>CM033469.1:73927514-74528158 GCA_019447015.1 Hymenochirus boettgeri
AAAATGAACAATACTTTGTGGGTTAGCGAACAATACATTCTAGGGTTAGTGAACACTAAAGAACTTTTATTACATCGCCCTGAAAGTCTGAGCCTGAGCCATTTAGGCATAACTGCCTAATAAGTTGTGCCCCATGGTACAGTTCTTAATGCATGGAAGAGGTATCAGGCAAGAAAGGGTTAAACAGGGAGAGCGCTAATTAGACCTGCCGGTGTGAGTCCTTACCTTAGCGGGGATTGGCTGGGTCCTGGAAAAAAGATTCTGGTGGGAAGCGCCCGCGGGATTAAAAGCAGGCCAGTACCAGAAGAAGGGAAGTCTGAGGCAGTCTTAATCAGAAAAAGCTCGCTCGCGTATTCATCTACACAATGGCGGAGGACATACCGGAGGAGGTACGCTACTGGATACAGCAAGCAGGAAGCGCTGGAATAGAAGCGCCGCAAAGCTGCGTAAGGGTAGGAGGAGAACCTGTAGAGATATCTGAATCGGAGGAAGCAACGAGCGGGGGTTCTGCACCTAGAATTAAGAGGAAGAAATTGGTTGCAATGCAGGCAAGAAGGGCAGCTAAACTACGAGCGCAGCAGACTGCTAAAATGGTAAGGAAGGAGAATAGAGTGGGCGGGTTAGAGCAGCAAATGTCATCGGAGCTGACATGGCCAACAACCTCACCAGGGTTATCGGGTGGAGGGAGAGATATGGCATTCTCTCCTACCGGTGGATTTTACAAAGTCTCTCAGGCGCCTCAGGTGTCAGTGCCCATGCCCGTGACAATGCCTGGACCCTCACAACACCTACAAGAAGGCAGCAGAGCCAGATTAAGACCAAATGGGGCCCAAGGCACAAGTCAGATTTTTGGGGCCCACCCTAACGTTCCATTACAGAAATATTACTATTGTAACGGGCGTGTTATTTGTAAAGTATGTACAAGCTAGAATGTATTGTTCGCTAACCCTAGAATGTATTGTTCGCTAACCCAAAAAAGTATTGTTCATTTTCGGTAACTCGAATTTATGGTACTATTTTCGGTAACCCTTGAAAGTATTGTTCGGTAACCGTCGAATTGGCCGTAACCCTTGAATGTAACAAAACCCGACAATTGCCCTCTCGTGTTTAAGAAGTGTTTAAAAAAGTTTTGGTGATAGTGACATGTTCCCCAGACCATTTCCCAGCTGCCACAGCCATTTACAGTAAGTTGCCATTGTTAGTTTAGCTGTAAATCACCCACATTTTTTTAACTATCACTCCCCCATTGACTCTCGGACTTCTACTGAAGTTCAAAAGTTCGAAAATGGACCAACCTTTATGAAGTTCGGCCATCTCTAGTATACTGATACAGAAATTTTCATTCTAACCAGATTGGATTGTCATTTGGGCTGAGTGTAAGTATCTGTATCTATAGCAATGCCAAAGAATTACTGGAATTATTGGTACATTATTGTAGGGGGTAGAAAAACAATTTATATAGAAATATCCCAAAAACTTTTGATCAAAGCTAAGATTCAAGAGCGCTCTGTACTGCCCTTCGCGATTCCATGAACCAACATGATTACATATCTTGGTACATTCCTATTCCATTTTAATCCTTTGCAAGCAATATTTGGCATTAAAAAAAGGATGCACAATTGTGCAGATTGCTTAACGTGGGACTACATTGCTACCAACGTGCTGTCATGACTTGGGCATCAGTGTCATGGTATGTGCAATCATTTTACAAGGTCCATTTTTGAGCTATACCTTAAACAAGAGAATAGTTACTTAATAATTGGTATAATATAGGAATAGTACCTATTTATCATGATTATTATCATAATAAGAATTTACATAATCCAGCTAAAGGAACAAAAGCATCTCCTAACTTTTCTTTTGCCCTCCCATTTTTTCCACATTTATTACCATCCATATTTTACTATACATATCTAATATATGGATATTACACTTAGTGCATTTTAACACAGACTTGACCTTCATATCTATATCTATATTTAACAAATTCAACCTCTTTAAAACCTCTTCTCACACCAACCTTATCATGTAAAGCGATCCGTAAGTTTCCCTTTGTGGTTGAGAATGGATTAGCCTGCAAGTTAATATATGCAGTTAATTAAAAATGAAAGGAAAATAGTGATCTTACTTCTGCACCAGAAACCAAGTCTCAATTGCTAAACAGCGTAAAAAGAGAAAAGAAGAAATTGTATTTTCTTCAAAGGATCATCTCATTTCCAGCATTCCAATGCTAAGTGCCAGGTAGATTATAGGAGTCATGTGACCTACTAAATAGAATATCCATTATTCTTTCTGAACTGATTAGACGTTCTTTTAGAACTCTTTATATATGTACAAGGACACTGTCAAATCCAACTTAAATATGATGGAAACGATGGCTAACAGTATTAATGAAATTTATCCTCCAGGTCAAAGCCTTTATACACATGTTATAAAGAAAAATAATGTAGCGCAAGGGATTGGTACCATGTATAAATAATTACAAGAAACATGAAAAGAGAAATGAGAACCCAGTAAGGTCCTCTAAGTACCCGAACAAAGTGCACTATCACTCTAATGTATAAAAAGTACAAATGTTTATTATGATTCACTAAAACCAAATACCCAATATGCAAATTCCCATAAGAATACACTACATAAGAAACTACATCAGATACTATCAACACTCATAGGATACAGGTGTCCCTGTTCCTAATTAGCAGCTATTATGAGGTATGGCCATACGATACCAAAAAGATGTCCCTCAATCTTAGTCCCTGTGTGCTGATCTCCGGCTCGTCCAAGGACTCCAATAGTGTGTCAACCGCTGTATCCAGTAGGGTGCCGGGACTTCACGTGAGAAGCCATGCCACGCCGATGAGAAAGGCGATGTACGTACTGCGCTTACCAGTGGCGGCCACACTCCACACACAGACCCGGCTCTGCTCCTACTCACTGACGGACCTCTTAGGAAGCCACCATCCACGCTACATCGATTTTCCAAACTCACCTCCAAATGGCCATAGAACCTCGCCGCTGCACAAATCACAAACCGCTACGCCAACACGGGTTTCACCCCCTGCAAAAGTCCTCCTTCGGGCTTCATCAGGGAAACATGAGAGTTTCAGTCACTGAGCTTTTAACAGGTAAGTATTAAAGGGGAGTTATTAATCGCTTCCTAATCCATTGATGCGTTTTTCACAAAGCATACACATTATAGGCTACCCCTAAACACCAACCACAGTGGCTGACATTTTGTTTCCAATGAGCAATTTCACTTTATTTGAAACAATGAAGCAAACCATGGATCATTATTTCTCTTTGTTTGACCTTTAATTCCATTTCATTTGCATTTAAAACATTTGTAAAAGACAAAGGTTTAAAAATAAACTGAAAAGTATTAGTCTGTGTAATATTTCCACTAGTTTACATAGCAATATCCAACTGTACACAACATTATACAGGACAACTAGTGCAGATTTGCTCTGTACTAATGTAAGGAATGCCTTACAAAGCACTGATATTTCCACCAATTCAAAGTATTTGATTGGATGGGTTGAAATACAGACGGTGGTTTTCTGATCAGCCATTTAACCATATAAAAAAACGGCCCTTGTATGGCCTGAATAACAGCATAGGGTTAGACATTTATATTAAATACTATTTTTTTTTCTTTTCTGTTTCCTACTTCATACATTACTAATCCATATACCATACATATTTGTTATTCAATTTGTGGAAGTAATCTTTACTTCAAATAAAATAATGGCATAACCACATTACATCACATCTACTTTTGACTGACCAAAATTTCAGCCATGGCAACTCTCTGCAATATTTCAATAGAAAGAAAAACTCCTCCCTGTTCTTTGTAACTGTTACTTCTAATACACGGGTGTGGAACTTAATCACAATCTGTGACGCTGGTTCCTACTGCTGGGTCTTGGAAGAGGAAGTGTGTGAAGCATTGTTTTGGATTGGGTCCTCTGCTCAAGGCGCAATCATGTGCTTATGTGGAACGCCTACCTTACTCTTCTGGGGTGGTAATGGAATGGCCAACTCCAATGCAAGGCCCTTTATCACACCTCCCTCCCCAACACCAGGCTAGCTACACGATCAGCTGTTGACAGCAGTGGATTGCCTCCAAGACTTTCTATGCTGCTATCCATTTGTGCAAGTCCTATTAATGCAGTCCAAGCAGCAGCGTAACTATAGCTTAGTCTGCTAAATACAGAGATCAACTGTTTTTAAACAGCTGACCACATATGTTAGTAAAGGTGCACCCAATTAAACAGTAGATTGCGGTAACTAACTAAGGCAGGTCAATAATTATGCAGCTGCTTGGGACTGCACGATTAGATAGCAGTGCAGTAAGTCTTGGATGCTGTACAGTCACTGGGGGCCACAAAAAAATGTCCAGACAGACCTTGAGTTTGACCCGTGTTCTAATATATCTGTTCTAGCCTCTGTTGTAGACGCAGCACACACACCCTCCTTTTATTAACATATGTTCACCAATGTCCGAGATGGGAGAATTGTAAGTGGCAATTGCTGTTGGAGGAGCCAGAAAAAAGCAAATTCTGTTGGTGGCAACCCCTGTAAAAGGGTCTAGCAAAGATTACAAGAAATAACCAACTTCTGCAACATCCTAGAATAGTGTAAGAATTGTGGGCTTGAGGTTTGGGGGGGACCTGAACCCACATTTTTCTATATGTAATTATCTAACTGATAACCTTGGGTCTGACTTGCAAAAAAAGTTAAATTATATAGTGAACAAAACAATTAATCAATTAATCATGTGATGGAATAGAGTAAAATGTTGCTATATATATATGTGTACAGCTATTTTTCTGTATTTTTATATTCCTTGCTCAAAATGCTCACTAGTGGCACCCCCTCCCATCGAGTGAAGAACATGTGTCTCCTTCAGGGACTACATCCAAGATGATGACATTTAACTCCTGGGGGAAGTTTATTTTATATGGACATGACCAATCAGAAGTTTTCTGACACTATCTCACATGACCTTTTTTGCATACAGTATTAGCTGCCTGTCCATAAAACCCTTGTGCCTAAATAGAATAAAAGGAGTTTCATTTATCTGAACTCAGATGTCAGTGTGATTTTTCTTGTGCGTGCACTACAACTAGGTAGGATGGGAGCAGATATTCTACAGACAATCAGTTTGATCCAAAACAATCATATTATCATTGAAAGAAACAACATTGAAAAGAAACAACAGCAAAATATTTGTTGAATGTACATTCTACCAAAAGGTTTATAACAATCCTGTAGATCAGGGGGATAACAAACAGGCGGATTACTACTTATAAGGTCAGTCCTTAAAAACATACTCTAGAATGTCAAACTTTTGGGTATCTTCTGCAACACTGAAGTTAAACTTACAGGTCTGTAATTACCAGGCTGTGGATGACTACCTTTTTGAATATTGGAATTAAAAAATATAGAGGCATGTTTCCAGACATGAGGGAATCTGAGAAAATAAGAAAAAACGTAGTTCACCAAGAATCGCAGAGTTTCTTTCAGATAGTGGTTCCAAGGAAACCTTTTTGGAATGGAATTTTGAAAAATTAATTTGGATCCACGGATTTCCGAAACCGTCCGTCCCAAATTGAAACCACGATAGTGGTTAGTAATGAGGAAAAACTGCAATACCATAGAAATGTATGATAGATTAATTAATCTGAGATATCTGAAACATGCTTAAAGCCTAAGAGAACGTGGGGAATACTGAAAATACTACTACTATGACAGACATGGAGAAAGATCAACAGGGTAATGTTATAAACATTCTTATCATTAAAAATTATGCTAATTTTGCCGCAACCAATCAGATGTCAGCTTTCAAATGGAAGCTAACATCTGATTGGTTGGGGCAAAATTAGCAATATTATTAACATTAAGAACTTTTATTACATCGCCCTGAAAGTCTGAGCCTGAGCCATTTAGGCATAACTGCCTAATAAGTTGTGCCCCAGATTAAGACCAAATGGGGCCCAAGGCACAAGTCAGATTTTTGGGGCCCACCCTAACGTTCCATTACACAAATATTACTATTGTAACGGGCGTGTTATTTGTAAAGTATGTACAAGCAAGATTGCAAGTATTTTGTAATATTTATTAAGTCATTTAACAACATAAACTTGACCACAATATAAATAGCAATAAACTATAAACATTATAAAATTATATATACTTTTAGTGCTATGTATTTATAGTAGCTTCTTTTAAATAAAGTGCAAACTTCTTAACTTACTAGCCTACAATTCTCTCTATTACACTGTCTGATAATAGATATGTAGGTAGAATACAACACAACATTGAAAACATTTAAAAAACCCAACAATACAACAATATAAATATATTGACCACAAAATAAAGAGCAATAAACTATAAACATTATAAAATTATATATACTTTTAGTGCTATGTATTTATAGCAGCTTCTATTCAACTTCTATTCTATTCTCAACCTTACCCTACCCATAATGTCTGTCTAACAGTTACATAGTAACATAGTATTGGAGGTTGTATAAAGACATACATCCATCTAGTCTAACCTTTATACCCTACCCATAATGTCTGTCTAACAGTTACATAGTAACATAGTATTGGAGGTTGTATAAAGACATACATCCATCTAGTCCAACCTTTATACCCTACCCATAATGTCTGTATAACAGTTACATAGTAACATAGTATTGGAGGTTGTATAAAGACATACATCCATCTAGTCCAACCTTTATACCCTACCCATAATGTCTGTATAACAGTTACATAGTAACATAGTATTGGAGGTTGAATAAAGACATACATCCATCTAGTCCAACATTTATACCCTACCCATAATGTCTGTATAACAGTTACATAGTAACATAGTATTGGAGGTTGTATAAAGACATACGTCCATCTAGTCCAACCTTTATACCCTACCCATAATGTCTGTATAACAGTTACATAGTAACATAGTATTGGAGGTTCAAAGTGGCAAGAGGAGTTCGTAGATGACTGTGCTTTAGATGCGGTAGCATCTGTGGGATGTGGAGGTTTCCTGAAAGGAGGTCTCATGGCCAGAGGATTGGTTGGAAATTCCTTGGATCAAGAACCTGGTGTATTTGGAAATAATACCAGTCTATTTTGCCTTATCTATTTGGGGCCCAAAATTGGCTAACAGAAGGATTTGGCTAAATTGTGACAACTTGGGAGTGGTTCAGGTGATCAACTCACTGCGAGGAAAATCTGGCAAGGTATCTAAAATTTTGAGGCTAATAGTACTCAAAGCTTTGGAGTTTAACATCTGGCTTAAAGCCAAGCATTTACATGGCCACAAAACCGTGTTAGCTGATGCCCTATCCCATTCACAATTGCAGAAATTCAGATCTCTGGTGGATTGGGCAGAGGAAGACGGCCAAGGGATACATGAGCTTTGGGTCGACATCCAACCAGATTCTGGTACTGGATAAAGCAAGCACATGGCTGGCTTATAAGGTGGCCTGGTTGAAATGGCTTAGGTTCAAGGATAGCTCTGATCCTATGCTACAGCATTTAGAGCTAATGATCAATTTTATTCTACAGCTGTCGCAAGCAGGTATAGCAGTGACCAGAATCAAGAAGCTATTGACCGGTATTGTATTTTTCTACAGATTAATGTTTGGGGAAGATGTTACAAAATTGCCGGCAATCAAACAGATATTGAAAGGTCTAGTAAAGAGAAGGCAGGTTACAGATGCTAGGAAACCAATAACCCTACACATTTTAGCGTTAATGATAAAAGCATTGCTATTCATTTGTAAATCTTCATACGAAGCATCCCTATTTAAGCTAGCATCTGTCTTTGCATTTTTCCTGGCACTTTGGGTTGGGGAATTAGCGTCCAGCTGGAAAGATTCTCCGGGAGGTCTAGGCTGCTAGATATCTCCCTGGTCAACTACAAAGTGAAAGTTCTCATTCGCAAATCAAAGACTGACCCGGATTGTAAGGGTAGAGTGCTATGGTTGGGGGCTTTCCCTAATGCCGACTTGTGTCCCATTAAGGCCTTTCTTGACTTCTCTCGGGTCAGATGCAGGGCCGGTGGCCCCCTACTTATTTATAAGGATGGTTCAGTTCCTATCTATCTAGATACGAGTTTGGTTTATTTATTAGGAAAGCAAGTACTATAACTATGTTTAAATATATTTGCAGAACAGGTTCCCACCCCCTTAGGGTGTGAGAGTGAGTAGAGCACGCTATACTTTTATAAACCCACAGGATATGTGTAATATTAGACAGGTTGATGTAACACCTGAAACACCCACTCTTATAAGCCACCTAGGCCTACGCCCCAAGTCCAAGTTCTTCCCATCCTTGTCTGCCGTTCCATGTGTGCGTGCGTTTCCCACAAGCGTGGGAAGATTGTTATTTTGGATAGGGATTACTATTGCATGGAAGCTCTTAGACAACTGAGCGATCCCACTCAATATAGTAGGGTTCGCAATAATCCCATCTCTGATGTTAATACTAAAATTAAGAATTGTCTTCATGTGGCACTTAGTGCGGGCATTATCAATAAATCAGACTTTTGTTTTCTGTTTAACCGACATCCTATGTTGCCCTGCGTTTATTGGCTACCTAAATTGCATAAGAACGCTAAGAGACCCCCTGGTTGTCCTATTATTTCTAAAGAGTTTTTGATTTAGCCCTTTGCCCATTTTTAAACACTGTACACTTGTATTTGAAGGACATCCTTGATGTGTTGAGATGATTGGAGACAATCCAAATTAAAGAAAAATACCATCCTGGTGGGTTTAGATGTTTTAGATGTTGAGTCTCTTTATCCTGTATTCCCTACCATCTGGCTTCTTAAATACACACAGTCTTAACTATGAGAACCTCTCTGCATGTGTGTTACAACCATTGAAAATTGTTTTAACCAAAAATTTCTTTACATTTGATATTAAGTTTAACCACCAGGTACGAGGCACCGCAATGGGCACGGCTTATGCTCGCATGTATGTGGGCCTCTACCTGGCAGCATGGGTAAAATGTGTTTTTTTAGATGATCAATTTGCTACAGCTTTTAACAACATCTCTTTCTGGGGACAAATTTAGGAACTCCAGATGTTTGTTTGTCCGCTTAACACAAACACATGGAATTTTTATTTTACACATCAATTCAACCTGTTCCATATTCCCTTCTTGTATTTAAAAATCAAAAAGGTAGGAGGTAGACTCCATACAGAGTTGTACCGCAAAGATACTGCGGGAAATAGCATGCTACGTGCACAGAGTATGCATCCTACCTCATTACTTCCTTTGCAATACAGTAAAATTTTTCCAGGGGATGGGGTGTGTGTGTGGAATGGCCCTTTACCTGATGAAATATTCTATTTAGCTTTAATGTTTTGATAACATTGTGTCATAAGCATGAAGGATTCAAAAGTCACACATTATAATAAGCAGTTCATCTAAGAAACCTGTTTACAATATCCTCAATTATTTCCAACAAACCCCTTGCAGCTTTCACAGGCTCTTTAGCCTACGCACAAAAGGTTAATGTTTACAAATTAATAATCTGTTGAACGATCTTATTAAAATAAACAATTGGGCTCTCTGATTACAGCAGATGGGTTATGTGGGATAACATTATTTAAATCTAGGGTTTCCACCCTATACAAGTGTGTATTTGAGCTGCTAAAACTGTAAGACATCCTGGCTCCTATAACTTGCACATATTTACTTTACTTTGCTCCCCCATCACACAACGATTTTTAGTCAGTTGCCAATAAGCAGAAACATGAGTGATATATAAACGTGGACAGAGACATAAATCTGTGCAGGACAGCAGCTATTACATAGAGCTATGGAATGTAGACTTCACAACAGGACTACTAATAAAGTAAAACTAATGAATGAAATGGAAAGTAGTATTAAATATATCGTATGCCATGCATTCTGCAACATGTGTTTTTGTCTTTCTACAAATTGTTCAGCTGTTTGTATATAGGACTGTACCAGTGCCATGTACAATTACACAGCAATTTTTTTTAAAGTACTTTTTAAGGTACGTCCAACAGTGAACGTCTCGGGAGCACTCGAAATGTGAAACACATGCTAACGATAAAGGGCCGATACCATTGGTGTGTACCCACCTTTACACAGATGTTAAAATAAAAAGGTGCCAAACTTTCACTATACTGACTCCTTTTCAGTCTATATCAAGGATAACAAATGTCATGCTAAGTTCCCTACTTGTCCAATGGTCTTTCAACAGTTATTATCTTCATAAATAAACTGCAATCACAAGCAGCTATTCACAAGCTCATTAAGAAATATTAACATCACTATCATCGGAGCAGCCTGGGGATTGTGGTAATCAGATCTATTCCTGTACTGCCATTTCATAATTAAATGGTTGTCTGATAAAAAAGATACTATAGTTAATCTTGATTTGGGAATAATACGGTGTGTCAAATGAAGTTTATATCACAAAACATTCCTTAGAAATGTACTGTATATATTTAAAGAATGTTCCTGATAAAGCTAGTTGGAAATATATAAGTCTGTCAGCTTCTCCTTACCTGGTTGCTGTTCCCACATTGTCCTGCTTCCCTCAGACGTATCATTTTCGGATGTGCGCACGAATCGTGAGCGCAAAAACTGGAACAGATGCTCTGTGCACATAATCGTTTAGTGCACGCTGGTTCGTGATTGCGTCTGTGATCTCTTGCTCCTATTGGTGGTTTTCATCTGGCACCAAATTTTAATTTTTTTGACCATATTGGCTCCTGCTTGCCTCTCTCTTGGTTTTCTGATTGGTTCCTGTTCCTGCCTTTTACTTATTCCTAGCCCGTGGTTTACCCTTGCTTGTGGTGTGTTCCTGTACTGATACTCTGTTTACCAACTCCAGCCTGATTTCCCCTTTACAAAAGTTTCCCGTCTATGCTTCCTCTCTATACTTTTGTACTACTCTTTGATGACTGATTCTTTTTTACTGACCCTTGGTTCTGTCCCTGACTCCAATTCTGTTTCCCAATTTTGTGCCACGCTGTTGCTTTAGGCTGGCTGTTCCCTGTCCGCATGTTGTGCTTCCAGTTTCCTTGAGTATTCTTTGCCTCAGCTCAGATATCCCCCACTCTTAAGCTGGGTACACACAGTAACGATAAAGCCATGATTATGGGGGCTTTATCGTTATGTGTGTACGTTCATTTCCCGAGCGTTCGGGAAAGGCCGAAAATTACCATCGCGGCCATGCTAGACTCCCAATAGAGGAGTCTAGCGTGGACAATGGAAACACACAGTCCCGAGCGTTCTCCCTATGATATTCATAGGGAGAATGCTCGGGACTGTGTGTATGCAGATCTTTGAAAGATGGCAATCAGGACCTTGCAGATCCTGTCTGTCATCTTTCAGAAATCTGTACTGTGTGTACCTAGCTTAAGTCCAGGGGGCAACCAATTCCAGTGAGGTGCTGCAAGCCTTCTGGCAATTAGGGGCTTATTTATTGGGGAAGCGAGTAGTGTATATGGACAAAAAGAATAATTGGGATGTGGAGCATCACAGAGTTTTTACAATACATAATATAATAAAAAGTGACAAATCTCATACATCACAGTTCCTGTGTCCTGCTCACTTGTCCAAATTGCTTGCCTGGTGTTCCTTCCTCAACAGCAATCACCGCACTCTTAATCATAAACACTCATAGCAAATAGAAATGAGTTAGGTTCACAGATGCTCCTGAATAGGTTTATATTATTTATTTAGACTTTATTCCCAAATAAAAACAATAAACCCATTCAGGACCATCTATGAGCCTTTATTTCTATCTTTGCCATAAATAATAAATCTCATTTACAGACTGAAGCACAACATCTGAATAACACAAGGCAGTTAGGCAAACTAAACACGTAGTAGGAATGGTGCTTGAAGAAAGTAATGTAGAAATTTACATCCTGCTAAATGAATCTAAGAGGTTCTGTTTATACATTCATTTCATGTACTATTTCACTAATACAAAGATATACAAAGTTTCCTTTTGTTCATGAGTCTTCGTATGAATGTTTGATTTACACCTAATAACATTCTAGTTAAATATACCATACGTAGGAATAGAAAAGTGTTGGTTCTCCCATTCAATTCACTTCAAATTATCCATTTAATCATCCATTAAAGTAGTGTGGAGCCACCAGCATATAACGTGTATACAATATTGTATTTTTCATGTTGTTGGTGTTTTAATACAGTGAATGGAATAACTAATGACTATACAGTTAATATGACAATTGTATGTGTTCCCCGTGTTTAACACGTCTGTGAGTGATCAAGGATCTGAGTGAATTGGGATACGTTTATTTTAGTAATCCCACTTTTCCTGCAAAAGCATGTGCTGCACTAATGCAAGTTCCATCTGTCGCTTTATTGTGAACTGATAAATGAACAGCACTGTGTGATTCTTATAAGGGTGCTTTGGTGCTTCTCTCTATTGTGTTCCCCAAGAAATAATAGCCTGCACTTTACACAGCAAAAAGTCTCAGAGGCAGCAGATATTCATATATAGAGGGAGCCTTCAAATCATGAGTGTTTCAAACATGTTGCAGCATAACATGTTTCAGACAAATAGACAAACCTTTTGATATAGCTTAATAACTCCCCAAACTACTTTTCATTATACTTACCTTTTCCAAAGATGCTTTGGAACTTATATACAGACCCTGCTCCATTGCCAGCAGGTAAACGCACAGAAGCAGAGTCAACTTTGGTAACAAGCTGCAGAGTTGTGTTTAAATTATGTATAAGGTATCACCTAAGCATTACATGTTAGTTGTCCTTTAAATGAGAACTAATTAATTTAACCCTCTATAATCCCCCCACCCACACACACACCCTATTTAAAAACCTTAAAGGTCCTCATCCCTGGGAATTCAGTTGTTAAAGGGAACTTTTACCCCTAAGTTAAAGCACCTGCCCAGCCCCCACCCCATTAACTGTCATATACTACAAGCGCTGCCTATTAAAGGGCAAAGATCCAAACTGTAGTTTTTTTTTTACCTGCCTATAGATGTTTGTGTGGCAAGAACTGATGGGAGTGGCAACTTAAGCACAAGAGCTAACCTGATCTGCATTGCAGGTCCTCCCCTGGGTAGAGTAGCCTGGGTGGGGTAACCAGTTTATTTAGAAATGGGTGGGGTAACCAGTTTATTTAGAAATTAGCTCCTATTCAGTGGTATCAGTAAGACCCATTGCATTCCAATACACAATTACTTTATAAACCTGTCCACAGTGGTATTGTAAACCTGGAAAAAGACAGGGTTCCAACTCTGCAGCATTAAAATTTATTTTAACTGTAAATTAGGGTGGTTGGGTTCATCTGTAGGACTGGCATATTGTAAAGTATATATCTTTCCACTGTTCCACAGCCCAATGCTTTACCCCACTCCAACCAGCTGCCCAAAAAAATTTGCCTTGAGCCTTCCAGCCAGCGATTGCTATGGCCATGTGTCCATAGACTTCAATGGCCAGTGCACATAAGCAAGTTGTTCTTGCATATTGGAAGCAGAGCCCCAGTGAATGTTGAAATTCAAAAAGCCTACAGCAGGACCATTCCTTGCATTGTCTAGTGCTTTGTGTTTGAGCTACTTCTGCTTCTCCAACTTCACAATAACAAATGTAATGGTTGACTGGGTTAGTAGGATGGACAGAAATCTGATAATTTCATTGGTAGCAAAGGTAAAATCCTATGATTCCCTACACAGATGGTTACAGTTTTATCAATTCTCTGTGGATAAGAGACCAAGAGAACATGGCGTTGACAATAAATCTATATAAAGCAAAATAGCTACCGGTACTCAGGATAACAAAATATAACAATAAATGTGCAGCCATTAGTGAGAGGATGAAATCAGAGTAGAGTATGTGAAGTTTATGAAGATTATGGAAAAGAGAGAGAACAGGTTAGAATACTAACACCCAAACGAGTGAAAAACCAATGTAACTCAATGTAATGACAGGTTAGTGGCAATTATTTTTTATTATTTACAGAGTAATCAGGGATTACTCTGAAGTTTGCTGCTCCAATCTGGGATGGCAACACCAAACCTCTGTGGGCAGATGGAACAACTTATGGGTTGCATCTTTGTCCTCCTATAGGAAACGGATGTGTCTACTCTTGACAGCTAATGCGGTGGGGGTAGGGCAGGTGTTTCAACTGTGGGGCAGCAGGGGAAAGAGCAATCAATTATTGGCTATGATGTCAGCAGTCACATCTTTGATTAACTGCATAGAGGGAGGAGACAGCTTATTCTGCTTGAATGGCAATAATAATCTTTAAAAAACATTGTAGTTTTTATTGAAGATGTATTATTGCCTCAAAATGCAGCAGCCCATTTCTGACCTGTTGCATTTTGTTCAGTTTCACTTATCACACATTTTATGGTACAATCATTTAAATCTGCTAATAGGAGACTGAGCTAACCTGGTAATAACAAAATGAACATAAGATGACAGAAGCCATAAAGTAATATGGATCTAAAACATCTTCAATTCACTACATGTAGTTATTAAAAAGCCAAAAATCCAAGAACTTGTGGGTAGCAGGACAGAACACGTATAGAGTGTATAGGTATTCTTTAAAAGAAAGGACCACATAGCCATGGGTAACTGAGGTCTCCATACAAGTGCCCTTTATTGAAAAGAGCTCTCTCATTCGTTTCAAACAAGCCTTGGTGATGTCTCTAGCTTCTCTAGTTCTTAAGTTACAGGCTTGTAAAATTACAATTTCCGGCCTGGCATGTGTGCTGTAAGTGCCACCCCCGAAAAAATTTATTTTCTAATGCAGACCCCCAACCTCAGACCATTACTCTTACTTTGGACACCTTATTTTTAGGCTTGTGGCTATCTATAAAATTGATTTTAAAAGTTTGGGGGTTGGGCTTATGATGCAGCTGATGATGCTCTGTCCCAGCAGTGGGAATGCTCCAACCTTAAACTTGGGGGATGACCAGTGGTGCTGGTGATGTCACAGCTCACAGTACTAACAAGAAAATCCATCCTTTTAATGCTGTTACTTTGGATAGACTGCAGGTAGAAGGGAGTATGTTCTCATTTCAATTACCACAATCTGCCCATCAGTACTGAATTCGTGTTTGCAGGACCCCTAATATTGTCTGTTATAGCTCCAGTCCCTTGATTGGGTTGATTCAGTTGCTCAGTAGATCTGGGCATGGTTGGCTCATCCAACAGCCAATTTTTTAGAAATTACTGCTAGGAACATTCCAAAAAAAGAAGCTTCCCTGGGATAAAGAAGGACTGCAACCTGGAATCACAGCTCATTAATGACCACAGCAGGGTATGAAATCAATTGATTTGTCAAAAATGAACAGAATATGCAGAATATCTAGATATTTGCAATATAAATAATTTAAGTAAATTTTTTTACACTTACACTTTTTGTCAATAAAAGGGGCCATTAACTTAACTATTCAATATTTGTATGGAGAATTGGTGGGGAACTCAGGTCAGGTATCGCTGACTTAGGGTGGGTACACACAAAGGGACTATTTGTCCTGACTGGGCATTCGCTACGAGCGAGCAATCGGCCGGTACAAATGTCTGTTGGTCGCGGCAATAGTGGCCGCGGCCGACAGTTCTATGAGACCGCACGATCGGTCGTGATTTGCCGACATGTCCGTTAGTCCGATCCAGACAAACAGGCGACTGACAAAAGCAGCCCAATCGACTGATACACTGAAGTATCGGTTGATTGGCACGAAAAATCTGCCCGTGTGTACCCAGCCTTATCCTGTAATGTTCTTACCCAATTCCCGGCAGAAGCATGCTTAGCGACTGACATTATACCTGTAACATTGGTTACAGTAAAACATTGTAACATTGGTTACAGTAAAACATTGTAACATTGGTTACAGTAAAACATTGTAACATTGGTTACAGTAAAACATTGTAACATTGGTTACAGTAAAAACATTGTCTACATTTGGTTACAGTAAAACATTGTCACATTAGTTACAGTAAAACATTGTAACATTAGTTACAGTAAACATTGTAACATGGTTACAGTAAAACATTGTAACATTGGATCAGTAAATCATTGTAACATTGGTTACAGTAAAACATTGTACACATTGTTACAGTAAAACATTGTAACATTGGTTACAGTAAAACATTGTAACATTGGTTACAGTAAAACATTGTAACATTGGTTACAGTAAAACATTGTAACATTGGTTACAGTAAAACATTGTAACATTGGGTACAGTAAAACATTGTAACATTGGTTACAGTAAAACATTGTAACATTAGTTACAGTAAAACATTGTAATATTGGTTACAGGTAAGGCTCATGGCTGGTGTGTGACTATTAATATAAAGTAACTGTGCTAAAAACTATCCATGCTGATAGATAAGATTTACATTGGTAAATATATGTGTTTTGTGTATTAGCCTTTTAACCACTACTTCTTTTCAGTAGTGGTGGTTTTAAGATGAGTTAAGTGCCACTGCAGAGTCGATATCCTCAGGTATCGCCTCTTTGAATTTTAAGACTTATCAGACTTTTCCATAACACATCTTTATAAATACTGCACTTAATCTGAATGAAGAGGATATCAGGTCAGGTCCATTTTTACACAGCCTTATATCATGTTCAAACTATAGTTCAAACTATTGCCTTGCCCTTTTATTTTGCAGTCAAAAGTCAAATCATTCAGGAACGATTTGTCTTGTTGGCAGGCCCGACCCATGACTCCCAAGAGTCTTCTGATCAATTATTGCTTAGTGAGTTGCTTTTTTGGGCCTTGATGATGATTCGCTGGGTCGGATCATCGACACCCAATGAACGGCTGTTTGGGACAACTGAGCAGCCCACGATCACACGTGTGTATGGACCTTTACATATCACCAAGTATTGTTTGGTATGATCATGTGGAATGAGAAACTCATTCTTTGATCAGGACCAAGGCCTATTTTTGTTTGTTTTCATAAAGGTCAATTATATCCCCCCATGTACTACCCCACCATTAATTATACCTAGAGAGTGGACCTAAAAAGCTACGTCCTCATTGCTGGTATTAAACTAGATAAGATCTCATACTTGCCTTCGTTTTCACAATGTGATATAGTTCAAGGCTGCACTCTCCATCCATCAGTAACTAGACCTATGAAAAAAAGCCTTCCCATTGGTCAGTTCCCAGCCTTAAGAAGGAAACGGATCTGGCCCACACATTTGGGCAAAAATTAAGGTAAGTATAACAGCTGATCTATGGTAACACCAGGGGGGACCTAGAGGTTAACATCCTCAATCTAGGAAATTTTAATTGTAAGAAAAGGAGGGTAGGAAAGGTAATTATAATTGTCCTTTAATTGAGAGTTATGCTACCTAGGAAATTTCTCCATATCCCTAGAGCATAGTAATTAGTAATGTGGGTAGCTCTTCATGCAGATTATAACTGATTGGAGAACTCTTTTGCATAACACATTAACTCTTGAGCTGCCGCCTCCACTCCTGTTCCAGAAAGAACATACAAATTATATGTAGATATCTCTAAACATGGGAAAGTTCTCACATCAGCATTTTTGGCACATTTACCTCACTTTCATTTAAAGGGCTCCACTTTGCACAAGGAAACAAACCCATAGAACAATATAAAAACAATCTTGGTTTTTGTTTAATAGGATTATTAACAATTAAACTTATTTAATGATGAGAATCATGAAATTTAATGAAATGACATTTACGGTATATAGTGTGCCACAACACAAACATGTCTGCAAGCTAAAAAAAACATTTTCTAAATTATTATAAAGTAAAAAACCATGATTAGCCCATTCCAAGCCAAGAGAAATATATCCCAGTATCATCTTTCCAATGTAAAAACATAATAGATGTGTTCTTTAGGAAATACCAAAGCTTATGAATTTGCAGTACAGGATTATAATGATAACATCACTTGGCTTGGATTCTGTCACATGAACAATACACCCCTTTATAGATAATCAGATAGAAGTATAAGGCACAGCTACAAAATAAGGAGAGAATTAAAGGGTCACTGTACTCACTGAAACAACTTTACATTTTCTGAAACTACAATTTAAGACAAGTAAAATGATGGTACTCACCTGTTTATCTGTGCTTGCTTTGTCATTAAATTATTAATGTTTAGTGAGTACTCCTAATTCCCCTCACCCTCCCTTACTCACTGCCTTCTTTTAGTGTCTGTGACACTTATAAGTTCTGCACAGCCTCACCATGGACACTGCTCTGATTACACATCTCCCCCTCCCTCCCCCCTGCTATCTTTTCTCTGCTGATTCTCTTAAATGTTGCAGAAAGTGTGCTGGCAGGCAGCCAAACATGTCAAGCATGGGTTACATATTACAATTTCTGCTTCTGGAGTGCAAAGTGTAAATTCTGTGGTTAAAATGACGATTTCTCAGAATCTAATGCTCAGATTTCAAATCTGAAACACCTTTTGGAGAAGTGGAATATTGCTGTATCTAAATCGATTTAGAGTAAAGATACCCCTTTAACTCAAATGCTTTATCTAGTCCATGGGACACCCTAGTCAGTGACTGGACTACAGCACAATTTCCACCATCCCAACTTAATACCTTTTAATGATTAGCAGTTGTACCACAGCAATGGCTGGGAATTCACAGGATATGACACAAGAATTTGTTCTTTTAAAGGTCTAAAATGGACTAAGAGATAGTCACTTATTGCTGATGTTAGTGTACAAACAGAGGCCTGTGTTTTGCCTGCTATTTAGTCTTATCTTTGCAGGTGCTTGTGTCTTCTGCTCGATTTGTCCGGGTACCAGACATCACGGAAGTGAACTGTGACATCATAGTTAATGACTCAAAGCAGCTCGTAAAATAGCTTTTACAGCTTGCAAAGCCCAGTGAAGATTGGGCTAAATAGCAGACTTCAAGGACATTGTGACTAAAAGTTTGTCCTAGCTGATTAAGTCTGCAGCTAAAGGTTGGCCTGGGGGCTCACACTTGCCATGGGTATGTCATCACAATTGTATCTAGTGTTCAGAATAAAAATCCCTCAATCTCTACTGAATTTTGATTGGTCACTAACCAGAAGATGGAATCAGAGAAAAGGATGCAGTTGAACTGTAAAGACATATAATGCTGTTTAGATGGTCGAGCAATGTTTTCTATAAATATCTGTAGGAACAAGACATGTTTAATTGTCAACTTTGGGTATGTAAACTGCAATCACAAGGATATTACAACATGATCCACAATAAATGTCACGCTCATCAAACTGCCAGTGTATAGCAGACTGACAATGAAGCAAATGCATAACTTCTTCCATGAAGGGTTTCCAGTGCATTTATTTTTATTCTCCTATTACTTTTAGAGGTGACTAAAGGATCATTCATTCACATGAGTGTTTCCATGAATTTATGGAGTAATATTATTGAGTTTTATTAATCTTTCCTTTTAAAGGGCATGTCCATCCCATTTACTAAGTTTTGCTGTAGTGTAGGGTTCCCTCCCCCAGCCCCAACCGCCATATTACTTTTTACAGAAACTCTCCCAAACTGTACTTACATTACCTCTCTACTCTGACATTTTGTCACGGCCCTCTGCTTGCATGAAACTGCAAGCAGGGGGCCGGACTGGCAGCCGCGTCCGTGATTGGCTGAGAGGCAGCCAATCATGGACGTGGCTTGCGGCTATCCAGAACACCGGGGGAAAGAGGTAATGTAAGTAGAGTTCAGGGGGAGTTTCTGCAAAAAGTAATATGGCGGTTGGGGTTGGGAGCGCTACACTACAGCAAAGGTATTACACACTAGGGGGAGGGAGAGGAAAACGGGTGGGAGAGGGAGAGACGGCTGCAATGCGCATGGAAAAATTCTCCTGGAGGAGAGACAGGAAGCAGAGTCCTATATGGACTCTGCCAGGCTCCTGGTAGTCAGTTTTTGGGACATTACAGAAGAACCATTTGGAGCTGGGATGTAAGGTAAGGATTTTTATACACTACAGAGTGGGGCCAGTAGTGGGTTAAATTATAGTTTTGGGGGTGGACATGCCCTTTAACAGTAATATTTTGTAGTACAACTTCAACTCCTTTTGTGATTATGCGTTTTCCTGATGAAACCACACCACCTAATTGAATATGGTGCTTTATATTCCAGCCTATAACGTGCCAGGATTTTAATGTGTGAACATTTTATAGAAAATCACTTCTTACTTTTCGAGCTAGAGTACTGTACATGTCTTATACACTGTAACGCTACAGCATGTGTCATCTACTGTGTGTTTAATTGGATGTCTTTCTATAATATATGGAAATGAAACAGTTCGGCTTTTATCACTCTCCAGGTGGTATCTTGAAAGAGTCAAGATTCATTGTAAAGCTATTGAAAGCCACTGGAATGTTACTGTCACGCTGCTCCATACCTTCCAATGTTGTCATTGGGAAATCTTATCTTTAGAAAACAGGCAATTATTTTTCACTCAGAAAAAAAGCAATGAAATGCACATATCATTTCAACAATAATTTTAATTAAAATGTGGTTAAATAAATGCAACTGTGACCTTACTTTATGCTGACACTCTTAAACTAAACATGTCCGGCTTTAAAACCAAATTGGCATTTTAGTAAAAAGAGTACTGAAAGCAGAGATCGTTTAGACTGACTGTGCTAAATCTCCACAGATGTCAAAGGATTTCTTTCTGTTAGAAACTGGTTACTTCCATGATTCAATTCTCTGCAGTATGTTCTAATACATGTCACCATACTCGCCATGCCAGCCTCAGTTTTATACAACAAGCTGCATAATTGCGATGTAATGCTCCCATTTAAACTAAACTGTACTACATTTTACGTTGTTCTAGTAATTTGATAAGACAGAATAAACAGACATTTAAAAGCACAAGAGCATGAGTAATTAAATGGCATGTTCACCCTAACAACAACAAAAAAAATGTTCAGTTGTCAATTACCTACAACTTACCCCAACTGATAAATATTTAATTTTATTACCAGTAATAAGTAAGCTCCCTCCAATGACTGACTGCTGATTCACCTGCTTCCTCCTCTGCATATGCTCAAGCTTATAAAAAGCTCATTAAGCAGAGGGAGAAACAGATAGAATGGAAGAGAACATATCATTAAATATCTGGTTACAAAGGTAATAAACTGGTACAAATAGCAGTTGGCATTGCAGAACTGACAAGTCACCAGTGGACATGAATCTTGCAAAGATATGTGAAAAGTCGCACACCAAAGTATAAATAGTGAATCTTTTATTGAACCATTTCACACAACGTTCTGGAGGGTTCAACCCCCTTCATCAGGTGACATGCCCTTCAAGATAGTAGTTATAATACTATGGCGACGATGTCCCCAGACCGGCTGGGCAAATTTATGGAGTTAAAGTTGTGCTAACTGGTTCGCTACCGGTTAGAGCGACTTTAACTCCATTTTAGCTTGTAATTCAATATCACATTTGCGCTAGTTTTAGCTCTGGATTTTAATGCTAAGGGATTTACCCACATTTGCAATCGTGATATTGAATCACAAAAGAAGCATTTACCCAGAGCAATAGCGGCTCTGAGAAAATGAGCCTGTATGTGTCTATTTTTAGTGCACACCCAGCACTCTCTGGTGCTAATATGTTTAGGGTGGTTCTGGTCTCCGGACATCTGGCTTCGTCCTCATCTGCAACAGTAATCCAAAAATGAAGAACACGACACATCTACACCTGCATGGTGTGAAAAGGCTCTCAGCCTACTTTACTGGAAGCACGAATAACGTTTTGGGGGTATTTCTACACCCTTCATCATATTTTTAGTGCTGTTTATTACCAACAAAACAGGGCAGTGTAATATTTGGTGATATAAACCAAATGAGTGAAAAACACAAGCCGCTTCATGGTTATTGCTTATTTGACAAATAATTGCTCATCCAAAGAGGCAGGATTGTGCATTCCTACCAGCACGGGGAAATGTACTTGCATATTTAAAGTGGGTTTTTTTAGCTATAGTTGCCCTTTGGCCAAAATTGTGAATTTCCCCACATATATACATTGAAACATTACTACATTGCTTTTTGTTTTTTTGATCTAGCATTAGAAATAAAAAGTTACTGAATCTGATAAAATCTTGCTCTGCCTAAAGCAGGACTGTAAATTAGCATGACGGAAAAAAAAAAAAAAAAATAACAAAGTCAAAACAATGATTGATCCCATTATTGTTGAATACAATGACATTATATAATACATACGGATGACATAATACTGTACCCTCACAAAACTGTTGATTCATTCATTCAAATCCACCAGCATGATGAAGAACCATTACTTACAAAAAAAGACCAATTCACTATTTATCTGTATACTATTATACCAGCTTCCCTTTTATAAACCCTTTCCAGTGTCTAATTGGGAAATCATGTGAGGCATATGTGGGCAGAGCTGGGAAAGGTGTGGCCAGGGTGAACCAAGGGCACAGTTATATCCTTGCAAACACCTAAAGCAGGGATTCTCAAACAGTGTGCCTCCAATGTTTGAAAACGACAACTCCCAGCAATCCCAGGCTTCCCGCTGTAGTTGAGGAATGCAGGCAGTTGAAGTTTTCAAACATCTGGAGGCACAACCTTTTGAGAATCCCTGACCTAAAGCATCATAATACACAATGTAAGGGAACAATTACTAGAACAAACTGTCACATACAGCTGTAACTGCTGCTGTGACTTCTTTTTATAACCCAGGGGTTTACAGTACATCACAGACATAGTGGCCTAATCATTTATGTCAGCAATGGCTGATTGTTCTATCTGTCACGAAGAAGGAAAGAACTCACTGTGCATCAAGGTGACTAGTTATTCACTTTCACAAGAATTTTACCTTAGTTTTACCATTTTCATTGAAATATTTAATAATCAAACTGTAGATATCGCCTGCACTTTAATTGTATAATTAGAACTATTTATATATGATTTATTCAATAGGTGGCTCCTTGTAAACGTGTATTACTGTTGTAAAGCTTAAAAGCTAGGTACACACATTGCCGACAAAGGGCCAATCCCATTGGAACCGACAGGATTGGGCCTTTATCGGTAAAGTGCGTACGGGCAAAACTATAATTTCTGGCACCGATTAATCTTCGTCGGGTACGATCGTTTCTAACTGAAAATTTCCCATGGTCACAGTCGGACCCCTATACTAGTATAGGGAGTCGACCACGATCGTAGGAAGTATGGCAGTCATAACCATACTTCCTATACTTTATATAGGGAGAACAATTGTGACTGTAATTCCATCTGTCAAAGATGACAGACAGAATCTTCTTTGACAGATTGGTACCGTGAGTACCCACCTTTAGATTCATTCTCTAGCATGTAGCAAACATACAATGGGGTAAGACAACAAGTATACAACATGCAGGGATGGTAACAGAGCAGGGATTAAGGAGGTGCAAAACTTGCCTGTGCTATAAATCTGTAGCAACCAATCAGATGGTAACCCAGCAAAAGCTAGGATCTTATTGGTTGCTACAAATTAATAGCACATTTGATCCTCTATTGCATTGGCCCCAGTGAGTTTCAGACAATTTTACCGGCAAAAGTAGATAGTACACACTAGGGTTTATTTGTTAATAATTGCATAAATTCCCCACTGCTATTCAGTTAGAAACTACAGTTAGAAAAATATGTTAACACCTGATTGGTAGATGCAGACTAATAATACAGGTAAGCATTTATGAAATTGTGATTAATGTACAGTATGCCTAGATCATTACAATAACCAGGAATTTTAAACCTGCAGCCTCCACCTGTTGGGGAAATATAACTACAGCTTTAGAATGTTTCTGCACCTTAAATAGACTGTGAGGATGTGGACTATGGGATCTCAGGACATTTCACCTTCTCAATCCAGGTCACAGTTCTGGCTGATTTCCATTATCAGTATAAAGGTGCAAAATATTCCAGCTGTACTTATTATTAATTGTGTTTAATAATAGATACTAAAAGGCTTCCACAAGTGCAACTCTATTCATTATTTAATTCTGTTCCAGGTCTGTTATGATCTGATCCTTTCCCATGTGCTTCGCTGCCTTCAGGGAACATTTTACTGTTACTTGTTAAAAGTTTAACCTGGTTCTCCAGCTTTTAATGATAACTTGTGTAATGTGACACAATCTGCATTGTCAGTGGGTGTCAAGGGAAAGGTAGAGGTATTTAGAAATAAAACTTTCCTGTGCAATGGGACTGTCAGTATGGATCTCAGTCTATGGACACGTAAGGAGTTAGAAATGCAGTATAAACATAGAGATTGGAGTTAGTATAGTAATTGAGGTTGAATAAAGACATATGTCCATTCTAGTCCAACCTACTCAGCAAAGTTGAATTAAGACTGAATAATTCCCCATATTGTGGTTTGCTGTATACACAGTATGATACTTTATAAGGAAGGGATATATCTAAAAAAACAAACAAACAGAAATTTGGTCTTTTAGATTAAGTTAAAACAAACAGTCCATATAATGGATTCTAGAAACTTACTTCCTACCCCTAAAGTTTCCTGAGCCATAAACATACAGTGTGATTGGTTACCTTGTGGGTAACCTGGCACTGACAGAGGTAATAGCTGTTGAGCAACATTTAGCATATTTTACACCCAAAGCTGCAGGACAAGTATCAGGAAAAGGGAAGACAAGTTCCACCTCCTAGTGGGAATGTTACACTGTATATAGTAATTAATAAACTATCTTTATGGGAAAAACCATCACCTTACAGGTAGAGGGAGAATATGCAATCCAGCCGTAGCTACAACTCCCACTACAGTAGTGTGTGTGCTAAAAGCTGTGTAAATAAAATAAATAATAATAATGCATTGTAATAATGATAATAATAATGCATAGTAATAATAATAGTAATAATAATAATAATAATATATATATGCATAGTAATAATAATAGTAATAATAATAATAATAATGCATACTAATAATAATAATGCATAGTCATAATAATAGTAATAGTAATAATAATGATAATAATGTGTTGTAATAATACATGATAATACATGGTAATAATAATCTACTTAAAAATCTATTAGGATATCTGTAATTAATTTTAAAACCAACCTATTGACCCCTCATCAGTATACAGGTAACTGTCATTTCTATTTAAATTAGCTGGTACATGGATGGGATAACACACCATGCAGGGCCATTAGCCTATTGCACCCCATAGAGAGGTGAAGCTGGTTGCACTGTGTAGAACAATCACTTGCCTGCATTCCTCAGCTTCCTATTCCTGAACACAGACAGGATGACCAGGAGGTTCCCCAGGACATCCACCACTATGGTGAAGATGAGGATGGCTGCCAGTGCCTTGGCCACCCATGGAGGTCGGTCCAGTGTCAGATCCCTTGGAATGTTCAGGGTTCCATTCAGGATACTGACGTTCACTCTCATTGTTGATTCCCTTTCCAGGTCTGTTAAATCCCCATAGGATAGAACTGTGTGTGTGTTTCCTTCATCTCATACCATCTGCCCTCTCCATGTTCCATATAACACTGCTGTGTGGCACCGCACTGGAGATGTAGATGAGGAATCCATTGGTCCTGTTTTGCTGGCAAGTTTTCACTTTGCATGTGACACTGTCATATAGGATGATACTTTTATAGCGTCTCTGGTCCCATAGGTTTGTCGGTTTGGTTTTTTACTTGACTTTAGCAGTGGGCTGCGGGTGACACCTAGCGGTAAAAACATAGAAGTTCGGTAACAGTTTCTTAAGGAAACCGGGTGCCCCCTAGTGGAATTTCGAAGAGTTTCATCTGTTATTATTTTCCGTGTGTTTTTAGAGTAAATTTTACACTATTTCTGTATTTATATGTTTATATGTTTTCTTTATACCTCTATTTAAATGGTTATACAGTAAGCTGACTTTAAATAGCTATAGGCATGTTGTATAGTTATGGGGACATTTAGACACAAAGCTGTTTTCCATCGTAATGGCAAGCTAAAGGATTTCCAGCAATTGAAAAACATTAAGTGTCCGGCTAGAATTTTAAGAAAACTTTCAGCTTGAGCCAAACACTAAGGTCTAGGCCACACCGGTGCGTTTCAAAACCCAATTGGATCACGTGTTAAAAAGCGCACGTTAGTTTGGCCCAATTGTGCATTGGTGTGCGCCTGTGATCCGTTAATCAGAGAGCATGCATTCTGCATTTTTGTGCACAATCACAGGTGCTCCAATTGCACAACATTGCACAATCGCAGTGCACATATGCGCCGGAGACATGTGCACAATCTTGCTTGCGTACCCATTTACGGAGTGCTTGTAAGCGCTACAGTGTGGCTTCAGCCTAAAGGGGTATTGTATCGATGGTTTGTGTAAGGCTGATCGTCCATTTGTCTTTCGGTTTTCTTTCCTAAAGGGCAAGAGCTGATCGTACTGCTCTGCAATCATACAACCGGGGATTGGCGCATGTATGGCACCTTTAAGTGACTCAACATTTTTCCCAATGCAACCCCTGAAATAGTTAATATTAGGGTTGGTGTACAAACCATAATGTGCATGGGTTTGTGTGTGTCATATATCTGGTATATATCAGTAAATTTACTGGCTTTTGAGGCTTAATACTAAACGCTAGTTTCAAAGCAATCCTGGGTTTTCAAGACTGTTTTTTATTTCCTTTGGAAACAGCCCACCGATTTGAAGGAGCAGTCACAGGCTATATCATACAATACATAAGTGCTTCTTCCCTGAGAGGTGTGCTTATTATAAATAATATAATTTAGTCTTATGTATAATGTATAATATAATGTACAGTATAATATACATTATATATGTATGCTACATGTTATAAATAATGTAAAATATGATTGAGCCTGACAGATCTCCCTTAAGGTGGCAGGCTGTTTGCAAAGTTGCTGGACCAGTAACCGGAAGTGGTAACAGCACCACTGGGTGATCCTGGGAGCATGGGCCCTTCTGTCATTAAGATACCTAAGGGTATTGCACCTGCAAATCCTCCCCAGCTGAATTTTATGGAGTTATGGATGAAAAAGGGGTAGAGGTGGTTGCCTTAGGCAACATATATTAAATAAAAGACATTACAAGCTGGACAGCATAGCGAACAAACACAGCACAGAACAATGTGCCAATTTCTAGTAATTGTATTACTGTATCTACTCAAATATAAGTCAATCCGAGGTACCCATTTTTACCTGAAAAATTTGTAAAACTGATTGACAATGGAAACATAAGGCTAGGTTAGGTGTTGGGAGTGTATCAGTAGGTGCGTGTTCCTCTGTCTGCTTCATGTTAGGGATTATGTTTTTGCGCTTTGGACCATAAAACTTTTTTGAAGAGTTATGTATGGTTGCCATGGAAATGTAAGGTTAGGTTGAGTGTAGGTGTTTGCATCTGTATGGGATGGGTTTTTGTAATGTCTATAAACTACAAATCTTAACATTCACCCTACAGAAAATGGTGGCAGGGAATACTGGGAGATGTAGTTTTCAAACTTCTGGAGGTCCACAGGATGGACATCCCTGCTATAAAACTAACAGGTTCATTTACCCAGAGCCGCTATTGTTCTGGGTAAAAGTCCTGTTGATGATTTAATATCGCATCTGAGAATGTGGGTAAATTCCAGTAAGGGGTTTACCCACTGCGGAATTTTAACGCCAGCTATTTGCTGGAGTTAAAATCCTGCACTAAAACTAGAGCAAACGCGATATTAAATTGAGAGCATCGGATGCGCGGGTGATTTTTGTGTAACCCGCTAATATGGAGTTAAAGTCGCACTAACTGGTAGCGAACCGGTTAGTGTGACTTTACCTCCATAGATTTGCCCAGCGAGTCTGGGTAAATGAGGCCCTACGTGTCTTACTTAATTCTAAATAAACAAAACATGCATTGTGCTTTACAAATATTTATTGTGTTTTTATTTTATATATTTTTATATAAAAATATTGTTGTTTGTGTAGTTGTGTGTGTTTGTGTCAGAGAGAGATAGTGTGTAGTTGTGTAGCCTTGAACCCAGGTGCATTTCATACAGTCAGTTGGGATTTGATTTGATCATATGATCCTTAAAACCTCAGAATGTCCATGTTTGAGGATTGTACCCATTATTGTCATTGGGAACAATAAGACAGTAATGCTTCTATGGATTCCTTAGGTAGGTACTAGTACACTTAACCTATGTGTCCTGCACACCTGTTTGTTACATAGTCTCTAGCTCATGCATATGATTTATTTCTTATGCACTACATAAAATGTGGCCAATCATTTGTGAAATGAATGATTTACAGGTGGACATAACCTGAAATTAAACATGAAATTAAAATAGTTAAGATTTAATTACATTTTACAGCATGTAATTATATAAGATTTTTTGTATATGAATTCTGACTGCATAGTACAGAATGGAATTTCCCTAACTTTCAAAATGACATTTTTATCTGTCTTATACTATTTTATCTTTCCTACCCTTCACAAAGTCTGACATGCCTCAGCAATCAAAAGCCGAACAAAAGAATTAAAATCACGAATTTTATATTTATTACTTTGAAATTATTCTTAACAGAAATAGATCATTCAAAAAAGTAGCTTTGAAAAAGTACTAGTGTCTAGTGTTTAAGAAAAAGTTATTATGTGAAATGTAATTGAAAAGGACAATGTTCCTGGATTATATAGAAACTAGTAAACCCCCGATTCTTTAAAGAACTGCAAATCCCATTCCCTCTGCATTTAAAGAACTCTCCCCTCTCCTTCCCTCCTCTCTCCCCCCTCTCCTTCCCTCCTCATCCCCCTCCTTTCTCTCCCCTCTCCTTCCCTCTTCTCTCTCCCCTCACCTTCCCTCCTCTCTCTCCCCTCTCCTCTCTCTCCGCTCTCCTTCCCTCCTCTCTTCCCTTCTCCTTTCCTCTTCTCTCCCCTCCTCTCCCCTCTCTTTTCCTCCTCTCTCTCCTCTTTCTCTCCCTCCTTCTCTCCCCCCTTTGCCTTTCTCCCCTATTTCTCTCGCTTTCTCCCTCCTCACTCTCCCCTTTTTCTCTCCCTCCTTCTTCTTTCTCTCCCTCCCTTCTCTTTCTCTCCCTTCTCTCTCTCCCTCCTTTCTCTTTCCCTACCCCTTTCTCACTTCCCCCCTCTCCCTACTCTCTTTCCTCCTCTCTTTTGCTCTCTCTCCCTTCTCCCCCTTTCTCTCTCTCCTCCTCCTCTCCCCCCACAGACGACTGTAGAGAGGAGTAGCAACGGTGGCTGTATTTATTGAGCATTGAGGTGTGTGCAGGCGCGTCTCAGGTGCTTGCACGATTAAACAAGGTGACGTGTGCAAGTAGGCCTAGGGTCCATGCACCCTTGTGGGCAGCAGTAGATTGATTCATTCAGATTGCCTTCTCCAACGGCAGTGGCCCACGCGCACTGTGGGAGGAGGTTGAATGACACGATGCTTGAGTAAACTCATCTGTGATCCGGGCATATTTACACCTCTTGGTTAGTATATAAGATGACAGTATTATACAAATAAATGTCCAGCACCCTGTAATACTGCCCCGGATGGGTACAATGAGGTTGAGATAGTGATTGCACTGGCACACTTAGATAGGAACAACACCAGGAATTCTGCTGTGGTAGTCAAGGGGCAGGTGCAAAAATAAGAAGGTAGAGGATCGCACTCCAATCAGTTTATATCTTTATTGTGGACCACACATCACACACAACGTTTCGGGGGAATAACGTGCCCCCTTCTTCAGGTCCCCTGAAGAAGGGGGCACATTATTCCCCCGAAACTATAAACTGATTGGAGTGCGATCCTCTACCTTCTTAAGTTTGCTGAAACTATTGTGGTTGAAGGGAGAACCATTTGAGGTATCGGCACCCAGAATTTGGACAAGAGTGTACCAACTCTATTTCTTGCAGGTGCAAAAATGTTTGTAAAGTAAATTAAAGGGCAGTGTTTTATAGTATTCTGGTTTATTGTATAGGAAGCATATGTAAAGTTGTTTCAAACATACACACTGGTAAAAATAATGCACATTTTGTTTGTTTACACCTGGGTGTGGACTCTCTAAGATGACACTGATTGTTTATGGATTGTATTGATAGCCAAGGTCAACTAATTCCAAGGTGTCTGTCTACACAAGAATGAACAGCATTAGCAGTGACTGGTATAGATCCTCTAGTAGGTGTTTTTGCTGAAGCCCTTAAGGTGGATACACACTTTTAGAATCTTTTTAAAGATCAGGCTACAGATAGTCCCGAGCATTGCTCCTATATGAAGTATAGGGAGAACATTTGGGACTGCAACATTTCCTTCAGCCGTGGCCGACTCCCTATACTTAAGTAGACTCCCTATACTTAAGTACATGGGGCCAACCGCGGACAATTTTTTAGGCAGTTCCGAGCGATCCAGAGGTGATGGTAAACATACGACGGCCTTGGGAATGCTCAAAATTGCGTTACACTACCGATATGTATTCACCCCTTACCCAGCTTTACAGCAGTAATTCCCATTAGCATATGATCCACCAGTTTTTACATTTTTTAAAAAGGATCTGGAATCCCCCCTATTTTACAATTAATGTTTTAAACAGTTCATGTTTTTTTTTCCAGTTCACAAATGTAAGCATAAATATAGCCCGTTTTCTTCCCCAAAAAGAGAATATGGGTGTGGTTTTACACGTGGCCTTTGCTTCTGGGTGGGGTCAAAACATTTTGTGCCTACAGCCCTGAGATACTGTACATTAGGTCAGACTTGTCTCAATGTGTGTCCATTTAGGCTGAGGCCACACAGCAAAGCACAGGAATTGCACACAAAATCGCAAGCATTATCACACGCGATTGTGTGCGCGATTCTTGAGCGTTTTGCGCATTCGATTTTGCAGTTTTCCGTCATGGAAACGCATGAGTTAATGCACCAACGTAATGCAAAACGTAAATGGACGCGCAATCGCATGCGCATCGGAAATTGCGGGAATTTTCGCGTTCCCGCGATTTCCATTTTATTAAAAATCGTGGGCACAAACACAAAACATGTGTGAAAAACACGCCAGTGTGGCCTAGCCGTTTAAGGGAGATTTTAAAACTACAACAAATCCCTCTTTTTGATTTACTTAAAAACTACTAATCCATTTTGTAATACTTAAACTAGCCACACATGCTTGTTTACAGAGCACATTACTAAAACCTATCATTAACCCCACACTAATAATCTGTTACTAACCCTGAGACAGCCATTGTCAGTCCACAAGTGTATTGCACCAGTAATTCATGATGTCATGAGTCAGGGTTCTTTTCATCGGCTTTCCCCACTTTGTAGGAATTAGCTGGCTTAATTAGCGCCACAGATTCAATAAATATATGGTTACTCAACGCATTTTAACCCATCAAGAGCAACACTACCCCCTGGGAACACAAAACAGGACATTTGGTAACATTTACATTATTTTGAAAAGACCTGCTTTATTTTGCGTACAAATATATCAAGTTTGGTATCCTGCATACACCAAACTGTTCCAACTAATATTTTATATTGTTATTTATTCAGTACAGTATAGCCACACCAAAACTTGACAATTTTGTCTATGTATGTATTTTTGGATAAAAGCACTGTTGTTTCTCAAAAGATTTTTCTTCAAACGTATATAATATAGGATGCACCAGTCACTAATCTCTTATGTGCTTAATTGAATTGAGGCCAGATCTATCCAATAACACTAGTCTATTCCTGCAGACAGACCTACTGTTTGGTAGTCTGCCAGGATTAAGGAGGTATTGCTTATATTTTGGCTCAATAAATCCTGTGGTCCATTTAAGACCATGATATACAAATTTACCTTAGCATTTAAGCATGTAGGTATTTTCCCCCCCAAAAAGATTGGTCATGAGCAATCGGTTGCATCAAAAGACATGGCTATATCTGTTGTATTCAATTAGATCAACTGGACTTGAAATGTAGTTCTTGAAGACGTTTCGCTAGTCATCCGACTGGCTTTCTCAATTCAGAATGACTTGTACAAGAATCTGTGGCAATTATGTACCCTGGAAAATCCCAATTAGCATATCACAGCCAGGTGTTAAGGGTGTGATTAGATAGTGGCTAAGAGGTGTTATAGGAACGCCCAGAGTAAGGTGTTAAAACAGCATTGTACATGGCAGACAGTTGGTGTCGAACCCCCCCACCTCTATTTAGGCTTGGTTTCTTTATTTTCACATAAATGGCCTCCTTAACACCTCTCTTGAACCAGTCACGTTCCTTCGCCAGTATGTTAACATTACAATCTTCAAAGGTATGAAGATTGTATGCTATGATATGCCACAGATTCTTGTACAAGTCATTCTGAATTGAGAAAGCCAGTCGGATGACTAGCGAAACGTCTTCAAGAACTACATTTCAAGTCCAGTTGATCTAAGACAACAGATATACCATGACCTGGATGAATGAGAACCTTCACAAGCAAAAGACATGGCTGATATTTTGTCCAGATCAACTAATATATTGGCTATTACCAAGCCTACAACCAGAAATTCACTGGTGGATATCCCACTCAGCAGTATTATATTTGTTGAAGGGCATGTACATAGCAATCTGTACAGTCAATAGGATTTACTAAAATTCTGCACATGCTATATTATAAATTAGCATTAATATTTCTTTCTAAAAATACTCACATACTGCCATCTAGTGGGTGTATAGTAAAACTTATTTGCACATGAAAATTAATGAAACATACGTTTTTCTTTAAATAATTTATTGTCAGTAAGAAAGACTGGCTAATGGTAGTTTTCAGTAAAAACCTTTACAAGACCATTGCATCACAAATATACAGACACCATAAAAACTGTGTCATGGTGATTTTGGTTCTAAACAGATTAAGCTGTGGGTCCCCATAACACCTCCCAAGATGGCTGAATCTGGAACCTGTGCTAAGAATTTGTTTGTTTTCTTTAATCTTCTGAACCATTATTGGTTATCACCATTTCTGGAAATTCCGTTAAAAGTAAACCAGCAAAGGTCTGGTCATTGGAACAATCTGCATACTAGTACAAAGGGCAGACCTGAAAATGGCTAAAGCTGGGGGGGGAAGAAAAATTCACAAAAATATCTACAAAATCTAGTTAATGCTATTAAAATCAAAACTGTACAGGACATTTACATGGGAGGAAAGAAATCCAAATGATATTCCAGACTTTATAAATACACATCTCATGCTACTGTGATGCAGTGGTATTTTCTCCTACACAAATTATTTTATGATAAAAAAATAAAGGGAGGAAGATGTAAAAAAATAAATGGATACAGCCTATCAAAAAGGTTTTTATTTTACGTATCTTTCTCATTGCCTTTTCTGGGGAATGCCGTAGTAATACACCTTAGAATACTCAGCAAGTCATGCTGGATAGAACTTCGCTAATGCAAAAAAGCATGAAAGCAACGCACAGGAAATAAAAATAGATATCGGACAGGTATCATTTCTCCATCAATTTCTGAAAGTGTGAAATGTCCAGGCACTTTTAGTGTCAGACTTCGGTGTGATGCTGGGAATCTAGAGGAGGGATGGTCACATCTTCAAAGTGACCATCATCTCCGCTCTCATAGTCACTCATCATAACCTCTGACTCCATTTCACCACTAGCAGACACATCAGTGCACGAAGCTGCAGAAGTATATCCGGACATGGACATGTTATCCCCCATGGGAATTTCAAAGTCTCTATTATACCCTAACATGAACGAAGCAGCGTAAGGCTCTCTGTAACCATTGCCGTCTCCAGTTGTAATGCTTTGAGGTTCGGACATATTTGGATATTGGTGACGAGGCAGGTATTTATTAAGGTTATATCTCGGACTGCTTTTTGTTGATGAGCCTAAGCTGCCAACAACAGACATTTCAATCGGTGGCTGCATTGAATCAAACTGTTCTGTGTACTCCGGTAGCAGAGGTGGAAGCTCATCTGATAAAGGAAAGTGATCAGGTGGCGGTGGGAAATCATTCTCTATGTCGTAACCTCCGGGGTAATAATCCGTGTCAATGACATTGGGGTCTGTGTAGTGAGGAGCTGGTTCATCAACAGCTTCATAATGAGGATATTCCTTAATATCTGGCAGTTGGACACTAGGCATCCAGTCTGAAGTATCCCAATGATAACCTACAGGAAATAAATTATATTTAAACATTAACATTGATTAAAAAAAGCAGGTTAGTCTTATACAGAACTGCACATTTTAACACACAAACACCCAAAACATTCCTATTGGACAGTGATGCAAACAAGCAAAACAGTATCTGAACCAATCCGTATGGCTGTACATAGCCTATACAGACAGGTACCATGATGAGGTCTAGCACAGGTGTGTGAACCATGTGTTGTCTGTTTCTAGATTTAGTCAAAAGAATCATATTTATGTTAGTATAACATGTACTGTACATACAGTTTTTACATATATCTTTTCCTGTATCTGCTTTTTTTGTAGTGCTGACCGGAATTAGATAAGTGTAGGTATCGCTAACCCATTAAGGCCACATCTAGGTCTGTAGTAAGGGATAAAATATCAGCCCCGTGCTCCAGCTGCACATGTTCCTTTGAATGTCATGCAATACCAAGCTGCTTCTCTAATGACCTGCTAAGCACTTAGGCCCTTAGCTAACTGTACACCACAGAGATTGCTTTATGAATGGCAGACATTTATTTAACAAACATATATTAGCACAGGATGTTGGCTTTTTGAAAAGAAAGATTATATACTGAAAGGAGGTCACAGAGAAAGAAACGCACACGGATCAAGCGTGGAAAGAAAGAAAACCCAGTGCATGCGAAATAGGCAGCAAATGTTCCGGAAACAAAGCTCAAATAAGGATAAAAGGAAGAAATAAACACATCGACAATACAGCACAAATAACCAAAATAAATAAAGGACAAGTCATTTTGTTTTTAAAAAAAGGGAGTAGAAGAATATAAGAAAACATACAAAAACAAAACAATTCAAGCACAATATTATCAGGTTAACTTGTGGTATGAATGTAAAATGATCCAGGCAGCGTCAGTGCTGAATTATAGGTATTATACAAATTATAGATTGGCTGTAACTTCGGTTAACCCCTTTATTGCTCATGACTAAATGGACTCTGCAACTCTGGCAACATAATTCTATAATGTGCTGGAATTCAAAGCAATGTTTTCCCTGTGATGAACAAACGATCTTGGATGCAGTTGTAAAGTTTGTCCAACAGAGTTGGGTTTAATTGGGTTTACTTGCTAACCAGATGCTTTGGAGTCTTGTTCCTTTTTATTTTACTGCAAGGAACAAATAGTGACCAAAGATTGTTTTCTGTCCAAAAATACTAATTGGAGATGGACGATATTGTCAAAATCTGCCGGTGAATGGCTAACCTGAGTTTTCATTTCCATGCTTCTTGCAGGCTACTTTGTGCTCTCTGTAAGGTTGGCAAGCCAAGACTAAAAATGGCTAAGAAAACCAAAGAGCAAAAACCCATTTTGCATGATTTATAGCCCAGAAAAATCTGATTAAATATATGAATCATAACTCCAAATATTTCTGTAAGAAGTCAGTAAAATATTAAATTTCAGCAGGAAGGCCCCCTAATTACTTCTCCATTTCTTCCTGGCCCTCAATCAGTGGTTACAGGCATGCTCAGTGTATTTACACATGTGCTCTCCCTCCCAATGTTGCTGGATGTTTTGCAGGAAGCACTTAGAAGGCAAGTCGTGCACTCGTTTAATCATCAATTTCTGAGCGACAAGTCAGGAAACGTATTATAACCTACAGATTATCTTTCATTGTCACTTAAAAAGCCAAAAATAAAAACATTCAGCGTGAAGCAAATATACAGTGATTATCACAATTGTATAAGAAAATTAATTACTGTCAGCTAAATAGACCCCACACTGAAACCCACCTTTATACTGACAGCATACAAACACCAATCCAACAGCATGCGTAAAATGACGAGATGATGTCGATTTCAACCATTTAGGGCCTGATATGGCTACCTATAAACTAATTTATGTAGCCTTACAAAATTTAACTGCACCTTAATACAATGCATTTTCCCTACATATTAATATTATTACTAGTGTCAATGATTTTAAGGAAACACATGTCCCCGTGTAAACAAAAGGCAATGCCATGTTATATGTGCAATGACAAAAATCACACGTGAGAGTTAATTATTACATATAAAGCAGAGACATTAGTATCAATAAATTGCAAACAACATGCAGAAATCACCTCTTGAATTCCTGACCTCAGGAACTGCAAAAGACTCTTTGAAGGCAAAAGTGAAAAGAAATGAAAAGGATTCTCATTAGAAGTCAAGTACATAGTTCGTATACATCTTTAGGGCACAGTACACATGACAGTCAATAACTCACTCTGGATAAGATCTGTGTTCTGGCCTGCCCAGTGGTACAAAAATATTGTACTGAGTCTCTTACATTCATAGCAGCGTTAGAGGTAGTTTGCCCTCTGCATATCAATATTGGGTGTACATTTTGCAATCATTCCTAGGTTATTCCTTCAAACTGTGGGTTGATATTAATGCTGGTAGAATCTACACAATTACAAAGAGTGTAATTCAAAGTGTAGACTCTGAAGGTTGCTATTCATCTCAAACCCCACTGAGACTTGTCATTACAGATTTCAACAGCTACAGTACCAACTGTCTGACATCCTTTATACAGAAGAGATGTACTTTGCTGCCCTGTACTAGTTTTTTCTGTTGCAAAACAGCTTAAGAGGGTTTGTGAAGATAAAATCGTGAATGTCTATTATATATTATACCACACACTTCATCAGCACCTAGGAAAACTCTTACAATTTAAGACTTCTAAGTAGATAGTATTTATTTCATATGTCTTTAAGACATGAGTGAATCGATGCCCTTTAGTTCACATTGCTTTGAACTGCATCATTTAGATCAATAGAAGTCAAATTAAGGTACAAGTTGTCAGATTGTATGTCACACACGGCCATACGGTCTGTGATCTCTAAAATAAACTTTTTAAATTCTTGTTTATTTATAGTTCAGGTTTAAAGGATGTTTAAAAAGTCCAAAGTTACATTGAGTAGCTTGGGCTGACAGCAAAACAATGCTAAAAATCTACCTGCTTTGTATATGTACTAAACTAGCAACACCAAGCAGATTCATTAATATTTGTAAAAAGGAACCAACAAGAAGAAAAACGTAAAACATGTCATACTGGCATAATAAAAACACAAATTCAAGGAGGCTGGGAATGTAAAACAAAAAAAGTCTATGAGACACACCAGTCATTAATGTTATTACAAGAACAGAGACCTGTTTGTATCTCCAAAGACATGCACATACATTAATTCAAGGGTAACTCTAGTCTCCATACAAGTATCCTCTAATAAAAAGAGCTCTCTCTTTCCTTTTAAAGATGTCTAGGATGATGTCTCTAGAGCCCAGCATCTCTGGATCTTATGTTACATGCTTGTAAAGTTACAGTTCCTGACCTGTTCTGTCTATGCAACAGTTAAATGATGCGCTGTGTAAGAAGACCCCACCCCCCAAAAAAATCTTTTTTTAAAAAAGCTAGTTACAGCCCTGCAAATATTCTCTGTCCTTTACCTATGGACACTTTAGGGAGAGCAAAAATTGTTTCAGGCTTGTGGCTAGGGTTAAAAACGATTTAGAAGTTTGGGTGGGGTTTATGATACAGCTGATGTTGCTCTGTCCCAGCAGTGAGCATGGTCCAACCTGAGAATTGAGGGCAGAGCAGTGGTTCTGGTGATATCACAGCTCACAATTCTAGCAAGAAAAAAATTCCATTTATAATGCTATAACTTTGCATGGACTTCAGCTAGAATTATGGTTCTGGAGTCATTTTAAAGGCAGGAGTGTGATCTTATTATTAAATGCCACTTGTATAGAGACCACAGTTCCCCTTTTATTCATGTCTGCAAAACACAACCAGACTGACAAGAAGAACATGTACTTTAACATACACATATATACCTTCTGATTCCACCGAGTCAATAACAGCATTGACAAGGTGTATTACTGTCACAATGGAAGCTTGTAAAAAGTAAGAGAGAAAATACATTAAAATAAACCTGTCAACAGTAACTACTAATATGTAAACAAAAGATACATACATTGTCATGATGTTTACATTACAGAAAAGGCATATATGTATTGACTGCACAAAACCATAAATTAAAACTGCAGAGATATAAAGAAACACTACACCCAATGCAGTAACTAACTGTTCTCTGGCTCCTCCCTGGTCAGTGTTTTAGACACTCCTCCCACTGACATACTTGAGCATGCTCATACAGTAGAGCTGTCAGTTACTGAACAAGTATAGTGCCACCTAAATTTGCTCTTAGATGTATGTTCAGAAATGTCTTACTTCCTGTTCATTGGAAAGTGCTGCCCCACTCACATATAACTGATTTTCTTAGCGACTAAGCTAAAACCCAGAACTGTCTGTACATTAAGTAACCAAATAATATGGTCAGTCAAAGATAGCAGGTAGACTGAAACTATTCTTACACCAGGAAGTGGGGAAAATCTCCCCTATACTCAATTAAGTGCTTCACAAGAAAACATTTCAACATGCAAACAGGTGCGTGTTTCTTTGTTATGTTGTATGTTTTCCTTTAATATTGTCTTTGTGGTTTTGGCTAATCTTCATTTTGTTCTTACCCCCTGCATGCTAGGTATATGCTGGCATTAAAAACATCACACAAAAGTCAGCAAGTAAAAAAAGATTAGCCCTACGTCTGTCACTTTATAACTATCGCAGTGTGGATTTAAGGGGGTGATCTACCTCTATATAATGCCCTTTACTTATTTAGCTTTTTATTTACTTATTTACCTTCCATGCTCCTGCTATTCAGTACAAGTTGTAAAAGCCCTAACAGCATCAGGATGGCGTTGAAGATTAAATTAACATGTGCCCGATATTATATCTCCCGCTTTGTGTCACAATGGACTAAAATAAATGCAACTGAACAACATGACAGTCTGCCCTAAGTGAATGTCTTCTAGCTCACGCAATATATGAGCATTGGGAAATCCATTCAAAAATTACCAGCTATCAATATCATTCTGTATTGCATATGAACATCTTAAAAAGTACTTTAATTTATTAAGTGACACTAATGCAAGAAATCTAAAACCTATATACGCTTTACCTATGCAAGTTGCTAAATGGGAACAGTTTTTATGTGCTAGTTTTAGAACATTAGCACATTGTCTATCTTGATTGCTATAGTTTTCTCAAGGACAATCAATGCACTCGAAGGGCAGTCAATCAAGACCCATTATGGTCAGTGGGGGGAGTAAGGAACTGCTGTGCACCACAATAACTCTACAAGATAACAGGTTCCTGCTCTACTAAACAGTAACATGATGAACAACAAATTTGTACTGTCCGCTTTAAAAAAACAAACAAAAATAAAATTGTGTTTTGCAATGCCTATTGCTCAATAGCAAATAAAATAGCCAGTCATGTGTGTATTGCTATGTCTTCTGCAAATAGTATAAAAGGCTTATTGTGCCCAATTACAAGTTAGATACTAGGATTTCTAAACATACTAAACATAATCCTATAAACGTGTACAGGGAGTAGTATTTAAAATCGGCATCCATAAAATACAACACAGACATCGCAAAATATTAAAGGCAAAGTATGACTTGGGAATACAAATGTTTCTTTAGTAGAGAATTCAGCTATTGGACAAACTGATGTATGAAATGTACTTTATGTATAAACGTGTACCTTAGGGCAATTGCCACATACTTCTGAGTACCATGAGCAAGTAAGCAGGGGAACACAATAAGAAAGTCCCTAAATTAATTCTGGCCCTCTGGGTTACCCTGTTTTCCCCTATATAAGGGCACAGGGAAGCCATAATTTAAACTGCTCCATAGCTTCATGTAGCACAATGATTAGTAACATACTAGTTGATTTGCTGTATAAACTGTAAACTTACTGAATGTAAAGAAATATTTGTTTCCCATGGCAAATATCCTTTAATTGCACAAATAATACATATTACTACATATTAACTAAAAACAGCATTAAAGAAAACAGAAAATTATACATTTATAAAAGTGCTTAAAGATAAAAACACAGATTTTATAAAAGATAAATACCCGTCTATAAATACCTGAGTACTTTAAGACATGCCTATGACTTGTTTGAAATCACAATCATAAAAAGAGCATGCTTAGCCAACCAAATGGTCTGTTTACAGAACACAGACGGTTAAAGTATGGTGTAAATGAGCCAATGCTGAATGGCATGCTGGGAATTGTACTTCATAAACAGCAGGAGAACTGCAGGTTGAACTTATTTTTCAAATGGCCAATTACTTTCAAATAACTAATAGCAAACTCTTTACAAACGTGCCCTGAGATGTAACAACAATCTGAGTATAGGATTCATAATGATATACAATCAGTGGGCAGGCTGATTCTCTGTTAAGGGTACATGGAGAATTATGGTGGCCATACATGCAAAGATTGTATGACTGGATCTTTTTCCAACTAGTCCGATACATGGGTAACAGATCGTACAATCCATGGATAGACTGTGTAGGTATACAGTTATATAAATAATATAACCCTATAAGACACAACAAATACAGAAATAAATGGAAATAATTTTAAAGGAGAACTAAAATGTTTTTTATAATACCTCTCTAATTATTCTTACTTTTGGCACCATATACTTGTTGTCCAATCATGTGGGAATACAAAGAACCCTATGATGTCAAAAGGGAAACTGTGACAATAAATTGAGAATTTCTCATTAAAAAGGTTTAGTTCTCCTTTAAACAAAAATAAGTTTATTCCTTGTATTGAACACAAAGAAGTTTTAACTTCTACAACTTCACTAGAAGTTGTAACTATAATAACTAGTGGCGGAATAATTTAAGTGTGATTTGGTTATCTGCCCACTGTACTTTTTATCAACTTGTTTTTACTTATTTTTTCCACCTTACTAGGAGACTAGTCGATATTTTCAAGGAGTAAATGACCTGCTGCTCTCCAACTGCTGATGAACTAAACCTCAATTTCCCAGCATGTAAAAAAAAAACAACAACACATGTATATGTGTAATATTTTATAATATATATATATATATATGGTGGACAGAAATAATGGCAATGCCTCTAAATAACCCAGTGGAATTTCTAAATATGTAAGAGGACAGATCCTTGGTGCCAAAACCAATAATGGTGTCTGGTGACAGCAGCTGCTACTTTGTTTGGTATGTCTTTAAAATCTGTGTTCAATGTCATGATGGCGTTAATGAACCATGGGAACAGGACTTCTAGCTAATTAAGGCTGTAAACTAAGCTAACTGAAATATCCCAGCAGAAGTACTGCAGTCACATGTGAAAACAGTTCACAAAGCAAAACCCTACTGTTGACTTGCTACTGCCAAGACCATCTCTTAACAAAGCATAAAAAGTAAAATGCTGGTGTAACCGACAGAGGGGCACAAATTCTGAAGACTGGAAATGTGTCACATGGATAAACTAATCAGTCTTTGGTATTGTTACAATTAGTATTTCTTTTATTAAATTTAGCATTATAGTTTTCATTGAAACTAGTGTTTAATGGTGATGAATACCGGTTTCAAAACAAACCTGGTTTTGAACTGAAACTTCTATTCGAAAATCAAAAACTCAGTACTTGCCATTTTCGTTCTTCTTTCGTGACTAACAGGGCGTTGCAATGCACTTGGAGCATTGATAACTGACGTTTTTCTATTACGGCACTTTTAAAACCAGCTATTTCCTGGCATATAAAGAGGCGAAATAGAATGACGCTTTAGGCATATAACATCGCTTGCAGGGGCTGCGTGGTTAACTTCCGCGTTAGTTACGCAGCTGCCGCAGTGAAGGAATTTAAGTCACGTTAACCGGTATAACAGGAGCAGTTATACCCATTGGTGCATCTCCCTGTAAGTGTATCAAAGTGCACAAACCCTGTTTTCAATGATAGTTGGAGTCTAGAATTGTTATAAAATTCCTACATACACCATCAGGAAATTGGAATAAATAATAAGATTCATGACTTTCTGTGACCAGTACACGGTTCATTTTTGTGTATTGTGTTCAGAATAGAAACAAATGTAAGAAAAGGTCTTTTGTCAAAGCAGTTGACATTATTTTGTCCGCCATTTTGTATGTAAAACATGTTTCAGAAAAGAGGGAACTGTGAAATGAAAACCTCTAGGTAAGTATTATTCAAGGATATTAGAAAAAAAATCAATGGTTGTCTTAAAAAAACAGGAAGCCATCAAGTGGCAAACATACTCATGCTATATAAGCACATTACAACATGGAAAGATAATGCAGATTTCATTGGATTTCCTTTGTTATAGATTCCAACAAACTTACAATCAGCCCCATGTCAAACTCTGCTCTCGCTCATGGGTGATTTGATCCATATGGGAACTGAGAGTGCAGCAGAAGGAGAGAAAGCAAACATAAAAAAAACAACTCTATGACTATCATTTCATAATTCCATTTTTGGAAATATCTATCATATTACATATAACCATTTGTTAAAGTTAACCACTCAATCTTAGACACACCGAGACATTTTTAGAAACCTTAACGCAAACCTTCATTTTGCAGCATGTTAATTCTGCAGAACGTTCCACAGGGTGTCTGGCCAAATCTGCCACACATCTGGTCATTCAGTGATAAAGTAATTTAAATAAAAGAAATGTGGATTGTGTGGTTAACATTTGCAGTTACACTTGTGAAGGCAACTACCAGAAAAACAGGATAATAGGAGTTCAAGGTTTTCAAAAGGGAAGAACTTCTCTAAAATCACTGTGACAATTACACGGGGTGGAAGATGCAGTTATCATAAACACAACTTAAATCTTAATACAAAAAAGGAGAATTCGATGTATACTGGTGGAACACATAGTTCTAGTTCATTAAGGTTTCCTACTAGAAAAATATTTTTGTTCTTTTTGGGAGAAACAACATAATAGTTCAAAGAAGCATCAATTGCACTTGACTGACCGAAAAAATCCAGACTTGCATCCAAGTTACAGTGGTTGAAGTAAAACCTGGTACTTTCTATTATTTCAAATGGAAAATAATCAGTTGTGTTTTTCGGCTGTCAGATCTAGTAACCATGTGTGGCCTCTGTGTTCTTCTAGCAATTTGAAATAAAGGACAGCCTATTTTAAATTTAAAGGGTATCTCCACTGCTAAAATAATTTTTTTGTATTCAGTTTTATTGAAGAACAGGAGTTTAAGGAGTGTCTTAGCTCCCGTTAAAGGAGCGTCTTACCTCCCGTTATTCAATAAAACGTGCAGGAGATGGAAACAAAGTTAAAGAATTTATTCAGTCTCTTGCTCTTCCGTCATGTCCTCAGACAAGTCCCGACAGACTTAGAACGCGATCGGGTAAGTTCTCTAACTTTGTTCCCGGCTCCTGTACGTTTGACTGAAGAACGGGAGGTAAGACACAGCTCCTTTAACTCCTGTTCTTCAATAAAACTGAATACAAAATAATTATTTTACCTGTGGAGTTACCCTTCAACTGCTTTTTACCAAAACATCAAGTGATAATGATTTTAATGCATTTATACAGGAGGAATAAGTATTGGAAATTTTTCATAGATAACATTTATTTTCCCATTAAACATAGTGGTCAGAAATAGAATGGAACGGAATTATTAAATGTAAAATGACTTTCTTCAATAAGATAATTGATATTTGCTGCAGTTTACAAGGCTTTGAAATGCCAGCAATGCATATTTGTTATCTAAATCTCACTGAAAAGAGTGAGACAGTGTGAAATCTTTTTATGGAACTAATTAAAAATGACTCTGGGCATCACAGCTGACAGATAGAGAACTTCAATAAGAATCTAGAATTCCGCTTACAATATTGTTTAATGGACAGGAAGAAAATAACTTGTATATATCAGTTTCTGTGAGTCCATTTTAGTTTTTTCTTTACTTTTCAAGATGAAGACTTAGAGGGGGTCAAGTGTTACACAGGGTCTTTAAATAAATTTGTAGAAAAAAATACTGCCCCCATAACCAACTCCCATTTTTATTACATAATATACGACTATAATATGTCAGAACACCAGTAACCAATCATTTTCTGATTTAGGACTGCTTGTTGTAAACTTGGTGCAATGGATTGAACGTGCTTATTGCACTGCTAATGCGGATAAAAACAACATCAAAAATCTGTCATTTCATAGATAATATCAACCGAATTATTACACAAATCATAGCAATAGCAACTTCCAGCAGTATTTCCCACTATCTCAAGTGACCTTTCAAAAGCCAGCTTTAGCTAAAACTGTATTTTCCTTTTGCAATGACTTTAGCTACAATCTAATCTCCTTGCATGAAAGTATTTTGCACTCCTTAGATTTGGGAGATATTAAACATTTGCCGTCAGACTTTCTCTACACTGGTAACATTATAATCACCCACAGGAGCAGGAAGATAATGATAAAAGCAACATATTCTCCACGAGATCATTGTTTTTCTTAAATACAATTTCAGATTTATTAATGTTCTGTTCATTTTGGAGGGAAAAAATAATAACTTTAAAAAAAAAAAATACTGTCATATAACACTACATCGGTTTCTTAAAGCAGACGTTGCAATGTGACATGGGTTCTCTATAAGATTTTTAACTCCTTAATGGAGTTACAAATATATCACCATAGCTGTTCAGCTAGCTTGATTTTCCTGCCTCTTCTGCAGCTTCTAAGTAGCGGCCTTCAGAAAAACCTGTGCCGAGGATATCACAGCCAACAGCTGTCAGCTAGGGGCGTAACTACCAGGGAAGCAACCGCAGGGGGGCCTGGGAGCCAATGGGGCCCCATATTCTTATTTTACCCAGAAAACCACTATGGATGTTTTGCAGGGGGGCCTGGTGATTCCTAGTTACGCCACTGCTGCCTCCTGCCAAATGTTGTAAATAGCAGAGTAGGTATATACCTTCTGGCGAGGGGCCGGGTTGTGTAAGTAAGTTAAGAAGCATCTTTGAAAAAGGTAGGTATAACAAGGTCCTTAAGCTATGTATAATGTTTAGTTTAGAGGGTGGAGATGGCCTTTGGGTTATGTCTATGCTAAATGGAACATCAGTTTAATTCAGACTCCTAAGGAAATTCAGAAACTAGATATTTTACTGTGAGTAACCTTGGTTAAACTTATCGATTAACCAGTAACAGTAGAATTAATGGACACCACCCAGTTTTTAAAAACAATGCACTACCCATACCACCCGCTTTATACCAGTGGGGATACCAAAGAAAAACATGAGTGATAAGTCTGTGCACTGAAGAATCAAAGATTTATGATTAAACATAAATATACCAAAATAAAATTTGGAACATACCATTATCATCACAGGATTCTGATTGGAAGGAACTAAGAGACTGTATTTCCGACATACTTTCACGAGGATTGTATAAATGGCAAGCTTTTTCATCCAAAGACTTCTTTGAAAGACACGGGTCAAGATCAACCTTAGCTAAGGGTATAGAAGAAAATAATGTCAAAGTGTTAAGAACATTCAATTAACATGCTCTTTGATATTTCGCGAAATGTTCAGAACAAGTAAAGCAACTGTAAAATATGCTTGAAAATGGCAATGTCTGGATAACAGGAAATGAAACATTAATTACATGACACAACGGTGACACTTTTGCTAGTTTATTATAAGAAAACTACCAAAGTATTTGATAAGAAATGTTGCAACACTTGACAAATGTGTTGCAGAGTCACACTCCCATGCAAATAACAATTTATTCCAAACCAAGTGTGGTTTGGAATAAATCTTTTATTTGCATTGGAGTGCGACATATTTTGTCAAGTTATACTATTCCCCTGGAGGTGGGTGACTTGATGTCTGCACCCAGGTAAACAGTGTGCATATGGACTGTTTTTCTCTGTTTAATGATGCAACACTGCACAGGAAGCTTCTACACTTTATTATTTGTGGGTAGTGTTCTCTTGTGCCAAGCCAACGTCTGTGAAAGAAGCATGCTTTCCCAAACTTAAATTTTAAAACAACATTGGACAAACCCAGATTTTTTTGTCTATTCATTTGTCTGGTTAAAACCAAAAGAACCATTTGAAATTCATAAACTTTCTATTAAGCTAAAATCTGATCAAGATGTGGACAGAATGATGGGGTGACAGAAAATTATTTGACTCAAATTCATTGCAATTTGGATTAAAAATTTGTGAAACCACCAGTCAATTTTTCAACCGATTACACAAAATCTGTTGAATGGGTTGAAAAATCGACTGTTTATGGCAGGCTTTGCTCCCCCAGCATAGCAAAGAGAGTACAGAAAAATCACATACACAGCAAAAAAACTGCTACAGCACAAAGTTATGGTAATGCATCTGCATCAGAGGCCATTTTGCAACAAGATCACATTATAAAGCATTCTACAGTGTTGATGGTTCAGATAATGGACAAAGCAAAGGCCCAGGGAAAGGTCTTTACATTAGCAACAAATCAAACTGTTTGGCTCAGCAAATCTATACCTGTAACAATAATTATTATTACAGAACATCTAATGAAAACTTTAAAACCTATACATTTTTTAGCCTTCTTACCATCATAGTCATAATCCCAACTGGGCTTTTGTATAGAGTCGCTGTCCGAAGGGGAGTTGGATGGAGGTGGAGGTGGTAGGTTTGGAGCTACACTGCAGACTGCAACAGTTTTTCTGTGTCCATGTACAGAGTCAGGATTGAAGGTGCTGAACTCTGGATGCTCTGGAATAGTGGATCCTTCAAATGAATTTCTGTCCAGGTTATTTCTGGAATCACTTGGAATGCTTGGAGTGTATGAAATAGGGCGGACAGGTACTTGGGGTGGGATGTCTGAATAGATGTTCTTGTTCAATTTAGGATCCAAAAACGGTCTTGGTAAAAATGCTGAGGTCGCTCCAGAGTGTTTGTCTTCAAGTTCTGCCTGACGTTTCCTCTTTTGGTTGGTTATTTTGCGGCACACAACAAAAATAACAACACAGCACAAGACTGCTGCTATGAATACAATGATTCCAATTACCTCTGCCAAGCCAATATTCCAAGATGTTGAAACATACTTGTTAAGCAAAATCTCTGTACAATGTTTTCCATTGTATCCATGACTACAGTTACAATGGTAAGAACCATATGTATTTTCACACAGAGCACCTTTTGGACATGGGTTCCCCAGGCATTCATCAACATCAGTGAGACACCTTCAATAAAATAATATGGTTGTTAAATACTGGTAACCAGACCACTGATTTTGTGATACTATTTTAGATAGATCTAAACTGATCTAAAGCTGGGTACACACATTCCCGATTAATTGGCCCTTTGTGTATTTTGGCCCAAGTGTGTACGGCCAAAAGAAATTGTTACAAATTTCCCTTGTTCACGGTTGGCCGCAATCATAGGGAGAATGGCTGTCACAAATGTCCTCCCTATACTTTATATAGGGAGTACAATCGTGACTGTGTACTCCTATCTGTCAAAGATGACAGACAATCTTTGACAGATTGGTATAGTGCGTACCCACCTTTAAATGCAAAAATGTCTTTCAGGGTTTACAAAGATGGATACATACCTTTCGCCATGGAAACCTGGCTCACATTCACACACAGGACCATCTAAGCTGTCTATGCATTTTCCACTGTTTTTACATGGATTATCTTTGCAGTATGGTCCAAACTGACACCTGAAATGAAATACATTTTATTTGTTGCATGAAATATATTAATTATTTCATTAAAGAAATACTTCACTCAAAAAGTGAACTATTCCTTTGACGTATTGACTTTAAGACCGGGAGGTTAAGGAGTGTTGCCTTACCTACTGTTCTTTAATCAATTTCTCAAAAATGATAGACAAAGAAAGAAGAAATTTACCTTACACACAATCCTCCGCAGCAGCAGTGGAAATTCCCGACCGCTTCCTGATAATGCGTGCTATAGTTACCAGGAAGTGGTCGGGACCTGTTACTGCGTAAGATACCATGTAAGGTAAGTTTCTTCTTTCTTTGCCTGCCACTCCTGGCGAATTGATTGACAGCAGGTAAGGCATAGCTCCTTAACCTCTCGGTCTTCAATCAGTACATTAAAGGAATACTTCACTTTTTGAGCTTTTAAATTTTATAAGAAATGCAGCCAAAAATAATTACTCACCTTGGGCCAGTATAATCACCTCTACAATGACAGATAAAATCATCCTTGACAACAATACATGTACCACCATAAAGACAAGGGTTGGAGGCACAAGGATTCATAGTAATTTCACAATGGGTGCCCATAAATAATGAAGAACATTTGCAATAATATCCTGCAAATTAAAAGAAACATATTCATCATTCTTTGCATTCCATAACAAATAGATTTTTAAACAATTCATTAAATTGATTGCAAACTTGGTGCATGTCCATGCAATTCAGCATTAAAACTTGTTTGAAGAATTGGTTTTTTAGTCTTACGCTCTATATATATATATATATATATATATATATATATATATATATATATATATATATACACACACATCAATTGGTTTTGATTAAATTGTTTTGTTACATTATGTTTTTAAAGGGTCTAATTCATCCTTGTTCTGGACACATGTATTAGCCACAGGACAGTCTTACCTTCCATTCTTCAATAAAACCTGCTGGAGCCAGGAGCAAAGGTAAGAAACTCGTGCTCCTCTGCTAATCTTCTGATTATCATCTGTCCCGATGGGCTTTGTACACTATGTACATATGCGCTGCACATGCGCATAGAGTACAAAGTCCGTCTGAGGATAGAGTACAAAGTCCGTCGGGACCTGTCAAAAGATCAGCAGAGGAGCGTGAGACCGGGTAGATAGGAGGTAAGACACAGCTCCTTTACCTCCCGTTTTTCAATAAGAAGAATAAAACTGAAACCCCAAAAGTAATTTACTTAGGATGACATAAGATGTTTTGCTAGTTATCTGACTATCTTTCTTAATTCAGAATTGACAGTAGGATGACTTTAAACAATTTAGTAGTAGAGAATTGTACCGTGTTAGCCATAGATGAAAGTGAAGACATCTTGGATATAAAGTAATACCTTTTATTGGCTAACTAAAATGATTGAAAATGCAAGCTTTTGAAGCACTAGGCTTCTTCCTCAGGCATGATAAAATACTGAATCTTGTAAAGCACTGTATTTTATACATACTAGAACAAAGACTTTCTGACTTTACATAGATGTTATCTTTTGCACCCATGCCTGATTGGCAATGGCTGTCATAAATAAAACAGTAAATACACATTCAATGATCACAGGCAGTAATAAAAGAATTAGCAGGGGTTAAATAAACAATTAGACTGTCCAGTCTCTCCTACATAAAGTCCTGAGGGGCACCTAGAACATAAAATCAGGTATACCACATTGGATGTACTTTTTCTTGTAAAAAGTTCCCTAACAGGCCCCACACAAAATGGAACATCTCCCTGTTTGCAGAAAAAGTGTGAAACTTGCAAGTACATCCACACTGGAGACAGGATACCAATACCAGGAACCCAACATAGGTTTGAAATAAAGGGAACCTTCTCCTGCAAATCATCCATGTGGTATACCTGATTTTATGTTCTAGGTGCCCCTCAGGACTTTATGTAGGAGCTCCTACATAAAGTCCTGAGGCAAAGGATGAACTCTCATCGATTCACAATTAATAACAATAAACGAGATGTCCCTGTGGGTGCCCATTTCTGCAGCCAAGGACACAGCCTGAAAGACCTAAAAGTCACAGTGCTTATGGGAAATTTCAGATCCCAAAAGGAAAGGTTAGAATGGGAATGTAAACTTATACAAAAATTTGGGACTCTGGACTCAACAAAGAAGTAAACTTTATGTGTCACTATGTTTCTAATCTTAATGTCATGTAGAGTTAATCAGATTAAATTCCTCTAAACCACCCAAACCCATAAATATCACATTTATACCAGACCCTCCATGGACACTAGAGGTGAAGTGTATCTAATTGTTTATTTAACCCCTGCTAATTCTTTTATTACTGCCTGTGATCATTGAATGTGTATTTACTGTTTTATTTATGACAGCCATTGCCAATCAGGCATGGGTGCTAAAGATAACCTCTGTGTAATGTCAGAAAGTCTTTGTTCTAGTATGTATAAAATACAGTGCTTTTTAAGATTCAGTATTGTATCATGCCTGAGGAAGAAGCCTAGTGCTTCGAAAGCTTGCATTTTCAATCATTTTAGTTAGCCAATAAAAGGTATTACTTTATATCCAAGATGTCTTCACTTTAAACAATTTAAAAACAGTCGCTTGTAGAACCCACACTACATAGAAGCAATGGTGAGGGGGTGTGTCAGGGTCCCGGGCCAGAAACTTGCAGGGGTCCCGGGCCCCTGAAGTTTCGCTACTGCTGTTTATAAATAGAAAACGCTACATCAAGATCAAAGGCAATATATTACAAGGATTAGTAGCGTGTAAATACAACTCACCTCCATTCGATAATGGGGAACATGTACCACCATTTTGGCAAGGATTGCCTGAGCAAACATCTGCAGCAGATAGGGAACACCCTGAAGAAACATCGGTAGATTCCTCTATATGTACATTATTTTTAGATTTGCTATTAAGGGGAAGCTCTTGGCCATTTAGCGAGACAGAATCCATGCAGCCCCTAAACCCATTGCTAACTTGCAGGTTTCTTCCATGTTTGGACACTTGTTGGCGTGTGTGACCGCCAAAAAACACATAGTTATCAAGGTTTAGTGTTCTGAGTGTACCAGGGGCAGTGCCCGATGCAGTGTGTACACGATCCAAAACCAGCCTAGCATAGTTTCCATCGACTTCCAGTGACACAGTATGCCAATGGCCATCATTGACATGGATGCTCTGAACAGACACTATTCCAGGGCCACTGCCACAATCGAATTTGTATTGTAGTTTTCCTCCTTGAATCTAGTGAAAAGAAAATATATGTGAGATATGTGACCTCTTACTTAGCATTGTGTATACTTTACCATGGAGATTCAAAAATGTATTAAAGGACAATTATACTTACCATTTCCCCGATCCATTCCTGCAAAGTACCTAGGGTGAGGACCTAAAACGCTAAGTCCTCACCTCTGGGTACTTTACAAAAATCCTGCACTACTTACTTGTAATCTCTCTCGTCGCTCCGGTCCGATCCTCCCCACTGGCACTGTCAGTGACAGTCCGGGAGGCAGCCAATGGGAATACACGCCTCCTTGCAGAGCGCGTCTTCCCATTGGCTGCCTTGCGACCTGTCACTCAAAGTGCCAGTGGGGAGGATTGGACTGGAGCTATGAGGGAGATTACAAGTAGTGCAGGACTTTTGTTAAGTACCCAGAGGTGAGGACTTAGCGTTTTAGGTCCTCACCCTGGGTACTTTGCAGGAGTGGGGTGAAAGGAACGAGGGGGAGGTGAGTATAATTGTCCTTTAAAAGTTTATGGTTCTAAAATAAACTATTTTATTTTAGTCTCCGTCTGTTTGTGCTGTGGCCTGCACAACAGTCCGCATTCGGATCATACGTGAGGCCCACTGTGATTGCACGCGATCTGAAAACGGATTGCAGTGCATGTAATGTGGACATCCACATTGACATGCACTGCAATGCAATTCTCACGCACTAACGTATCACAAGCTAGATACTGCATGAGAAAACCTAGCAGTGTGGCCTAGTCCTTAAATTGTGTTACTCTGATAGGGGAACATACTGCTGGTATCGATGTAAAAATAAACAAACAGGTTTGAGATGAAAACAACATACCTCAAGAATACTGTAATCTGTCCCTTTTGCATACATGACCACCGCATGAGCAGAATAAGTTCTTATTTTCATTGTGAGTTTCATTTCCTCCTTATTTTCATTCTCCATTAACCTGTATTTTATGTAGCTGTTTCCATTAAAGGTTACTGAGGAGCCAACTGTGAGTGAAAGTAAATATATATTAAAAATTCCATCCAGGCATCCTGACAAACCTAAATACAGAGTATCAGATCGGGATCTTACCATTGCACAGTCCTTGTTTGTCACTAAGACAGACACAGCTGTACTTTCCTTCTTTTACATCTACAACACATTCAGCTCCTTCAGGACAAGGATTCTTTTCACAGACACTGTCCAGAGAGGGACACTTTCCTCCTAAAGCAAGAGAACAAACAATAATGGAGCATAGTTCTAAAAGAAATCATCAAAGCACATTTCATACATATTAAGGAAATAAATACCTTTACATGTGCAAATAGCCTTACGATGGTGTTTTGGGGTTACAAAGCTCAGTCTTGCAGTACTGTGTGTAGACATAATATTGTCATCCACAGTTACTTTTTCATCACAAAACCTAACTGGACATTCCACATCCTTGCAATGTTTATGAAAGACCTCCAGAATCTTAACTCCGCTGATATCTTCAATCTCTGCCACAGAAGCATTGATCTTCTGAACAAGAACTTTAGGTGCAAACAGTGAATTTCCTGGTTTCTCCACAGTTATAAGGACATCAAGGCTTGCAGGTGGCTCAGAAGGCTGCAAACTAACAACGTGAACATCAGTTTTACGTCCACCCAGATGGTTTTTCAAGCTCCTCTGAAAGTTCCTCCAGTAGTCACCAATAAATTCTTCTGGAGAGAGGTTGGCAAAACGGAAAGTTATGCTGTGATTTAGCATCTCTTGTGTAATTTGCCGGATATGAACAGTAATATCAGCTGCTGTTGTAAACTTCCCATCACTGACACTCACATTAAGTAGATACTGGCCAACGTCCAACTGTTTATGAGCTATCAGTTTGCCACCTGCGCTGGAAACAGAGAAAAGATTTTCCATTTTATGATCCAGACTGTAGGTGAGTGTATCATAAACATCCTGATCGGTGGCATGGACCTTTCCAATCACACCACCTGCATACTCTTCCCCAAAAGTGGTAATGTAGATTTCCAAAGGCAAAATCGCTGGAGGATGGATGCTCTCTTCAATAATTCGCACCTCAACACTGGTCAAAGATGATAACTGTGGTTTCCCACTATCTGATACCTACAATGAGACAAAGGATGAATAGCAGATAAACATTTTGTGCATGGAAACTTACACCTGTGGAAATACACCTAAATATAAGAACTGAAATTTACTAGAAGGTTACGCTAGAAAATTAAGAAATTACATTTTACATAAAAATAACCATCTTTAAAAGGAAAGTCCCATCCAAGGAAAAAAACAGATAAAATGATGACATATAATTTTAGCTAAATTACAAGATTCCCATCTGTGAAGTTTCGGTAACAAACAAGTCCTGTTAAGGGTTGCGTGCATATGCAGAAAATTTAAACAACTTCAAGTATCAAGGATGCTCACCTATCCTCTGCAAATGGGAAGAAAAGGCCTTAGATTTCCTTAAAAGAGGTCAACAAAACCTAAAAAAGTCTTTGACCTGATGACGGCCAAAAATAAGATAGCCGAAATGCATAGATTTTACAACATGCAATAAACTTATCGTTAATAAATTTCTTTTTTATTCCAGACGAGTGCTCCTTGGATATATAGCCGGACTTATGAAGCCTTGTGGGTTGGCCAGCTCTCAAAAAATTATTATGCACTAATAAACACATATTAACTTCAAGACTGGTGCAGTTTTTTTCTTGATATATTAAAGACCACAGTAATAAAACAACCAGAATAAAATTCCTAATTTTCATAACAGTTCCAAAAACAAGTACATAAATCAAATGAGTTTTCCAAATATGAAATAATGTTTTAGGTGGAATCATAAAATCCTTGTTTTTGGTACAAAAGCATGTTGCAGGCAATGTTCCAAGATTGCATGGAAAGAATTCAAAGGGCAGAGGAAATTACGATAAGAATAATAGATCCTCTGTCTGCTTAGCTTGCTTCCATCTTATTTAAACCAACAGGAAGCGGTACTATGCTTAATTAACCAAGAGTAACGTTCGGAGTTAGCTTTTTTCCCCTTGACGCTAAACTGTAAATCAACAGAAATTAGTAATGGAGGGAACAGCTTTTACCAAAGATCCAATTATTGGGAAAATAAAAACTCTTATTACTAGCTTTTGTATTTCTCTGTGCACTAATACAATTTCATTATTAATTTTAGGTGGAACAATAAATGAATAAACAATTAACTAAACAATTATTCATATATTTAAGGTTTAGAATGTATAATTAAATTTGAGACGTTGTTGTATTTTCACACATATATACAAGAGAAACGTTTTTCTTTGACAATTAATTTAAACGAGTTTAGTGATAAGGAAAATATTAAGATTTCTGTATAAAATAACAGGTTCACAAAAGTAATAAAACCAATGAATATATTTATGATATATAAAGCAACTTTTATGATTATGTGGCATCATCTAATACATATTAGGGGTTTCTTGCAATACTTCTATTGGGGTAAACTTTCCATTTAATCTACACTAGTTAGCCATGCCCACTCAAGTGCAGCTATTTCTTGCCAGTACCTGACTGTGATACATTAAAATGGAAACAGGCAACGCAGTGGCTAACATTTTCTTAAAACAGGGCATGGGATCAAATCCGCCCTAAGCATCCCCTAATTCTAGCTTGTGTATTTGTTTCTATGATTAAAAGGAGTTCTGTTCACAAGAATTCCAATGTACTCAGAACAGAATAAGTTCTATTTCATTCAATGAAAACCTTTTATATCATTAAAGTCTCTCTGGGACTATGTTTATGACTCCGAACCAAACCCTAGTCATTTTATAGTAACTAAACCACGTTGTCTCAATTGATGCAAAACCTCATGTCCCTACCTAGGGTTTGTTTTTTCAAAAAAAAAGGGCACAATGTCAATGACAAGTGTTAATGAACTAATAAAATTGCTACAAAAAATAGTCTTGGGAATATTCTGCTCCATTTACCATATTTTTGATTTTTGTTTTCAGTATGCCAAGAATCTAACAGTTCATTGCTGCTCTTCATCAAACTTGCAAAAGGACTGACAAGACTCTAAGAAGACTATATAATTGTATGGATTTCTTTCACAAAACTCATTGAAATAGAAGCGATCTATACTTTTTTTAGCATTACAAATAGCCACCGTGTTTCCCGTTTATTAAAACATACATCTTTCTATATTGCTTGCCTTAACACTTCCAGTTTGCTGTTTCCTGATCAGAAAATAAATATATAAAGGTAAATTTTTCCCCTCTTCTACTAAATAATCAGAAATTGAAGATGTACAAAACAGCTTCTAAAGGAAAAAATAAACTTAATGAAGCATCCAGAAATGCAATTTCGCTTTGGAAACGAACTTGGATTCATTTTGAAACTGCTGGTTTAGAAAATTCCACGATCTTGTGGAATTTTTAGAAATTCAGACCTCTGTCTCTATTGGGGCAACATGATGCATAAATAAGTTTGATAATATTAAGATATAGCTACTTTTATGTTAATGCAGATCTGTAAACTCTCTATACTCCTTAGGTTTATAAATTTGCATATATAAGTATTATTATAAGTTCATATAAGGCAGGACTAAGCAACCAGTAGGCTTTCCAGATATTTAAAATTTCCCAGCATTCTCTGGCTGCAGAGTGCCTGTAGAGTAATGCTGGGATTTGTAGTTTTCAAACATTTCGAGGGATACTGGCTGCCTATTCCTGATAATAGAAAAGGGGTTCTATTTCTATAGGTTATCAAATAAAATCATAAACATATCATTTATATCCAATACAGTAGCCCTGGAATATACATTGTAAGAATCTTTGTTCCAATATGAAAAACAATACTTCTAAAGCAGAAATCCTGGGGCGCAATGGTACATTTTGAAGGCTGATGACATGATTGTGTGTAACTTTGCAAGACAGTCAAGTACTGATGTGCCATTCAATCTAAAAGAACTATTTAATTTGGTTTCACTTCCTTAGAACATGCACAGTACATCATCATTCCATCTCTTATTCCCAAAAGAACATACCTGAATACGCAACAGATGGTGATCTTTGGTTTTTCGACTCAATACCCCAGCAGTAGTAATAATACCATGCTGGTCAAGCTGAAATGTATTCTCTTCATTACCACTTATAAAGGTGAAAATAAAAGGTGGACCATTATGTGAAGAATCCTTGTCTGTCACACCCAAGTGCAGGACACTGAATCCAATTGGCTTATTTTCCTGAAAGAGAAAGGTTTTCACATGATTTCTGGGCATACATAGTACAGGCACAAAGAAGTTTCTTCATTTGCAGATTATTATACTCGTATAACTGTTCCCAATGATGAAATACATTTATATAATTGCTTCCATGTGTCTAGAGAGATGGGCAGGCTTTTAAAGCATCACTACAATAGGGATAAATCATGTATGCAATTTGAATTGGATGGATACTTGATTTTTTTTTGTGTATATATGTATATTTTATATCTATACTGTATCTCAAAAAAAGGGAGTACACCCCTCACATTTTTGTAGATATGTTATTATATCTCTTCATGGTACAATACTATAATGTAGAAGGTGGAGGAGTGTAAGGACTCTAACCTCCACTAACTCTGTAATTTGTCATGGAGGAGTGGAAGAGAATTCCAGTGGTAACCTGTGAAGCTCTATTGAAAAGAAATATTGACACTTTAAGTGAAAAATTGCAGAATTGTGCCCAGTGGTTAATACATTAATGGCTGTGTGTTGAGTTACTTTGAGGGAATAGCAAATTTTCACTGTCATACAACTGTACACTGCGTGTTGAGTTATTTCAATGAACAGCAAATTTACACTGTACTTTACATTGTATCAAAGTGTCATTTCTTCAGTATTGCCCAATGAAAAGATATAATAAAATATTTACAAAAATATGAGGAGTGTACTCACGTTTGTGGACATATATTTTGTTTTATTATGTAACTGCTTACATAAACATCACCTACAATATGTGACCATGAAAATGATCCATATTAATAGTGATTTAGTGGAGTATGTACACCTGCTTCTGAAGAATTAACTGCACTTTGAATGGTTACAGTATATAAAAAGTTGCTTGTTGGTTATCATTGTGTGGAAGGAAAAAAAAAAAGAAAACTTCAATAACAATCAACATTTTTATAAACCAAAACGTGTTCAATTTTGTTGAGCCTTTGGCTTGTTTTTCCATATTAAGGAAGATAAGCCCAAAGCAAAGTCTTTAGATTTCTATATTCCTATCACAAAATTACTTCCTAAAATATGTGACATTTGTACAAATTGAATTGAATTTTTTGGACCCCCTCTAATCATTTTATACAGGCATCTACAAATTAGCTGACAACACAAATTGGCACAGAGATAGAAACCCAGTATGGGAAGAGATGTAAGTATATTCTTTCTCAGTGAGAGAACACAGACTTATACTACTGCACACTACTACAGGACCCAGCAGGGATAAGGAAATTTTGAAATTGCCTCCAGGCAATAATGAAGCATCAATGTTCTGTGACTTTACAAATATAAGACACTAGTACTAGAGGGATTCGTTTTACAAAACTCATCACTTTGATCATTTTAAATTATTTATATTTATATAACTTAAAAGAATTAAAATCTCTTGATGTGGACTTTTCCAGCAGACACTATGGAAACACTATAAGGGACAAAAAATGCTAATGAATCTCGCAGAGTAAAATTTAAACATATTGTTTCAATTCATACAAACTTTTGTCTTAAAAGGGTGTGCACTCCAGTCACTGCTCCCCACTGTGTTCTAACATACTGAAAATCTTCCACATTTACTTGGATTTGACTTTTACAAGAACCACAGAACAAAACCCCTGCAAACATCAGTAATTTGGGGAATTCACAAAACAAAGGCAAACCTTCATAGGTAACAACTGCCCAATTAAAGTATATGTAGCACGAGGGGTGTTCATTAATATGTCTTCCTATAAATTATGTATTTACGTTACATATCTAAACTTGTTAATTCAGAACAAAACATTATGACATGCTACACATGTGGCTTGAGGTGATTTTATAGCAAACGTATAGGGGGTTTATTTGTTTTTATTTAAGAGGTGCAAACATTCGCCAGTGGTATTACTATGGATGGAACCAATCAGATGTTACCTCTTTATTGGTCTACTAAAAAAAAATTTGATTGGCCACTAAAGAGTTTTAAATTATTATAATTGTGAGTGATACATTTCATTAAATTTCATTGAAAGTTATAGGGTATGTCCACCCTAAAAACTATAATTTGCTGTAGTGTAGCTCCCAACCCAAACCGCATTGTCTGTTTGTAAAAAAAAAAAAAAGTTAGAGGAAACCATGATAACTCGGATTACCGTGGTCACTTGGCTTCAGCCTCTAGTGCAAAAGATCAAAGTTGCATTGGGGGTTTAACCGGCATCCTCATCTGTGATTGGCTGAGAGTCAGGCAATCACAGATGCAACTGCCAGCTATTGATTTAGCCGAGGGATCCCGGTCCGGTAAGTAAGTTTTTCCTAACTTTTTTTTTACAAATGGACAATGCGTTTGGGGTTGGGGGGGGGGGGAGTTACACTACAGAAAATGTTAAATGTTAAAATAAAAGTGCAGAGATATGGATCTGGATGGAGGCAAAGAGTGAGGTAATCAGCTCATGCCTGCAAGAGAAGATGCAGAAACCTTTTCACAGGAAGACACCTCCTACTCTTCACACGTTTAAGTTAATCCCTGCACTCCTTTCCTTCAGAGACTTACTGGGTGCTGTTCCTCAAATCCTGTCAACCACATACAGGGTTAAATATTCTTTAGCAATGATATAGTTTGAAGAACGCACTCCTGTAGACCTTGCTCTTTCTTTATTTGTGTTTATTAGTGACATGCGTGCACAACGTTTCGGGGTGTGTCCCCCTTCCTCAGGTGCTTCCTCCTACTCTTCACTTTCCTGGACTTTGGACAATCAATGCAGAGGAACCATTTAGAGCAGAGAAGTAAGGTAAGGATTTTTTTAACTTTATACAGTGGGGCCAGCATGGGGTTAAATTTTAGTTTTGGGGGTGAACATGCCCTTTAAAACACACCAAGTGTGTTGTAAGTTACCTGAATAACGATGCTATAATTCCCCTTAGAGAACACTGGTGGGTTGTCATTGACATCAGACACATCAATATTAACTGTTGTACTGTTGAGTCTGGGAGGACTGCCATTATCTTCTGCTTGGACAGTTAAAGTATAGCCCGAAATCTGAAAAGAATAAAAGAAATGTAAAATCAGAACATCCTGTCCATTTTATACTAAACTTATTTGTTCACAGAAATCAGCATTATACATTTAGAACCAAAATTACATTTCAAACACTGTAAACCTTAAATTCTGGCTACAGTAACATTTCTGGAAGAATTTGTTTGCATGTTGCATGTGACTCACCATCTCTCTGTCTAAAAGTTTATTCACTTTAACGTCTCCTTTTACTGGATCAATGATAAATGTATTCCCCTGATTGCCACCTGTAATTGAGTAACGGATGTGGTTGTTCAAAGGTCCATCAGCGTCACCTGCCATAACCTAGATAAAAGAATACTCTCGCTTGAAACACTTATAAGAAGACAAGTGAACAATTTTGAAGTCATTTTTCTTTATGTCCTAGTTTTTAATGTATTATAAGTGATCCCAATGGCATATTTCAGTGGTACTTTCAGTGATACCTTCTCAACACAACAGATCGAACAAAAGAGAAGCCTTAAGGAACATGACAATTACAATGTACTATGATTAGTTATCATGATCAGATCTGTTCTACATTAAAATATAAAGCCAGATCCAGACGTTGGCTAGACACTTTAAAGACAGGATGACATAAGCTAGAATAGGGATTCTGATTTATTTGTATTGTATATGTTGTACTGTTTTTCTATTTGTAAATCTATCTGATTTGTATCAGAACCTGTGGGCAACTCTCCTGATTACAGGTTCATCAGATATTCAGTGCCCTGGTCATGTGTCCATTATAAATAAAATCCTAGTTAAAAGAATATTTACCATAAGAACGGACAGCCCAGACACAGCATCTTCACCAACAACTGCAGTGTATGTGTTTTGGCTGAAAACTGGTGAGTTATCATTGACATCTGTAACATTTATATTCACATTGGCAACATCGCTAAGAGGCGGTGTGCCCCCATCCATGGCCTCTACAGTCAGGTAGTACTCTGATGATGTCTCGTAGTCCAAGCTTGAAATGATAAATATCATCCCTGGCAAGATATTAAAACATGAAAAGGTCAGCAGAATCAGAGGCACATTGAGGCTCATCTCCTTATTTTACATCAAATTGTGATTAATATTTCTGATTAAAAAAAATTCCTTATCCTTAAAAAAATCAGACTTTGTTATAATCGTAAACACATTACATCACTACATGGGCAACCAATCTCCATTATTCCAGCTTTGGCAGAATTAAAAACATTGCTGACAGCAGTATTTTACAGTATATTATATACACAGTAGGGCACTCTGGGGCCTATTTATAAAGTGGCGCTGTCAGAAAATACTAATACAGCGGCTGCTTACGGAACGGCATTATTTAACATTATTCTCATACATCCAGTATCTCAAACCATTTCACTGCTTCCACATGGTCTTGTATGACTGTGGCCACTTTAAACCCTGGGATGTTATAAGCTATACATCATCAAGATGGATGTCACCGATTTGAGAAAATGAATGAAATTACTGGGAAATAAAATAACGAGTCTCACCCGTAGCTGGGTTTATACTGAATTTGCCATGTTCATTTCCACTGACTATTTTGTAAGTGATCTCTGCATTGGCTTCAATATCTCTGCTTGTAGCATAAACTTGAAGCACTTCAGTTCCGACACCCACATCTTCTGACAGAGATGAACCATATTCTCGATGTTCAAAGACAGGTGGATTGTCATTAATATCCAAGACCGATACCGCAACGCTAGCAAGAGAAGACAGTTTTCGTGGTAATCCTTGATCGGTGGCTTTGACAGTAAGAGTGTACAGAGATTGCAGCTCCCGATCCAATGGCTTTTCCAAACTGATTATTCCAGACAACTCATCAATTGAGAATTGACCTTCTGCCGAGCTGACTAATGAATATTGCACCTTATGATTAAGTCCTACAAGAGAAAACACAGGCATTCATTTTAATAAAACTGGAAGATCTATCTTCTTACAATGGAAATACAGTTACTGTTTTTCCCCCTTCAGTTATTAATCAGAGTTCTGTATCTTGGTTATTAAATTTTTTTAAATTATTGTTTTATTTAATTTGTCAATTCTATGTACAAAAGATTACATTATCAAAAGGTAATTCATTTTTCCATTATTGTGTAAGGCTGGGTACACACATGACAACATTTGTCCCTACTGACCTGTTTGCCACTAGGGAGCAGTCCCCCGGAAAAATAGTAGCCACAACCGACACCACAATCGATCGTGCAGTTCTGTGAATAACCAGCATACCTGATTGACTGATCCAGGCGACCGAGATCGGTAGCACCCATTGGCTTCCACACCATACAATATTTTCGGCTGACCAACTGATACATGGTAATATTGGTCGGTCAGCCTTATAGGTGCAGTTTAAAGATTTTCCTGTAAATTTCTAACAAAAACTGCACTTACTTTAACCACCTTTAATTGTTCTTTATTGGCAGTTATCAAGTGAAAATGAAAAGATAATTTAACTTAAAAAGCGGCCTTTGTTTTCCTACCTATGCTTCTTAAAGCAGAACTATAGTGCATACAACGTTAAAATAAAAGGTGCATGGGGCAGGGAGGTACATACCTACCTACCTACCTACCCATATTTTTGTGAGAAGCATCAACACAGAGAAAGCTGCTTCTGCCTGGCTTCCTCCTGGCTTCATTATTGACACTAATTTTAATATAGGAAAGTCCAGGACTAATATGGCAGATGAAAACTGTACAATTTGGTGTTGTTATTAGGAGGTAGGTAGGAATAATCAATCCTACAGCCCGACCTTTGGTTTAAACAAGCAATTCCTATCAGAATTCCTAGTTAAGGTGTTTCTTTTTCTCAGAAGAACTGTGGTTATCTTGCTTCCAGCAGGTGGCAGTAAAGTACAACTACTACTAGCAATGAAATCTCCTAAAGCATACATACATGTCATATGTTTATCTATATCGTTGCCAATAAAACTTCAGAGATAATTATAAAAACAAAATGGTTAATAATATAATAGAGTTAACCTCTCTCTGCATGACTGTGTTGTGAAGAATACCTGAATCTGCATCGATGGCCTGCACTCTAGTTAGAGGAGTTTTGGGCTCTGTATTTTCAAACACTGTGACAGTGTATGGGTCAGCAGAAAACTCAGGAGCGTTGTCATTCACATCTTCTAATGTCAGTTCAATAGTTGCCTGGCAGAATTTCCCACCCCCATCAGTAGCTTTCACCAATAGATGATAGACTTCCTGGATCTCACGATCCAGAGGTAATGATGTTTTTAGTTCACCTAAAGAAAATAGGAAAATTCATTTAACAGCAGCGTGATGCATTGTCCAAAACCTGGGAATCACACATGTATCTACTGCATTAACACCATCCACTGGTTTCCCATTACTGGGAGAAAACGTGGAGAGATTTTAAAATTTGAAAACGTCCAAGAAAAATAACTACCCGGAATGTATATAATGTTTTTTATGTGATGTCTGTGTGCATTGAATACAAGGTTCTGCATAGATTCTGCTGGTCACCTATTGTATGAAAAGTCACAGCTGAGACCTGAGCCAGTGGTAAAGTTAATGGAATCAATCTGGGGCTGATTTTTGCATTAATTGGTCTATCTACAGAACAGTACAAAGGGGAAATGGTTTCCTCTCTTGAACTATTTATCTTTTCATAAACACATTCATTATTCTCTCTCTTGGGTACCATATCTACATTGTTCAATGGGTCAAGTTTTGCTCCGCAGCGCTGCAAATAAATAAAAGATTTATGCGCTAATAGCAGAGGAAATAAGGGAGAACGGGTTAAGTGTGATGTATTAAAAGCAGATAAGACAGCAATCCAGCATGTATAATGTATTATCATGTCGACTGTAAAACGGAGAACTTGTACAATCCTTGACTGTGAACAATACATTCAGTGTTATAATTTGCATCAGTGATAATAAACGGCATCTTGATGGTGGCCATACAAGTAACAATATTATCGATATTACACAGTATTGGACGATAATCGCTCTATGAGTGGTGTACACAGACATAATCATTTTTGTTCCGGCATAAATTTCTACCGATATATATTAATGGCAGTAATTAGCCGATTTCAGTCTGCCTATGACCACAACAGAAATGCTAACTTTGGGCCATTTGTGCCCCGTAGAATATTCTGAACACACAAACTGCCAAACTGCTCACTGGACAAAGTTATCTATAGGACACCACAGCCTGTAAAATGTACATTTTCCTTGCTCCTTTAAACTATATAAATATATATATTGAATATCTCTAAATGAATACTTAATGACGGTGTTCCATTTTTTAGAACTATTTTTAGAACAATGTTGTAGCTTTTATGCGTGCGTAAAGAATAATAAAATAGATCCTTAAAGGGTTCAAATCACTGGACCTTCTAAAAACATCTAGTGTCTCCTAGCATCATGTTACTTTGCAGCCTAAACAATTACTCACCCAGAAACATTTTACATCTATAAAACGTAAACAGACGGATCGTGATAAATGCAACACAGTCTGTTACACAAACAGTGACCTTTAAAAACGGTGGGAAAAATAAATAAATAAAAGCAAGAAACGCACACAGAGTATTTTATTTTTGTTCATATCAGTGTATCCTCAAATTGCTTTCATCCATCTTTGTGCTGCCTGCTACTTTCTGCTCATAGGATGCACAGAATAGTTATGGGAATGAAAGGGGGAGACAGAATGTTTTGCTCAGTGATCCAGAGGGCATTTAGTGATTTGGTCTGTTTGTGTATGTGTTTCCGTAGGGACAAACAACTGTCAGCGGCAGCATCAAGCGCTACACATTGTACCAGAAGGTGTCTTGTTGATGACAGGTCTGAAAACACAATGTGGGTTTAGCAGAAAATAAATGCATGCAACGTAGATGTATAAGGATTCATTTTTTCCAGAATTGTGTATTTCAAAAATATTCTCTTTTGCTGCCTTATAGCAGAAAATATAAGCAAGGCTTTTCTGTATTTACAATAGAGAAAGCATAGACAGGCTTTTTAACTGCATTACCAGTTTATCGTTCGATTAATGTATGGAAGTCCCAGGGCTGCAGTTAAAGAAGAGGTCACAGGGCAATATAGAAAGAATGGGGTCAGTAACATAATAAAAATGAATAATCTAAACCAAGGCTGCCCCAACCTGCCACCTTCCATATGTTTTACAACTACAAATCAAGAAACCTTTGCAATGCTAGGAGTTTTAAGTTGGCAGCAGCGGGAGAACTGCGGGTTAAACATCCACAGGGTAACTATTAATGGAAATCTTTATTACAGTCCAGGGAAAACACCACCACTGCCCTTTCAAATCTAATCCATGAAAATCCCGACCATTCCCACAAGCTACTGCAACCAATAGAGTTTCTTAAACATAACTAAACATATAAACCATGTTACATGAGAGTATTTTAAATTTTGTTATTTGCAGTAGGGCTGTTTAGTGCAGGTTGTTTGAATCTCACCTGTGAATGGATTGAGGTAGAATTTCTCAGCACCCAAACCGTGCAGGGTGTAAATCAACTCTGCATTGGAGCGAATATCCGCATCACTAGCTGACACCTGCACAATTACTCTACCAGCAAGGGCATCTTCAGAAATAGTCTCAACATAGGAAGTCTGAAAAGAAAGAAGCAACAACATTATGATGTCTTCACAGTTTATGGCTTTACTTTTTAAAGAAGAATGAGTGAATTAATTCAACATTTTAGATAAAGCTTAAAGGTGGCCATACAGATTAGCGATATTAGGTAAAGCCTGTCATGGGCTCACAGGATTTACCCAATATCAGCAGTGTGTGGGCACCAAAACCAGCTGACCATTATGCTTACGAATGTCTGCAGTTAGCATTATGGTTGGTCGGAAAAGAGAGAAAATTTCCATTGGTCAGGAACGGGTCCTGTGTATGCCCTACCGATCCCCATACCACGTAAGGGCGATTGTCCTGGTCCATGTGTGCAGTTCCCATTGCATTGTGCCAACAGATACCAATGTGATTTGTCTGCACAATGTGATAGAAAACACGTGTATGGCCACCTTAAGATATTGTAGCTACCCAATCAAAATCTCTGAGTACCACCCCCTTATTACAATCGGTGCCATAAGCAAAGGGAGCTGGATTTATCATGTACAGCAACCCAATCCCATTTCAGATTATACAGTGTATTTTAGGCTGGTATACACAAACAGATTTTAAGCCCTGATCGACCGCTCAACACTAGTGAGCCTAAGTAGCCACACCAGCCAGTTGTTCCCCGACGGTGATTTCCAGGCTTGTCCGATCGTGAGGTCCAAAGGAGACCACACAATCAGCCGTGATTTACAGACATGATATGATTTTCCGAACAGGCAATTGACATCTATTACAGACAGCCCCGTTAACACTGTCATTATTTAAAGGAGAGACAATAGAACGTTAATTTTACCTTGCTGCCGAGATAACGGGGATTGAGGGGGAGTCAAGAAAGTGATGTATTCTAATGTTTTTTATTGCCATTTTTAATTATGTTCAGACAGCTAGAGGTTGTAGTTCAAAAGAAAACTATACATTTATGTTTAAAACCATATTACCAATAGCAAGATAATAGAAACAGACTACATAGCCAATAACAGTCAGAGACTATCCCTTTACATGTCAGTTCTAAAAACTTCTGTAGTCACTAGATCAGAGATCAATAGTGCACATTTAGTATCTTCACTTGGCACTAAACACTGTCTGGCATTTCTTTTAGGCAATTTTCCAAGGTTTGTGATCACTTGTTATCAGTTTGACATTTCGTATCATTGTCAAAATTAATTTATTGTCTCTACAGAACAAAATTGTGTTTTCAATGATATCGGTGTAAATAATTTGACATGTTCTGATGCCTATATATATATATATCATCCTATATATAAAACCCTAAATGTGCGTCCCTGTGTCCGTGTGTGTGTGTCACTGCAGTTTCTATGGACTCACCACTAGAGGAAGAGTCTCTGCAGTATCTATTGACTCACCACTAGAGAGAGAGTCTTTGCAGTTCATATTGACTCTCTACTAGAGGGAGAGTCTCTGCATTTCCTATTGACTCACCACTAGAGGGAGAGTGTCTGCAGTTCCTATTGACTCACCACTAGAGGGAGAAACACATGGAGAGAGAACAGCAATTAAACAGACTGCAGGTAAGGTTGCTTGGGACAAGGGCCCCTGGATTTGGGACAGGGGGGGGCTGGATTTGGGACAGGGGGGGCTGGACTTGGGACACTAAGAGGGTACTCTGGCCTTGGGACACGGAGGAGGGCTAGGGGGCACTCTGTGCTTCTAGCGCCCGTTATTGTAGCGGGCTTAATGTCTAGTATATAATAAAACCCTAAGTGTGCAACCCTGTGTCCGTGTCACTGCAGTTCCTATGGACTCACCGCTAGAGGGAGAGTCTCTGCAGTTCCTATTGACTCACCACTAGAGGGAGAGTGTCTGCAGTTCCTATTGACTCACCACTAGAGGGAGAAACACAGGAAACACACAGAAGGAGAACAGCAATTAAACAGACTGCCGGTAAGGTTGCTTGGGACAGGGGCCCCTGGATTTGGGACAGAGAGGCCCCTGGATTTGGGACAGTGGGGGGGCCCTGGATTCGGGACAGATGGGGCCCTTGGATTTGGGACAGAGGGGGGGGGCTGGATTTGGTACAGAGGGGCCTTGGATTTGGTACAGAGGGGGAGCCCTGGATTTGGAACAGAGGGGGGGCCGTGGATACGGGACAGATGGGGGCCCTTGGATTTGGGACAGAGGGGGGGGCTGTATTTGGTACGAGGGGGGGCTTGGATTTGGTACAGAGGGGAGCCCTGGATTTGGGACAAGGGGGCCCCTGGCCTTGGACAAGGGGGGACCTGTCCCTAGAACTAAGAGGTTACCCGGCCTTTGGACACTATGGGGCCTCTTGCTTCTAGCGCCCTTTATTGTAGCGGGCTTAATGTTATATATTATATATATATATATATTATATATATATATATATTATTTTGTTGTCTCTCACGCGAGCACTCCTCTGTAAAAGCAACTGCCCAGGTGCCGCTCACACGGTATACATAATAAGTCCTAGGAATTGAGCACACTCGTGGGAATTGAGCACACTCGTGGGACTTGAATCAAATACCAAACGTGTTTATTCACAAACTGGTGGTTGACATGTTTCCGCCCAATCTAATTCAAGTCCCACAAGTGTGCTTGTTATTAGGACTTATTATTATATATATATATATATATATATATATATATATATAAACAATGTATGTCTATACAGAATGTTAAAGTTAAAGGGCATGTCCAGCCTTAAAAAAAAATTATGTCCAGCTACCCCCAAACCCCAGTTTTGCACTATAGAAAACTTCCAAATATGCCCCTGAAGGGACTTACCTGACCCGGCCCCTAGCCTCTTTGCCACACTGCTCCTCTGTTCTGCAGTGCTACTTCCTGGTCATGGCTGTCGGTCAAGGTACAACAAGATGTCACGCCCAATTACCTGACAGCCGCGACCAGGAAATGCTTCCCTGCTGCTGTTCTTGCCTGAAACAAACTCAAAGCAGCAGCAGTGGGCGGTACCCAGGAGACGAGGGCATCTTTAAAGGTTTTCTAGAATGCAAAACTGGGGTTTGTGGGGTAGCTGAAAATAAATATAAAAAGTTTTTTAAGGCTAAAGAATAAACTTTGAATTAGATGTGAAAGGCCACAGTTTGAAATTAAACACACCCTGATTGCACAGACCCATATTAATTTGTGTACCTGAGTGTGCTGCAAGTTTTAAAACTTTTTTATGGTAATGAAATTTTTTTAACAAACACTTGGAACACGGTGGCACCTGGGGATGCTCAATGATCGCGGCAGCACGATGTGTGGAAGGGTACTTCAGAGAAGGATCCAGAGCACGATCCCAACATTACAGCAAGATTAAAGGGAAGTAAAAGACTCTGCAACCACTCGTACTGCTTCAATAAACATTCGGCTCCCATCCCATAAAAATTAACTTTTATTGTTACATTGATATAAAATCACAAGGCAGACCCGGTACTCAATTCACCAATGGAAAAATGTTATACTTTATTCTGAGTAAATTGCCCTTTAATTACATGTCCTTGAATAATTTGCAAAGTTCACTTTTGACATTTGTAGATAACTTAGGAACAGATTCCTTAGTAATGTGTCCTGCGTGTCCCTACTGTTTTTCCGTACCTAGCAGAATGATGGTGGGAACAATTGAAGAGAAGAAGAAAATTTCAAGCTTATTGAATAGAGAAGAAAAATCTTTTCTTCCTAGAATATACTAAAGCCCTTAACAGTATTAAGAGCTGGGCTTTTCCCAAGGTGACAGAGCTTTCCTCTCTTTCCACTTAAGCCTACTTTCACATAGGTGGCATGCAGCCGTTCCATGAAAGTTTTAACGAGAAAGCCAACCACATGATGGTTCCAGTATACAGTAGCAATACAATGTAAAACTTCCCAATGGATTTTGTTGGATATGCAGAGGCAGGGCTGCTTTACTGCAAGTAGCCTTAAATACAAAACAACAAAAAACAATTCACCAAATAATGATGTAAACACACAAACATTTAGGATGCAGAAATTAAGTGCAAACATTCATCAAATTCATCATTATAGTAGGATGTTAACATTAGACTATAAATACCGGTAAATGCCAATAAAAGGACTTCTCATGTCCAAGGCAAGTTAAGCAAGTAGGCCTGGTCTGTTCCAACCAGAAAGCAGATAGGTTACTCAAAGAGTCATAAAATGTGCTGTGGTAACCATTTTGTTTCTCTGAATTAGTAAGGAAAGTTAATAACTAAATGCAGGGGATATATTTATATGAAAAGGAATACTGTAATACAGGTTTGGTTACCTTTTCACACACAGGAGTGTTGTCATTGGCATCAAGGACTTTCACTTCTACCAAAGCCTTGGATGAAAACGTTCCATCTGTTGCTGTTATGTTTAAAAGATAATTGTCCTTCACTTCCCTGTCAAGTGGTTTTTTCACATAGACTTTCCACTCATTCAGCATGTTTTCAATGGCGAATTGCCCTAGTGTGTCTCCTCCTGCAAAAGACGGAGAAAAGTAAATAGGATTAAACAGGCAATTTATTAGCATTTACCTAGACAAGGATTTTGAACAGCAGATGCCAACTAGTTGTCCCCCCAGGCCCATCCATACATTTATTTGGATTATTTCTTATTCTGACTTCTGATGAGATGGAAGTTTATACACGTCTAAAATAACAGTGTTATTGTGATAATGTGTGGCTAACAGGTGGTTACAAGTAATACCATTTAATAAATAATCCTATTAATGATAATTAGAGCTGATATATTGTTCTGTTCATTTGGTAGATGAGCATGTCTGTGAATACGTTTTAATGTAAACATTTCTTTTTAGAGTTGATATCTCAAAAATGCTGGTTAAAATATGATATCTGACACTGCCATGTCACCAGGCCCGGATAAACCATTAGGAACACTAGGCACGTGCCTTGGGGTGTCTGTCAATCTTTCCCTCTACCTCCTATATAGTCTGTGTTTGTCTGTGTTTAGAGGTTGGGCTAAAGGCACAAGGCCTGTAAATCTGCCCCGTCTGTCACTAAAGGTTCGTACACACGTGCGGTGTGTATGAATGGGCATTCTGGACATAATCGTGTCCTGTTTGAAGATCCGCATGGCCGGTCGGGCAACGATCACCAACAGAATGGCTGTTTCGGCTGAGAAAGTGCCAATACACTGCATGATTATGGGCCGAACGTTCATACGAATCGTGCGTCGCAGTTCGGCGCCCGCGATCGCACATGTGTATGAGCCTTAACAGTACTCCAAAAATCTAAATAAAAGGATCTCATATTGAGAAGTAGCAATCTTTAAATCTGACTTCAATAACGGAAGGAGTCTGTTGTCAGCCAAAGTAACTGTCATCGCCATCTGCATATAAATGTAGATAATAAAGAATTGGCCTGAATTTTATTTTTTTTGAAATGGAATTATTTTACATATAAAGATACATATATAAAATATTCTCTGCTGCAACTAAGCTAATTTATTATCGGTTTATAAATCATGCTTTACCTATTGTATCAGCTGTGTGAACACCCCATGTATGCATATGTATGCATTGGGAAAACACAAGCAAATTAAAAACGCATTGCTAGAAAAAACACAACTCAATGCTTTTCCTGTAGATTGGGGTTTAGGCCTTGGCAAAACCATTAATTCAATGTATTTGTGTGTACGCTTCTGTTACTAAGAGAAAAGCTCACTGGATAAAACAAAATCATTAAAAAAAATAGGTATAAATAGGTTTATAAGCAAATCTGCAACAAAACGGAGTTTCAAGAACTCAGACTGAAATGCTTTACATCTATATTGACATTAAAGGGCATGTCCACCCTTTATAAAAACTTTTGTGACAATACAAGGGGATACCCTCCCACCCCCAACCACTATATTCATTATTCTAAAATCGTTGTCAATCTGTATTTACATCTCCTCGATCCTGTGGTGTTCTAGTCCGGCTCCCCTGCCCACTGGAACTGAAAGCAGGGGGCAGGACCGGCACCAGTGACTGGCTGAGAAGCAGCCGCGGCTGTGATTGGCTGAGAGGCAGCCAATCACAGCCGCAGTTGACTTCACTGTAGACACACAGGATCGAGGAGGTGTAAGTGCAGATTGACAACGATCTTTAGAGTAATGAATATAGCGGTTGGGGGTGGGAGGGTATCCCCTGCATTGTTACAAAAGCTTTTATAGCTTGATAACTTCCTGACAAAGGAGGGATCGGGAGGGAGGGAGAGGGGGGGAAGGGCTCTACTGAGCATGCCTCAGACCTTGATGAGGCTAGCCAAGATACAGGCACTGAAAGCTCCTACCCAGCCATTTCCTGCACTTTAAAGAGACATAACAGGAAAACCACAAGGAACAGGGATGTAAGGTAAGGATTTTTTCTTTTGTACAGTGGGGCCAGTAGTTGGTAAAATTTTAGTTTGGGGGGTGGACATGCCCTTTAATACAATACAGACCCAACTTAAACTTCATATTAAAGAACATCTCTTCTACATAGAGATTTAAAGGGCATGTTAACCTATGTAAATCAGACCCCAAAACCACAATAGTTAGAAAGCTGACTGATGTAGGAGTAACCTGATTTGCAGCAAAACATTCTTCCTCCCTTCCCTCTGCCTCCTCTTCAAGCTCTTTTAAAAGGTTCAGAGCTCAGAGGAGGCAGCTAGGGGAATAACATTCAGTCATTGACTGTGATGACAACTGTCATATCCTTGATGGACATCTGAAGCAAAAAAAGGGGCTGCATTAGAGTTTAGTCTTATTTCTCTCATCTTTCAAACTATAGCAGTTTTGGGGTTGGGGGTGATTTATCAATATACAATTTTTCACTTGAGGGGATAACCAACCTTACATTACACACAGTTCTCAGAATAATTTCTTATAGATGATATTTGTTGTCTTACCAGTAATAGAAAGTGTGGCTTGTTTGTGCATCTCTTCCATATCATCATCAGTAGTGCTTAAGATGGCTACCACACCACCAGGTGGATCATCTTCGCTGACTGTGCCTTTGTATATTTCTGCTGTAAAGCGTGGAGGATTATCATTCACATCCATAACTGTTATTTCCACTGTAGTAGATGATGAGAGCACCATGTCGCCATGGTCATAAGCAATCACTACAATGCGATACTTGCTGATTATTTCATGGTCCAGCTCACCAAGAGTAGTGACCCATCCGGTTTCCCGTTCCACTGAGAAAAGCTCCTTAACTTCTTCTAGTTCCTGTGCATTTCCTAACATGTAGGACACATGCCCATTTGATCCAGAATCCAGATCAACAGCTCTTACCTGAACAACTTTTGTTCCTTCTGGAAGATTTTCAACAACAAACGCATTATATGGATTTGCCTCAAAAGCAGGTGCATTATCATTGACATCTTTGACTAGAACGCTGACATCCACTGAGGAAATTACCTCATGTTCACCGTAAAGATTATGTGCCAGTACAAAAAATTGGTACCACTTGGTCGACTCGTGGTCCAATGCTTTTTCAAGTTTCAGCCGGCCACTTTGTTTGTCAATAACAAAAACATCATCGAGGTTACTATCCAATGTATTTCCTTTCATAAGAGAATATATGATTGGCTGGTCACTTTCAGCTCGAATCACATCGAGTTCGGTACCAACTTGAGTGTCTTCTGATATACTTATTGTATAAAATGGTTCTGAAAACTTTGGCAGAACAACTTCAGGTGGAAGAATTCTAATAAACACTGGCACAACAGATTCCTTTTGCGGTGAGCCACCATCTACTGCTTTGACCAAAAACGTATACACTTCATCCTCTAATCCTATTAGGCTTTCCTTTGTTTTAACAATACCAGAGGATTGAGCTATTTCAAAGTTTTCTTCAACACTTGCAGACTGCGCCTCAATAGAATAGGATACATCAGCATTGGCTCCTTCATCACCATCAGATGCCGTGACCCTAACAATTGAAGTGCCTCGAGGCACATCAGATGAAATGCTCACTTTGTATTCTGTGGCACGGTACTGTGGGGCATTGTCATTAGAATCTGTAAGTATTACATTAACAATGCAGAAGCCAACTTTGCCTCCAGAATCCTTTGCCATTATACTTACAGGTATTACTTTGTTTGTTGGAATTTCTCGATCAAATCTTTCTGATGTAAACAGCTGCCCTCTATCATTAATATAGAAATTTTCTTTAGCAAAATCATTCAAAATAGAATATGAGAGCTGCCCATACAGTCCTTTATCTTCATCTGTGGCTTTTAGTTCAGTTACAAGTGTTTCCACTGAAGAGTTTTCTGAAAGTTCAACTTCATACTCATTTTGTCCAAACTTAGGGCTATGCAGATTCTCACTCACAACAGTAATGTGAACCTGGGCTGAACTTCTAAAAACACCATCTGACACTGAGATGTTGAGAGTATAGAACGAATTTAGTGTCACTTTACGCAGATGTGAGACAGTAATTATTCCACTCTCACTATTGATGATAAAATTCATGTCATCATTCCCATAAAGTATTGAATATTCTAATTTTTCAGAATCTAAACTATCTGCATCTGTAGCTTTCACGCAAGTTACAAAGTGTCCTGGTCTGGTAAGTTCACTGATTTTAGCTTCATAAATTTGCTGAGTAAAGAGGGGTGAATTATCATTGAGATCTGTAACTCTAATATGTACAGTAGCATCACTGCTTAATGGTGGGATTCCATTGTCTGTAGCTCTCACTTCTAAATTGCATTCCTGGAAGTACTCATAATCCAATGATTTTGCCGTTTCAATAAGTCCACTTCCACTGTCTATGTGAAAATACTGAGACAAGTTTCCACTTGTACCAACTAAGTGATAGGAAATGGCATTGTTTTGTCCCGAATCCAAATCTTTTGCATGTATTTTTACAACAGATGTTCCAATAACAGATGCTTCAGACAAAGTGGCAGTGTATGCTTTCTCTGTAAATATAGGTGGGTTATCATTTATATCCTCCAAGATTATGTCAACAAAAACCTCAGCATGTGCCCCTGTAAGGGAATCAGTGGCTCGTACTCTTAGCTTGTATGCTGGATGTGATTCAAAATCCAATGGAGCAAAAACATTTATTACGCCAGTATTAAAGTTTATATTAAACTGATCAAATGGATCCCCTTCGGTGATACTGTAAATGATTCTAAAACCTTCTGGACTGTTGGCTTGTACATGCAGAACTGGGCTATGCAAATTTGCATTTTCAGGAATCTCTGCACTGTAGAAAGGTTTATCAAAAACCGGCATGGCTTTATTCATTATAGTAATTGGAACAATAATCTCAGATGAATAGGCTGGGTTTCCGCCATCCTTAGCTACTACCGTTATAAAATATTCCTTATTTGTTGTATCTGGATCAAACTGTTTTTTTAATGTAATCTTGCCAGACGCATCAATCTGAAAATATTGAGAGTGTTCTTTAAGGTAATAATGTACTTCTCCATTGTTCTCAATATCTTTGTCCACAGCAGACACATGTCTGATAATGTCACCCACTTTGGCATCTATCTGAACCATTGCATAATATGGAAGGTTAATAAAAACAGGGCTATTGTCATTTACATCTTCTACTGTAACTTTCACTAAAACATGTGCTGTTCTGGGAGGCTTCTGCTCATCGGTGACTTCAACAACAAGTTCATATGAGTCCTGCACCTCTCGATCAAAAGGTAATCCGGTAGTTGAAAGTACTCCAGATGTAGAACTTATCTTAAATTTCACATCTGGGTTCAAAATCTTAAAGAACAAAGGTTCATTAATACGACTTCCTAATGCACTAATGATGGTTAAGGTTTTTACTTGGGTAGAATTTTCCAAAACAACTGCAGTGTAGGAACGCTGTGTGAATTTCAGAGAGCTTTCCCTGCTCTCTTTGACATTTATTTTTACAGAAGTCAGGCTAGAGAATCTTCCATCTGAAGCTCTAACAATCAGCTCATATCTGCTTCTTAAATTGGTTGTATTTTGTACAGCTATAGTTCCTTCCAATGGCTTGATCACAAATTTCTCTCCAATGTTTCCTTCATGTATTGAATACATCAGTTGTGAAAAAATTCTGGAATCATCATCTGTAGCATTGACTGTAATCACTTGCACTCCTTTGTATGTCGGCAATAAAAGTGATGTTTCGTAGACATCTTTGGAAAACACAGGGGGGCAATCATTGATATCTATAACATATATAGTAACGTTAGCAGCATACTCAGCATATAATCGCGGATATCCCATATCATAAACTTGCACTGTGAAGTGAAATATATTTGTCTGTTCATAATCCAGGCTCAATAATGTACGCAGTGCCCCAGTGCTTGAATCTATGGCAAAATATTTGTGGACAGATGGCTCCACAATGTGATAGACAAGCAATGCATTTGATTCTTGGTCACAGTCGGTGGCTCTTATCACTAATGGGGTATTTTCATCAGTCAGAACAACACTGTTTGGTGGTGCAGACTCACTTATTAGACCCCTGTAGCTGGTGTGAACAAACACGGGGAGGTTGTCATTCTCATCACGAATGTGGACTACAAGAGTGGTATTGGAAGACATACCCGCCATGTTTGTCGCCTGGACAGTAAGAATGTAAGAAGACAAGGTTTCAAAGTCAAGATGCTTTTGAGTTGTTACAACACCAGAATTTGGATTAATATCGAAGGAGTTAAGAACATTTCCTTCCTTTATTTCGTAAGTTATTGAAGACTGACTATAAGCAGAAAGCATTGCCACAAAGCTACCGACATGAGCAGCTTCACTGATTTCGGAGGAATAATCCCTCTTTGTAAACTTTGGGGCGGCATTGTTGGAAAGAGTAACAAAGATATGGACAGTGGTAATTTGGCTCATAGGTGGAATTCCATGATCTGTAGCTTTGATCACTAACTCGTATTGTCCATGGTTGTTTCGATCCAGTTCTTTGGCTGTCTTGATTATCCCCAAAACTGGATCAATTGTAAAAGCATTTGCTGTATTCCCTATGAAGAGAATGACAAAAATAAGGCCTATCGCAAGTATCAGAAGAAATTTGAATTAAAAAGACATATTTCACATTACAAATCCACTTTTGCATATCATTAAAACTGTAAAATAAAGAAGCCTTCAGACTAGAAAATCTTTAACCCCTAATTTGATTTGGTTAAATAAATATAGTGTGTGAGTGACTGTAAAGGTTCGTTCACACGTGCGATCGCAGGTGCCGACCCGCGACGCATGATGTGTATGAAAGGCCCATGTATGGGCACTTTATCGGCCGAAGTGGCTGCCGGGCAGATCTCCAGACGAATGCCCGTTTTGGCTGATAAAGTACCCACACACGTGCCGATTATTGGCCGAAAGAGCCGTTTGTAAACATTGTGCGTCACGGGTCAGCGAACGACCCCAGAACGAACGCATACACACAGATAATTCTCGGCCGAAACGGCTGTTCTGCGCGTGTAGCGCTCAGCTGTCGGGAGCCGTTCCTCGCTCGTAAATCGAGAGTGTGTACGAACCTTTACTGTACTGAATACAGTGTACTGTTTTGCATCCAGCTGTGTCTATTGAAATCCTATTACATATCATGAGAGACTGAGTTCTAGTGGTGGGTTGAAGGAGGAAGATTAGAACTACTCTGCTTTGTAAACAATAAACACTATTTCATTATTACCATAAAGCCTTACAAGCTCCCTGAAATATCACAACTATTTGGGGAATTTGAGCACTATTTTCTTGGGATGCCAACAGTAATTTATTCCTCCGTGAATTTGATGGGAAAAAAATGACATTTAAACCGATTCTGAACAATAGAAATGTATTACATTTTATAAAAAGTTAACAAAACTTGCCATGATATTTTAGGCTTCACCCTAAGAGCACAGAAGGCAAAGGAATAAAGTGACACACTTATTCTAGCCACAAACTGCAAGCTGGGCCAAATGACAGATGACAGCCTTACTGAAAATCAATCAAGACGTATCAATCTTTGTACCACATAGGACAATGAATTATTTGTGAGATTAAGGCAGAAATCTGCCCATGAATCAACCGATTTGTATTTTGCATTGCTTGCTGAAATACAAAGAACGAGTCCATCGATCCCCCACCTCTCTAACTGTCCCCTTCAGCCAAAATGTTCTTACTTCCCCAATCAGACTTTTCACCCATTAAAATCCCAGGAAGACATGGACAATATTCCATGTCTGATAGATGTGAAAGTTTCCATTTTACATAACCTAGAAGACCCGTCAGCAATTGTTAGTACTTACTAACTAGGACTAATATTTAGCAACAAGCTTATAATTTAAGCCACAACAATTTTATTTGCACTTATTTGTATTTTTATGCATTAAAAGACCCAGCACTTAGTTATCACTGTAAAATGTCATTGTACAAATCAAAAGGTAAATACAACCCATACTACATACCTGACTCAATAGAATACATGATTTCAGCATTCTTTCCTTTGTCTTTATCTAAGGCAGTGACTTGTAGCACAGCAGATCCAACAGCAGCTGATTCATATACTCGACCTTCATAAAATGAGCTTGTAAACCAAGGGGCATGGTCATTTGTGTCAGTCACATTAATAATAATTCTGGCAAAGTTGCGCAGAACAGGAACATCTTGATCTCGCACCTGAAAAATGACCACACAGACAGGGAATCAAGGCAAAGTATTTTACTTTGGAAAATTCTTCTCATTTATTAGTGCAGAGAAGCCTACAGTGCTAGGTCTTACCATTACTGTGAGAATATGCTGCCGCATTGTCTCATGATCCAATTTTTCAACAGTATATACAGAACCAGTGGCAGGATCTATCCGAAACTTCTTAAGGCTAACAGGGTCAATACTGCTCTGCAAAGTATAAATCAATTTGTTCTTCTCGTCTCTGTCCACGGCAATGACTTGCAAAATTTCAGTCTCTGGCTGAATATCCTCAGGGATAAGAACTTCATACTTGGCGGCAGAAAATTCTGGTCTGTGGTCATTGGTATCGATTACTTTAATAATAACCTGGAAATAAGGAATAGGATAATTACTGAGATTAGAAAAAAATGCCGTTAATTATGATCAGCATGATCAGTTATACATTTTATAATCACCCTGACTCAATTATTTTAGGAAATTAAAATAATCAGCTGTCTGATTTAAAAAAAAAAAAAAATACAATACAAGTCAAAACAGGTGCACATAATCAGAACATCATTTTAGAAACAGGGCACCAGACCAGGTGCAGATGATCAGAGCATCATAAAAGAATATTATGGAGCAACCTGTCTTATGTAAATATTGGGCATTTAGCTTATTTTGTTGTCTTCAAAAAAGGATGCAGATGAGTATAAATCTGTGAGGGGATTTTCAAAAAGAATGTCAAACAATTAACACTTGTTAATTAATTAATCTTTCCATTATCTGGAATTTCATATACAAGGGGGGGGGAAATCCCATATTGTTCAGGTTAGAGCATTCAAACAATTTCAATCAAAGATAGAATGCAAGGTGCCAAATGACATTTATAATCTAGCCAGTATTTATGTCAACGTCCATGAGACTACGGTTAAAAACAGACTAGCCACTAGACAAATTTGATCTACATGGGAAGGGGGACAAAGGAAAACTTTGGTGTCCAGCAAAACATCTTCACATAGTAGGAGAATGAACACCTAAAAAAGAAAAGGAATTATAAAATCTAGAGATATGAGGCAAATTTACTATGCCACAAAACCAAAATCCATGTTTGGTAAAACGCCAATATCATATTTAACCAAGAGAACTTAGTATTAAATGTATTAATGTGTGGTGGTAATTTGATTGTTTGGGGTAGCCCAACATTACAAAGTCCACTATGAAGTTGGGTGCTTAATGATAAAATGAGATTGAAACTTAAATGAAAGTGCCCCTTGCATTATGTCACTTATATTATGCATTTCAAAATATATGCTAGGGAAAACAAAATCAGGAAATAGTCCTGAATTAACATTTCTGAAAAGGGGTCAATACCAGTATCAGAGCTAAGTGTGTTTATAGGGCATGTCCTTAGTTTCTTACATGACTTGAGTATGCTAAGACAAATATAGCTACTGTATATGCATAAACAGAAACCCTATGCAGTAAAGTTTGCCTTGTATATTAATACTGCAATAAAGGTAAGCAGAAAGAACACAGTGTGCCATTAGCTACCATGGGCCTATTGTTGAGCTCGCAGTAGCTCTTTAGGGCTAACTAACATTAGGCGTGGGAATTTTCCTTTGGGAGTTGATGGATCCTTGTAAACATTCATTTAACAGGAGATGCGTGTCACTAAATGACACAAATTTTAAACAAATTAGCATAGATTATTGGGCACTAGAAGCATGTTTAAATGAAGTAGTTCCTAGATGTCCTACTTAGTAAACCCACCACAAACTTGACCTTGCAAATGCTGCAGAACAGCATGTCTACTATAAAAGCTGAATATGCAAACATTTCTCAAACCATGAACACGCTGACCTACAGCTGGATGTAATACAGATTGACCGGGGGTGGAGAAAGACGTTAGAGGAATGCGCCTTAATTAAGATTTGCAAGAGCAGAGGACATTCTCTGAATTCTTTATTGTTTAAATCCCTATGATTATTCAAGAGTTTAAACCCTCACTTTGCTGTGATGAATGTACGGTTCAGTTGCCCTCTTATGACATAAATCTATATTGATGGCTTAAAGTGTGTCGGCGTGAGAATTCAGGATCACTGTAAAATAGGATCTAAATATCTTCACATCTCTTAACAATTGCAATAGCAACTAGAAAGGGAAAGTTTAAGTATAAACTTTGAATTTTGGAAGGGAATGTGTGTGTTTGTGCTGCAGATTTTAAAACTCAATAATGCCAATGATGAGGACATTGTTGTTTTTTACTTACCCTTTAAATATGGCTGTCACATGAATTAAAGGCAGGTCAGTTGGTATGTGTACTCTTGTCAGGTTGGGGATAAAAGACTTTTTTGATGATTGGTCAAAATGTGTGTTTTTTTACTATACTTACCCTTTAAATATGATTGCCACATGAATGAATGGGTACCTCCGTTGGTGTATGTACCTGTGTCAGTTTGGAAGTTAAAATAACATACTTTTTTGATTATTGATCAAAATTAGTTTTTTTTAATTTTAGTTACCCTTTAAGTATGGCTGTCACAATAATGGATAAGTAGGGTGTGTGTACCTGTGTCGGGTTAGGGGTTAAAAAAAGCAAACTTTTTTATGGTTGGTCAAAATTGTTTTTTTTTACTTTAGTTACCCTTTAAGTATGGCTGCCACAGTAATGGATAAGTAAATCAGTAGGTGTGTGTACCTGGGTCTGGTTGGGGGTTAAAAAAACAAACTTTTTTGATGATTGGTCAAAATAAGTTTTTTTTTACTTTAGTTACCCTTTAAGTATGGCTGCAACCGTAATGGAGGGGTAGGTCAGTGTGGGGGGTTGGGGGTATCACCGTTTGTATTTATGACCTTGAAACAAACTGTTTTGAAATATCCACATTTGAGGATTGTTACCATTATAGTCTAAGGGAAAAAATTTCCTGAAATTCACCGTAACGCTTTTGCGGATTTCTTAGCTAGAAGATAGCACACTTCTCATATATGCTCCTCACATCTGTACCAAATTTCATGTCTCTAGCTAAGATATCCCACTACTCCCGGATCTTCTGGGAGTCTCCTGCAAATCGGGGTGGTCTCCCGCGCTCCCACCCCAATCTCCTGCAACGGAGGAGTTACGCCCCTTTATGTCTTCCACGCCCCCGACCACCCACACCATGCCTTAACCCCGCCTCCCCCACCCCCTAGCGCGTATGCCTACGCCCCCTCGCCTACCCTGCCCGGAAGAACGAAGAGGCAGGATGGGATGTCTGCTAGCTCAAAAACTGTGGGAGGAGATACAGTCCAAAAAAGCAGAAGAATAAAACGGAAGAAGAAGAAGAAATAGAAAGAAGCCAAATTAATAAAAATGACACAAAGTGCACCATCAAGAGATTTACAGGAAATTATTCTAAACAAGTGCAATTTCCATCAGAGCAAGGAATTTCAGAATAATTGGTGCATCACCTGATAATATTGCGAGGTGAATGAGCTGTTAAAAGCAATGTGTAAAGAAGCAGGAATTAGAGAGTACTAGTTAACAGGAACTTCTGGCAAAGTTCCATTGAAATGTATGATTCTGGTTTAATATATTGTAGATTTGCACACACAAACGTATACAACAGGTGAGGTATAAAAAACATTTATGGTGGAACTTGCATTGCAGTGGGATAGAGTTAATCAGCCACATCTGCAAACATAAGGATGTGTTACAGGGCTGAGAGACTGTATATTCCCAACTGCATCAGACATTAGGCTACTGTTCCAATGGAAGATCAAGAAAGACAGGGCCAAAGGCCAAATGCCATCTAATAAGACTCTAAAAGTAGAAATGTAATTAAAGCATACTGTGAACAGTAAGTTATTTAATTTAGGAGGAAAGCATATGTCCCTGTAAATTTTCCAAAGCTCGCTGGCTTTTCATTAACATCACTCAATGACCCTGTTTGGCCTGTTCTAGGCATGGAGTCTCAGCTTCCATTCTGTGCTTCAGAGCTTTGAGGAAATAACTCAAAATGTCAAAAAGATCTAACTACAGGATTCTACTAAAGAGAATATCCATCCATCTTCTAAGAGATACCTTCCTGTCTCTAACGCCACAGCACCGGAGTCCAATTTCAACCAAATCTCCTCATCTGAGATAGATGACTTTGGACTGTCCCCATAACAGTAAGTCGCAATAACAGATTATTATAAAACACCGTGAGGGCAACAAAAAATATATAGCCCTAGATTCATAGTAAAAGTAGCACTGGTTTGAAAATCCACAAACTTGCAAACAGAAAGTCCCATTTTGAAATCAAGCAGTGAAATGCGTTTTAGAGAGAGCACACTGGAGAGCCATTAATAGTACTATTAAAGGGATACCATCACCCCTTTAGCTAAATAAAATATGTTCCAATTCATTCTTAAGCAGAGCCAGGTTTTTTTTTTGTGGTATAGGTTTATGGTTGACAGTTCAAAGAGACCCTTCAGCTACTTAAGAAGAACTAAATTATCCACTGCAGCTGAAACAGAAAGACCATACTCAATGACTGGTGAGTGGACAGTGCTGCCCTCTTCAGTTTGCTAAATGAAACAATATGCAGTGTATCACAAGGCATTTCCTCAATATGAATGGAAATAAAAATGAATTGCTTACAACTGTACAGATAATCTGCAAGTGACTGAGCATTTTAAAAAGAAAAGTTATAACTACTATGTAAAATAATGACAGGACTAAAAAAAGTTATTTGTTTAGAAATATTATTTTTTTCACGCTACTCCCCATTCTCTCTCTATTGCTTATTTTTCTACCTTAATATAATTGTATTTCTTTAAATATCACAGGGAAAGAAGGGCGACAGGCTGGACATAAGGAAAAAATAGACCGACAATCAGATGTACGCTTGATCTAGCTAGCACAATGGGTTAAACATTTAGTGCAGCATCATTTAGCAGTGAAATTGTTATGTGATTGTCAAATGGCTATTTCACAGCTTGTGACACAGAACAGTCATTTCTGGAAATTAAAATATAAATTATTTATGATGGGATATAATAGGGAGATTTAACATGGCAGTGGGATATCCCACATAGTCCCACTGAGAACACAGCTTCATTAAACATGTTGGAAAGATCTGGGAGGTTTTTATGTAAGTGAAGGGCCTTATATTAAATTACTACCTTCTGGCAGTAATAGGAACTTTTACATTTTTTTTCCAAATTGGGCTAAAAGAAGAAATCTATTAGCACATCTGACATTTTGACCGCTCTACACATTTAACACGGCATTATAATATTTCCTTGATAAAAGATTGCAGTACATTTTCAAAACAGTAATAAGTACTAATATAAATATATATATTAATGTTGCAATTAGTGCGTAATTTCACTTGTGTCCAATGTGATGTACCCTGTATTTAAAGTAAAAAGATATAGTCACCTCGGGGACCCGACTAGCATAAAAGCACTCAGCTTTGGTCTTGGGCGTTTACATGGTCCTGCAACTCTGCACTGACTTCCCAAACCCTTCTTTTGTAAAAGACAGTAGATTTCACCTAATGCAGGCCATGGATTAGTCACACATTAGATAGATTAGACATTGGTTTGTAAATCTAATGTCTATATACAACATTTTAAGGACACCAGTTCTTTCAACATTCCTGCAACGTTGGGGGAAAGTTTGAAGATAATGTGTAGTGTGTGGGCATCTTACTATTCAAGCAGAGTTCTGTGTAATGTAGTGGATTTTTACTATCTTTCAAAACAAAACTGCAAATAAAGCCTGAAAATCTTAGATATGCATAATAGACCCGTGGCAAACTAATTAAAGGGGAACCAAAGTCTGGAATGTAGTAAGTATACTATTTGATTTAAATGACTCTACTCTGGATTATCCAAAACAGTTTGTGAGAAGCATATAATTGATGCATGCTGGGGGCGCATGTTACATAAATAAAGAAGCAATTTCCTGTAGTTATATTAGGCTAATTATTTAAATATATTCAGAAGATATTCATTTAAAGGTCATGTCCACCCCCAAATGAAAATTTAGACAGTTTCACCCCCACCTCCTAAAACCCTGACCACCAGCAAGACAATTCTACACCAGATCTTCATTCCAATGGATTACAGCAGTCAGTCTACTGCTGCTTCCCAAGCCACCTCCTCTGTGCATGTGCAACCATATACAGTTATATCAAAAGGCAGGACATTTTTTTGCAGTCTTACATCAGTCTTGGTGATAGGAAAGAGCCCATGAAACATTTTTCTGATGGCAAAGGAATCTGGAACTGCCAAAGAACCTCAAACAAGTCTTATATGGTCCTTGCCTTTGCAGGTGCTTCATTTCTTTAGTGCATTCCACTCAAAATTCACTAAAGTAGGGATAAACCTTAAAGGGCATGTTCCCCCCTCAAATTAAATATAGGTTAATCACACCCAAAACTGTAATAGTTAGAAAGCTAGACAGAATTAAGGCTAAACTGTTATGCAACAAAATGATGATCTCACATGCCTTTTCTCCAAGCTCTCCAAGCTTTTTTACAGGCTCAGAGAAGGCATCTAGGAAACAGCATTCAGTCATTAGCTGTGATGTCATCTGTTACATCCATGACAGACAGCTGCTAACTGGTAGAACCAGGAAACAGAAAGAGAGGTAACAGAACACCAGGCAGTGTTTCAAGTTAGGCTTACATCTCACAGTGGCAGTTTTAGTGTGTGTGTGTGTGTGGGGGGGGGGGGTTGATTTACCTATATACAATTTGAGGGGCGACCTTGACTTTTAAATATCCAGTTATGGGCAGTAGTTGTCCTTTAATGAGAACCGACTATGGAGCTTTTCTTTAGCTCTTTGTGATCATTATTTTATCCATTTGGTATCCTTACTGTCCTACATACCATCTCTGAATGCCATTCATAGTAAGCACTGATATCTACTATAATGTTAAATTAAAAAAACAAAAACTAGTTCACTAGTTATAGTGTTACAATAATAAGCCAAGCCCATGTTGGTGTCTCCTCATCAGGAGGTGTGCCTTAAACTCGCCATACCCACAGATATACAACATACTACAATCCTGATATTAAACACTGTAATTTTCCTATTAAAAAACTATTAGCCCAATATAACCCACCACACCTGATCTGGCTGTCTTATATGCATGTATGGCCACACTTGCTATTGTATTATGTCATTTAGAACTGGGGCATTCATGTGCTCACATATTTTTTCCAGGTATTGGTGTAACCAATTTTAGATTGTGCCTACCTTTGCTACAACAAAGGTAGGATTATTAACAAGTTACTTGTTAATAATCCCTACTATCTTGGATGTCTCCAAAGGACTGCCATTGGTACACTTGCTGCTGGCATAATAAAAGATACTTTTCAGTTTAAATACAACACAGCAGGAGAGGTCAGAGATCACATGTTTTTCATTTGCAAATCAACACTGACAAATCCTTTGAAGTTTCTACAGTGTTTATTCAAAGGACCAGGGAATTCAAACTTATGAATTAACAAGAGCAAAGGTATAAAGGTACAGTAGCAATCCTGGGCTGGAGACTAAACAATACATATATTATTACAATATATTACAATTACAATATATTAGAGATGTCAAACTGCTGGGAAGAGGGGGTAACCTTATGTTAAACCCTAGATTATAAACACACAAGAACACTTGGTTGTGGCTTCAGTAACAAGGACAGATCTTGAATAAAAAAAGAATCTTTAATTGAGCACATTGATCCAGCATGCAAATTAATCCAAAGCAAGTACCTAAAAACAATGTTAGGTAGAGAGGAGACGTCACGATAAGTCATTGGCGGTGACGTCAGCTTTTCCCAGCAATTGTGCCTTAAACTATTGTTAGCTATTATTTTGAGGCAGCAATGTTACAATTAATCACTGTACAGGCACAGCCTGTTCTATGTAGAGGTGTGTGCGTGTGGGGTTACTAACCTGCTGAATGGGTCACTTGGACTGCTGAAAATCTAGTTTCTATATTGGTCTTAAGGTGGTAAAGATTGGGGGAGACCAGCATATTTAGATTGAGCTTGACTAGGAAAAAATGGGAGAAATCTGAAATTGGCCCACGATTTTACTATAAATTAATTAAGCAATTTAAAAGTAACTCTAGTGGACATAACAGAAGGATAGACCATGTGACTTCTTTCTAGGAAGTTTATCAGGGCTATGTACCGCTATAGCTCTCTATTGCCCCCTTTAGGCAATGCACTGAGCCGATAGTGACTCTCAGTTGTGAATGGAGTTTGCCTTTTGCAAATCTTTAATGCCAGCTATCCACTGGCATTAGGGATTACGTCTTAAAGAGCCGTTTACACTCTTTAAGACGCACACTAAACACCATTTTAGTGTAAAATCACAACTGCCATTATTTGTGTCTTAAAATCCCGTTACCACTACGTGACTTTAAGACACAAATAGCCGATAACGGCTCTTTGACACTTTCATGCATGTTTCAGATGTTTGGTAGTAACTGCATTTATTCAATTGGGTATGAAATATTGTTGTCGTTGCAAACATTTGCTTTGCTTTCCAGATTTCAGATTATCTCTTCCAAGAAAATACTGCTACATTGCACAGTCTCTTTGGAAAACTTGCTTTCAGAAATCTATTTAGTGACTTCAGTACATAACCTGTGTTACATAGGTAACAGAGTAGAAAATACTTGATTTAAACACTTCATTAGCAATTCAATTACCTGTGTACTGATAGATCTTGTCCCATCTGTTGCCTCCACTGTCAAGTTGTAATTAGATTTCTGTTCTGCATCAAGAGGTCTAGCAACAATGATAGTTCCTGTGCCCTTGTCTACATCAAACCTGCTGTCATAGTTTCCACCTGGCAAAATAAGTAAGCAAAAAGAGCTGACACTGTTTGCAATGTTAAAGCAAAACAAACAGCACAAATGAAATAACAAAGGGATAAAATATGTCAAAATTAAAACTATACATCTGTTGGAGGTTTTAAGATTGTAAAATGATGGATAAATATTCTTGTAGGCTTATTGAAATTCCAAACAAAATGTGCTCCTGTTGAGTAGGTTCAATTAACCATGGCCAACAGACAAAAGAGATTAAAAGTAATTAACTGTCATATGAACATAGCTACAGGCTACAGTATATGCCTCAGTTACTCTCTTAACAATCTTCTCTTCTTAGGCCCCGAAGTCTAAGTGTTTGTGGTTATACCACACATGCTAAGTATATGCATAGATTTAATCACGGTTACTTTATTAGATAGATCGACAGATCAACAGAAAGATACAAAGATAAATAGATAGATGATAGATAGTAGCCACAGATACATACTGTCCAACATTCTCTTTTAAAAAGGTACACATATAGAAACAACATGGTTCATAGCTGCAGGGGGAGGATAATGAAGTGATATTAGCACAGCTCTGTGCAATGCGTTTTACAATAGTGTACCCATTTAAAGAGGAATGGTGGAAGTTATTGTTATAAATATATATTAAGAGCAAGAGAGGATTAATCTATAATTACTACCTTAAAATATTCTGAGCTTCTTTATATCATTAATTTAATTATGTTTATATATATAAATTTATAGAACGTCACACACAGACACATGAAAACAAGTCTAACGTTACAAACAGCGTGACAGGTTGGATCAGTTGGAAGAGGAGATCTGTCTGATATTAACATGTAAGAGATCTCTGCAGGTACCTTCTGCTATACAGTCGGCATCACATGTCATCTGAAAGATGTAAAAGAGTTCACTAGCCGGACTCTCTCCTGGCAGCAGTCGGCACAAAGAGAGAAATTAAAGAAAGGATATAGCAATCAATCAACTGTTAGTTACACGGCAGGTTACAAAACACAGAAAACACAGGAAAAGGTTAGAGACAGAGAGAGACTGCCCATAATAAGCAACTTAAATAAGATTTAACGCATACAAAAAAGGAATATTAGAAGAGGGTTTACAATAAGTCCCATGGAAAATCTGATTTCATTTCTTTCCTTTAACATTTTTGCATCATAAATGCAAGACAGCTGCATCTTAATATGCAGTGAAGGGGCCACTATCCAGCTGTCGGGGAATGCTGGTATTAGCTGTTCCAGAACAGATAACCGTTCAGATGGTGATCCTATAGCTATTGTTAAACTGCTCCAGTATTGGAAGGATTTTAGTTTAACAATGGCCCTAGACATATGTCAGCAGGCGGCACATTGGGTTTGAAGATTCTGCTGGGACTTTCATGTTTAAGTTTTAGAGTTCATTTTATAAGCCATTTATTTCACTGAGAACATTATCTTCCTAGGTAGGAATCGGGACGGTGATTTTAAAGGAAGATTTTCTTTTTATTGCTTTCTACCAGTTTATGTACAAATTTTATGTACACAGAATGACTGGGAAAAAATCAAATGGCTGCTTGTCTAACCTCCTGCCATAGGAATTATCCAGGGATGTCTTTCAGGAAAGCAATAAAAGAGAAACTTTGGTAACCTTGAATGACCATGCTATAGCTGTACATTGCCCCGAGGCGATGCTTTCATTCAGTCACTGTGCTGCCTTGAGCAGTTGCCATCTTACTGCTTTACAGATCCTCACTTATTTAACCACCTATTCAATAAACAGCAGGAAGGTTGAAACACTACGGTGATCATATTGGGGTTAATTAACCCCTCTGTGTTCTGGATACAACAACTGCGTAATGCACTGCATAGAACAATAGAAAGGGGTAGAACAATGAGGTTGCAACAATAAGAACATTTGGAGGAGGCCTGTTTACCTAGCCACCTGGTCCAATCAAACCCTCCAAAAATGTAAGATTATTGCAATGATTCAATCAATCCAACCAAATTGTTTTTATTGTGCTTTGTATATAATAAATAATTTATTTGTGCTTTATAAAGAGTTTTTCATTTTGACAGTCAATTTCATTGATAAAAATGTAATTCTCTGCCTTTACTTTACTAATAAAGCCATTAACATGGCCACATCATGTGACTGCTTGTGACTAAACTATAGTAGTAGTAGTAGGAATCTACAGACTAGATGCATGAACCAGTGGTTCTTTTTTGTTTACGGTATATTCTGTTTTTATTTAGCTGTATAAAGACATTCAGCTTTATTAGTGTGTTTCTGTGGCTTTACTAGGAATCACTGGGCCTCCCAGCAAAATTATGATGGGGCACCTATCCGTGCTTCATCCATGGTGCTTTTCTGGGAGGAGGCTATATCTGTCATAGGAAAAATAAAATGGTGTCCCCTTGGCTCCCAGGCTCCCCTATTGTAGAATGCAAAATCTTAACAAGTATGAACAGACTCCATGAAATAAAAGTTCCCCTATAAATATCATTCAAATTTACTGTTATAAGCTTTGTCTTCAATTAAGAGATAATGTTGGTGTCTATAGATTTCTCAAAGCTGCACAGATTAGGTGATTATATCACATTACAAACTTCAGAATTTTCCTGCATGAACTTGCAAACCAGTGCCTGGGCAGGTAGGTATGTCTGTTCCAACACTTCCACTGCTGCAGGGGAAACCATTTCATAAACCAACATGAGATTTTCTTAGGAAGTAAATCTGTCACTTCAAGCTCTTAGCTCATATAAACAAGAGCTCTCAACATTATCAAATACCCATTAGTTAACTGAGAATGCTGGGAAATGTACTTCACACCTGTAGAAGGTCACAGCTATAGAAGTTGTATATCAACACTGAAAGCAAGATAATATTATTAAATACATTTTCTCCTGTTTTTTTTCTATTGGAGTGATTCATGCACACTTGTTCTACTTTTTATGTTGCCCTATTGTAGCACATGTGACGCACACAAAGTGGGGATTGCATGAAATGGGAAAATGGGTCAAAGTGTAGCGCAAGCAGTGCAATGCAAAACACGCTAAACTTGCCAAGTGGGGCCTAGCCCTTAGGCCCTCTAACCCTGAGAAAAATGTAAATGTAATCATATTACATATCAAGCATTTTGGTTTAAGGCTAGGTCACCGTGGGCCAATATTTTGGCACAACTGATATTTCAGTTTTTCAGTCAATTGGGTCCAAATATGGGCAGTCATTTTTCGCCACTAACCGATGAAGTTCAAACTTTCGTCCAAGTTGGACAAAAGTTCAATCGGACATGACTGTAAATTTAGGGCGATTACGCACATCACAGAACTCCTAAATATTGACAACACAACCAGCATTATATATCGACACGTCCGACCAGTCAATATCGGTGACCAACCTTTTGGGTTGGAATACTGACCCATGTGTACCTAGCCTTAGAAATACTGGACAATGTTATCCAGGACCAGGCAAGCCTTGCACCAGTCAACATTAAAAACCTGACAACTAAGAGAATAAACTGTTGCAATGCCTGACAGCCCTACTGCAGCGTTACAAGCACTCAACAAACCCCCTGTATATACTCACCAGTGATATCAAACCACAGTGCAGATCCTACTGGTTCTGCAGTGATGACTCCAATCATGTGAGCCACAGGATCACTCTCCATCACGCTAAAGGTAAACGGTTCTTCAAAGGAAAGAGGTTCTGTTGGTGGAGCTGGTTTTGAAATCCATTCTATATGGAGCCGGGTAGTTGATGATTTCTGAGGTCTCCCGTTATCAACAGCTTTAATCTGTGAACATGTAACATCATATATAAATAAACAACAAATTCCTCTAGCTATAGTATCAGTAGAAAATACTACATACTAAATCTGTGGCTAAAACAAACAGTTAACTATTAAAGATACAATTAAATACAAGAATATAACGTAGAAAATGTAATATGTCCAATATATATGTGTATCAATAACAGTCGCACACCCACAATTTCAGTTGTTTGGTGCTGCAGAGTAAAGTGGAGCAGTGCTGTCTTGCTCCTTTCTCATACATACGTGCAGAGACTCCGGCACACAAAGGTAATGCTTATAATTCTTTATTCAATGTTTCATGCCATCCATATGCGACGTTTCGGAACGCCTTGGTTCCTTTTTCAAGCTAAAATGGCATACACGTGTTACAGATTATCACTATTTATATCATTTGACAGGAACTGACCTCACACAATGGCCACTATATTTAACCCTATAAAATGGATGAATAATTCACATATAAGCAAGCCCTAAGGCACATATTATACATACAGATACAAATCGTAATCCTTGTTGAAACCTCCTGGTGATAGAGACCAACCTATGTACCCACCATACTTCATGTTGTTTCTATTTTAGTTGCCTATCATCCCCTCTCAATGATGTAGGTATGGACTCCAATACCATAAATTTTATTTGGGAATCAGTATGTCCTTTTTCCACTTAACGTTGTGGTACTGGTGGTTTTATATCCTTTAATCGTATACTGAAACGATGTTGTGATATTCTAGCTTTGGCTAGATTTGTATCTGTATGTATAATATGTGACTTAGGGCTTGCTTATATGTGAATTATTATTCATCCATTGTATAGGGTTAAATATAGTGGCCATTGTGTGAGGTCACTTCCTGTCAAATGATATAAATAGTGATAATCTGTAACATGTGCATGCCATTTTAGCTTGAAAAAAAAAAAACAAGGCGTTCCGAAACGTCGCATATGGATGGTGTGAAACATTGAATAAAGAATTATACCGGTAAGCATTACCTTTGTGTGCCGGAGTCTCTGCACGTAGATAGATAGATAAATAGATAGATAGAGATATAATATAGATAGATAGATAGATAAGATACATAGATAGATAGATAGATAGAGATAGATATAATATAAATACACTACATTTTACACACAAACCCCATGGTCAGCAAATCATTTCCAGGAAGAGAAGAAACACCAGCAAATATTAAGTTCCATGCCACACCCTAGGCAGAGGCCGCCAGGAAATTTTGCTTGAGGCAGTAGAATTGTTCACCCATTTATTCTATGGTTCAAAACTCACGAGGGATCCTTTCATTCTTCAAATATGTATAGAATTCAATAATAAACCTCTGGATTACATTCCTGCATTTTCACACAAATGACTTTATTCTGCTTTAATGTTCCCCCACTCATAAATTAATTGTTCTTTTCCCTGACTATGCATTTCCCTGTAATTAATTTGCAATATATTGACCAAGTTTTCCCTTGAGAAATGTTAAATTGCAGTTCTCCTGTATAAGTTTCAAAATACAGTTGTATCTCTAGGCCATTATCAGAATCTAACTTCATTCATTCAATAGAATAATGCTAAACAATTTCTTTGCAGTTGGCTGCTAATCACATTTGGCCGAATGAATCCTCTAACAATGTAACTAAAAGACACAAATGCATAATAAAAATTATACTTAAAGTCATGTATAGTCAAGTAATCAAGTTTTTTCCTAGTCATTTTAGCCTTGAGGCTTTTTAAGGTATCAATATATAGTTTAACAAGGTAATCAAATCCCAATACTGTAGTGGTAGAGATTGTCGCTCTTGTTATTGGCTAGGTAACATCAAAGTGAATCTGATCTACAGAGCTCATCTTACCATGTAAATATGCATACTATCTATTCTACAATATGCACTGATCTATAATAGTGAATCATTGTTTTTAGTGGGGGGTTGTCTGATACAGCTGGTATTTAGAATTTGCCTTGCTAAAAAAAAATCTCTTCAGGCAAATGTCTATGCAATATGCTTTATAAGGTCCAATCAAACCTCCCACTGGATTTCTATAGTAGATATTGAAGAGAAAACGTATATTAGTAATGCTGTAAGCATCTGTTTTTCCTAGATTCTATAAGGGTGGGTGCAGTGGGGTGTCTTTTGCGTGGCAAAAAATTGCAGCATAAATGTCTCTAAAATGTCTGGCATGTAGCCTAGTGTCAGCTGAGACACAGTCCTGCAGGCAAACGAGAGTCAAGCTTAACTTGTGTAAAGAGACAAAACATAGACCTAGACGATGATTCCCCCTGTACTGCAAACAAATTGAAACACAATATTCTATGAGAATGCAGCACTTCAAATAACTAGAACATTTATTAAGAACAGGCCTAATGCCCGGCTATAAATAAATAACCCAAATTACCGTATGCACTAAAATTCAATAGTAATATCTATTACACATCAAAATGACTTCCCAAGATAAAGTAAAATTACAGATGGCATTCATTAAAGGGGAAAGGGTATTTTTTTTTACACTTTAGTAGTTTGTTTCCAAAGTACTTTTACCTCTATTATGCACTTGGCTAAATGCTCAGTTTTCCTTTTACTGTATTTTATCTGAAAACTATTCACTGAACTCTTAAAAACAGAACGCAACTACATTCACCACTGCCAATCTATATCTTATGACTGCACCCAGGGCATGTTACTGGCCCTTAAATAAAAGATTGTCTGCCACACTTTGCATTGTTTCCATTTATCAGGTTGCTTTAGAGTAAATCAGTGTTAAAAACATTTATTATGAAGCAAAATATGGACTTAAAGAAAGTCAGGCCACACTTCAAGTGTTCACATCCTAGTGGGACCAGAGTAATATTAAAAGAAACAACAGCATACATTGCTGCAGTCCTAATAAAGATTTGAACACTTTTTGTTATTGTTAAACTGCAATTCCCATCATCAGTACATCAGTTGACTTTCATTAGAAGCTGCGTTATAGTTCAGCAGTCACAAGAACTACACAAGCTAACTTTAGCAACATAGTGGTTGCAGACATTAAATATATTTATCCCCCCGACTATAAAGATAAGGCCACATTTACTCAACAATGTCTATAGCAAAAAAAGTAAATTTCATTTTTACTTACAGTACATTCTCCATCACTCAGCTATTTTAAGTTATTAAAAATAACATAAAAAAAAAACAACAACCTCTCCACAGGAAATTCCACTTACCGACAGAATGTCGTATTCTCCTGCTGCAGAAAATTTCTTAGAAGAAACAACTCCAGTTTTTGGCTCAATGAAAAATTTCCCATGTTCATCCCCTTCCTCGATGCTGTATGAGATTTCAGCATTGGGTCCATCATCCCTATCAAATGCAAATACCCTGTAAATTGGATCCCTTTTAGCATTCTTTTCTTTTTCGGGCTTTTCACGCTCCGGAAGTCTGATCTTGTAAAATTTTTGCAGAAACTGGGGCTTGTGGTCATTTTCATCTAAAACCTTTACAATCACTCTAGCAACAGCTGATTTTGCAGGCTGACCATTGTCTGTAATAATCACCTGCCAAAAGGGGAAAAGGGATTGTTAAAATCCAACAAAGACGAGAGTCACAAAGGCAATAATGTTAACAATAGGTTATTTCCAAGGGGTTACTTTCAAGGGCTTGTTAAAACAGTAGAATTGGTACCGGGCACAGCTTGAATAGTTCCTTCAGGAAAGATTGGAATTTATTGCTCTGAATGCAGCTAAACATTTAATAAATTACTGAAAAGTCAACAAATCTGTATAGTGCAAATGACTGAATGTTCCAAAGCAGAAGGAAAGAATACTTGTCACTTTACTCGCACTAACAAGATTTATTTAAATTCACTTCTTTTGAGCTGTGGACCAATTTATAGTAAGATCTTGTTTTACACCGAGGATGCTCTGCTCACACTTTTTTTTGCAGTGAATTTATAACTGTGCCTAATACAAAAACTGCTGACAACATAGAGAGAGAGATCATTTATTTAAAGGGCAAGTGTAGCAAAAAAAAACAGACTTCAGTATTATTGAAATATTGTATTTTTGTTAAAAGGTGATTGGAGAGCGTTGCAAGCGGTAAATGTAAAAACTATGGGGGGGGGGGAGCGAACTGCCAATGGAGTAAGACGCAGCTCCCATGCTGACAATTGATCCAGGGCTAATTCATGGCACAATACTGACTCAACACACCACCAAAACCTCAGTAACTATACCTGAGAGGTTACTCTGCTACATGACAAGCTCCAAAGCCCAGAAAGCAGCGACTTCTGGAAACTCCAGAAGTTTGCATGGCGCACAGACACGGCTGACTCAGCTCCCGCGCCTCCACCTCCCTGCACTGCCGCCATTATGGAATCCCCAGCAAATCCATCCGACAACCCACCTGTAGCACAGCCAGAGCTCCCATGGGGAACCAGATTCGGGTGGCCAACAACTTGTTCTGGCTGCAATCCAAGAAACCAAAATCTCCCTAACAAGTCTCCTGGAAGAGGTAAGGTCAGATTTATCAATCCTTAAGCATGACATGCAGAGACTCAGGCACAGGATTAGCAATATGGAGGACACGATTGCCCCTAAGAACTCTAATATAACTGATCTTACACAAGAACTAGAGCTTACCCGCCAAAAATTAGACGACCTTGAAAATAGGTCTAGAAGACTAAACCTCAGATTTATTGGCTTCCCTGAGCGGGTGGAAGGCCAGAACCCTGCGGATTTCCTGGAAAACTGGCTTAAAAATATATTTAAAGACAAAAATCTGTCCCCTATGTTTGCCATTGAAAGGGCCCACAGAATACCTGGAAACCACCAGCTCCTGGAGACCGAGCTAGGCTCCATATAGCAAGACTCCTTAATGCAAGGGACAGAGACAGTATCCTAAAATTGGTCCGAACAATTGGGGAAATCAAATTTGAAAATTCCACCATCAAAGTATTCCCGGATTTTTCACTGGACTTACAAAAAAAGAGAAACAACCTTATGGATATAAAAAAAAAAGACTACAACAAGCTGGATTAAAATACAGTATGATCTATCCGGGTCAAAGCTAACGGATCTGTTAAGTTCTTCGACACTCCTAAGGCAGCAGCTGATTGGCTGGAATCCAGATGAACTAGTTGCAAGTATTTTGAACCCTTACCTCCCATTGTACAATACTGACACTGGTCCCCAAAGGTTAATGCATCCCCATAGCCCTACGGAACTTAACCCGAGACAATCCGATGCAATAACCAAACTTGCTGCTCAGATAACCGAGTATTTAGACACCAATACGAAGTTACTGCTTAATATATTATATGTTTATGAACCCACTTCCTATAATAAAACCTATATACCTAATTGGCAATATAATATTTGCCTAAATATGTCTTAAATCAGGTATACCCTGATGAACTCTGCAGAAACAGCACACTTAGTGCATCCGCCAAGATTTCTACACCGGTTGGTGTTTGGTTAATTGAATGTTTTGGTTATTTTCAATGGAGTCCCCAATCCGCGTTTACTTGTTATTTTTAAGAGATATCTTTCCCTTACCCCCTGCCCACGAGATCCCTTCCCCTATATCTTCCCTTGGTTCACAACTAAGACAAAAGTCTAATGGAGAAATTTTGCAACTGTTATGTTTTAAAGGAAAATGCGCTCTAAATGTTAACCATTATGTTACTGTGTTACAATACCTTAAATTCAGATATAAGCTATATGATAATTTGGTATTCCAATACAGCAAGTCAAATTGCATATACAACCCTGAGAGTTCCATTAATCATGTATGCACTCCACTGTAATAAATACCAGGTTAAGCTGCCCATCCCTCTGATGAAGTGACCACTGTCACGAAACGCGTCAGGGACAGGTTCCTGCAGTGTTTTTCCTCACATTTGTTGGCCATGTAACACAATAAAGGATTGATTTGCACCAGGGTTGAAGACTCGTCCCTTCAATTTTTTATAAGCTGCCCAACACTGGCTCATTCCAATAATTATATATTATTGTTGTTGTTGTATATTACAATGTCTTTATATATTAACTGCTTATATCTTGCTTATATCCTCTGCTATCTACTTATACTCATAGACACCCACTCAAAGAGACATTATTACAGAATATAAAATGCAATAATTTAGGAAAAAAACAAAACAAAAACATTATAATGAGAACCACAGAAGTTAAGGTTATCTCATGGAATGTGACCAGGGGCGTGTTTAGGGGGAGATTCCTGGTGCCTGGAATCCCCCCTTTCTGCCTGCTTAGTGCTGTCAGCTATTCTGCTTCTCCTGGTGTCCATAGACTGTTACATAGTTTGTTACATCGATTGTTACATTGTCAATTGAGCTGTGAATTTAGAAGCAGCATTTGGATGTTTCAAAAATGTATCCAGTCTGCCCTGTGATTGACAGCACCATAACTAATCATAATTGATACAAAACTGTATCAATATTAACCCTGCAGCTGCTTAAGGTGATTGCTGAGGCTGGGTTTATATACATTACTTACTGTACTTACCCCACTGTAATGGAGTTTAGTGAGCAGCAATTAAGAAATCCTGGAGGTGGTAGCTGACTATCAACATTTCATTATATATATTATATATACACAGGAGTGATTGTTCAATATATTCCATATACAGAATGATAGTTCAATGTGCCCACACATGGTCTAATGTTATCAGCTTCAACTACTGTAGTAAAGGGAACCGGTAATGGAAATTTTCTGTCTTGTCCCCGATACCGACAATATTCAGCAAATTCTGTCAGATCCACCGTCAGTGTCACAGCTCTGACTTTGAAAGACACTAATGATATTGAAGGGCAAGTGTGGATTTCTTGGTAAAAGAGAACATCAGGCTGGGAACAAATGGCCAAATTTTTCATCTCGACCATTCGCCACTACGAGCAGATGGCTGAGGGGGGATTCAGGACCCCCCCCCCTTGAAAGTCTTGCGCTTGCCCCTGGTGAGAGACCCTAAAAAAAGACTATCAACCTTTACTCAGTTACGCTTGTGAAGGTTCTCATTCATCCAGGTCATGGTATATCTGCTGTATTCAATTAGATCAACTGGACTTGAAGTTTAGTTCTTGAAGACTTTTTGCTAGTTATCCGACTGGCTTTCTCAATTCAGAATGACTTGTACAAGAATCTGTGGCAATTATGTACCCTGGAAAATCCCAATTAGCATATCACAGCCAAGTGTTAAGGGCGTGATTAGACAGTGGCTAAGAGGTGTTATAGGAACGCCCAGAGTAAGGTGTCAAAACAGCATTGTTCATGGCAGACGGTTGGTGTCGAACCCCCCACTTCTATTTAGGCTTGGTTTCTTTATTTTCCCATAAATGGCCTCCTTAATACCTCTCTTGAACCAGTCACGTTCCTTCGCCAATATGTTAACATTACAATCTTCAAAGGTATGTCCTTTATCCTTAAGATGCAGGTACACGGCTGAGTCCTGACCCGAGGAATTGGCTCTTCTGTGCTGGGCCATATGTTGATGCAGTTGCTGTTTGGTCTCCTCCACATACAAATCAGAGCATTCTTCACTGCACTGCGTATATGATCTCGCTTTTCTTGTGTTTCGGTATTGGGTCTTTCGGATTTACCAATTGCTGCCTCAGTGTGTTGTTCGGTGTAAAGCAGACAGGGATACAGTGTTTTTTGAAAATTCTTCTTAATTTCTTGGAGACCCCTGCTACATATGGGATGATCATGTTCTTTCTCCTGTCTTGCTTTTCTCTTTCACTGTTGGTATTCGTGTTCTTTTCTTTCCTTCTACTTCTTTTGACAAAGGCCCAGTCTGGATATCCACAAGTTTTAAGGGCTCCTCTGAGATGTTTCATTTCTTTAGCCTTCGCCTCTGTGCTAGTGGGGATGTTCTCAGCTCTGTGTTGCAGGGTTCTGATGACACCCAGCTTGTGATCTAATGGGTGGTGGGAGTCAAACATCAAATACTGATCTGTGTGTGTTTTCTGTAAACCTCTACTTTCAGTTTACCATTTTCCTTAACTTCTACCAAACAGTCCAAGAAAGCCAGTTTGTTGTTTTGTACCTCTTCCCTTGTAGAGGGGGAGACCAAACAGCAACTGCACAGCAACTGCATCAACGTATGGCCCAGCACAGAAGAGCCAATTCCTCGGGTCAGGACTCAGCCATGTACCTGCATCTTAAGGATAAAGGACATACCTTTGAAGATTGTAATGTTAACATATTGGCAAAGGAACGTGACTGGTTCAAGAGAGGTGTTAAGGAGGCCATTTATGTGAAACTAAAGACTAAATAGAGGTGGGGGGGTTTGACTGTCTGCCATGTACAATGCTGTTTTGACACCTTACTCTGGGCGTTCCTATAACACCTCTTAGCCACTATCCAATCACACCCTTAACACTTGGCTGTGATATGCTAATTGGGACTTTCCAGGGTACATAATTGCCACAGATTCTTGTACAAGTCATTCTGAATTGAGAAAGCCAGTCGGATGACTAGCGAAACGTCTTCAAGTACTAAACTTCAAGTCCAGTTGATCTAATTGAATACAACAGATTTACCCAGTTACGAACACTTGGAGCGAACATAATCTGCCTCCAAGAAACGCATCTGGTTCCATCAACAATATGCTACCTGAGAAGGTCATGGATAACATATTCCATACATAGTACTTATCTCTAAATTGTTAAGTCACAAAATAATTAAGACAGAAATGGATAAAAATGGGAAATGTTTATGTATAGCAATAGAAATTGATTCTGTATTATATATTATAGTCAATGTGTATGGCCCCCCGCCGGCAACCCTAAACCCGCTTAAGGAAGTTGTGAAGTATACGCTACAATTTCCACAAGCCAAATTAGTATGTGCAGGCGACTTTAATGATGCTATGAACAGGAAAATGGACCGCTTTCCCCCTGCAAGATGTAAAACAACCTCACTCACATTAATGAACTAAACTGGATAAATAGCTGGAGATTCAAACACCCGAAAAAATGTGAATATACCTGCAAATCAACCTCGCACAACACTTGACTATATGTTGACTATATGTTTGTCAGTGGAAATGTAATAGATAAAATAATGAGTATCACCCACGAAGCCAGAGGTGTGTCCGACCACTCTCCAGTTTACCTAACCCTTAAGACAGAGAGTAAAACTAGTGGAAGCAGAATACAAGGAATACACTTCTTCTGGTTAACACTGTTTCTATCCCCTGGTTCTATAGAGGGTCAAATTAAAGAATACTTGGCACTAAATCACCTTGTTCAACCTAATACATAGTGGGAAGCATTTAAAATAGTTCTGAGAGGTTTAAAACAAGCGAGAGGCAATGAAAGGAACCTGGCAAAAACCCTATTGGAAGCCGAAGCTACATTTGTTAACGACCCCACCCAGCATAATGCTGCATGGCATCTAGCACAAACAACGTACAAAAATACGCTAACAGAAAAAGCAAACAGGCAGTCCTTTTTCATCAAACAGAAACATTTTGAACAGGGGAATCAGTCAGCTAAGTTGCTAGCCAGACTAGCGCGCGGTCAGTGGCGTAGCTACAGACTTGTGGGCCCTGATGCAAAATTCACATTTTTTTAAAGGCGCTTATTTTATTTTTATTTCTAAACTTAGATCCTGAAACCTTCTAAAATAATTAACCAACTGATGCTAGTAAAATGCTTGGAACACAGAGAGTGGTAAAATGCTTTGTATATAACCACTGGAAAAAAGTTGGCACAAAGACTGGTTAAATGCTTGGCATGCAGAACTGGCACTGCACATACAATGGTTAAATGCTTTGTACACAGACCACTGTTAAAACAGTTGGCACACAGACTGGTAGTTTTGGATCCTTACCAAATGGGGCCCCCTTCTTGGCCAATTGCCCTGGTGCGGTCATATACCCTGCACCCCTGGTAGCTACGCCCCAGCACACGGTCCCAAAGATCAAAATGTAATTCTTGCCATAAATGCCCCAGATGGAACACCTATTAGTGATACTGAATCTTACACATTTTTATAATCTTCTACCAACAACAATACACCTCACAGTTCCACACTAGTCCAACACAACTTGCACAATATATGGATGGAATATCCTTTCCACAACTAACAAACACACATAAAACTGCACTAGAGGGTAAAATTACCCCTAAGTGAAATAACAGACGCAATAGGGAACATGAAAACAAACAAAACTCCAGGCCCAGATGGCCTACCAGCTGAAGTTTACAAAATGTACTGTGAATACATCACACCCCAATTGCTGGAGAAATACTAAACATCTCCCCGTATCTATGTATGATGCACACATTATCCTAATCCAGAAACCTGGGAAGGATCCACTTCATTGTAGCTCATACATACCAATCTCCCTGCTCAATATGGATTATAAAATTTGAGCCAAAATCCTAGCAACCAAAAATCATTACAACAATAATCCATTCAGACCAAACCGGATTCATGCTTAGTCGACCATAACAATTCAGGTACAATAATTATGCTTTCATTAGATGCCAGAAGAGCATTTGATGCCATAGAGTGGTCATATATGTGGGAATGTCTCAAAGGATATGGGTTTAGCCCCCTTTTTATCAAATGGGTACAACTCCTATACTCACATCCTATAGCAGCCATCAGAGTCAATGGAACAACAGTACTTTGCACTGGCCAGAGGAACAAGGCAGGGGTGCCCCCTATCCCCCTATCTATTTGCCCTAGTTATCGAACCACTGGCAATTTTCCTAAGAAACAACTCCAATATACAGGGCCTAAGACTGGGACCCTACTCCTCATTAATTAGCATGTATGCTGATATATTTAGCTGACCCTATTACCTCACTACAGACTGTATACAATACAATAACAACTTTTAGCCCATGGAATAAATTCCCTTTCAACCTATGGGGAAAGGTCACCCTAATCAAACTTATACTACTCCCCAAGATCTTATATATTCTACAACACAGCATGAGCTATATTCCCCAGACATTCTTTAAACAACTAAATAGTATCATGTTGTCATTCCTATTGGCCTCGGGCAGACCTAACATTCACCTCAAAATACTTCACCTTCCTAAGTCCCAGGCAGGCCTTGCAATACCCAACTTCTACCACTATTATATAGCGGCACAATTTAAATAGTTTAAGGCATGGATCATACCTCCTCCACCTGAACCACAAGACACCCCTCTCCCTCAAACGCTATACTTCTCAAACTGCTACATTCTTACCTCTCATCACTTCCTATGACCGTCTTAGAATCTCCAGTAAACCTGCTACCAGGTGGAGGCACTTCCCTCCATTTACAGCAATATAAATTTTGGAAGGAAGTCTAAAAATTATTTGAACTAAACTCTCCATATGAGGAATCCCCAATTTGGTATAATCCTAGGTACCCAGAATTGAAGGCATTTGTGGATGCAGAACTTTGGAGGGAATTATATACTTCTCACAAATAATTAAAGATAATGAAATCCTAACATTTGCAGAATTGCAGCAACAAATACAAATTCCCCATTCCTTTCTCTTCAGATACTGGCAACTAAGACATTGTCTATGTGCTGAATTTGGCAGCCCACATATTCCAGTCCACAAACACCCTATGGTCAAATTGATAAGAAATGGAGGAGAAAAACAAATGGTATCACTGGCATATAAATATATTGCTACCTTTTGTTCCACTTTGGAGTCACCAGCAATACTAGCTAAATGGTCCAAACACATACCTGAAATAAATGCAGAATATTGGGACAAAATTGCTGAAACTCACACCAGAAACTCTCAGTTTCTGCAAACAATAAACTTATACAGTTTAACATATCAAGCATACCTCACTCCCTACCATATGTCTTGTATGTCACCCAGATATACCCCAGAATGCCCTAAATGTCAAAATTCCCCTGCTGATTTTCTACATATGATCTGGGAATGCCCTCTAATTCACAAATACTGGGCACAGATCACCAAAATATTAGCCATCATCCTCCAACAACCAGTCCCATTAGATCCTATGCTATGTATACTCAAGCTGGATGGCCCCTACAACTCCAACTACACCCCAATGGAAATCGTTGGTCACAGACAGTATGGCATATAAAAAATTGATTAAGTTTGGAGCCCCTGGTTTACATTGAAATTTTGTTACAATAAATACAGTTTAAAAAACAGTTTAAAAACTACTACTAATAATAATCACAGACCAGGGGGATTCTAGCAGTGATTGACAAACTTTTCTTTAGAAGCACTAATGTTTTTCCTAGAAAGACACACGGTTGTTATTAAGGGGATATCATTAATGATCTGGTGGGTAAACTATGCAGGGTTAAAAACATATAAAACAATACTGCCACTGCAGGGGAGAATAACATTTTTCAACATTATGGTAAGGAATAAAAATCCATAGTGAAACTTAAAATTTCATTATTTCTTCTTATGTGTATTGTATAGCATATATTCCATGGTGGCCTGTAATATACTAAGTGCATTTATAATGAGGGTTACACCAAAAAACAAAAATAACCAGAATTCGAAAGCCCTGAAGTTACTGACCCCTTTACTGAGTCACTGAGCTCAATAATTCTCCAATCAGATACATTCAGGGTAATGCACAGAGAGATGCAACACTCCTAAATGGAGTTTAAGTCATGCTAAGTGATCGTACTTATGGCTAATAGTTAACGGTGGTTCACGATGAACAGAAAATAGCTTTCAACATATAACATTGCTAGATTGATTACGTTGGGGAGACGATAGTGCATCGCCCTGTTTTTATCTACCTTTTATCTATAAAAATGAAAATTAAGTTAAAGCTGGGTACACACATTAAAGATTTATAGCAGACAGACAGATTCCATTGGAAGCCGTCTGTCATCGACTAACAGGCTAAACACACTCCTGATACTTTCCTTATACTTTTATCTAGCAGCCAGCAGCCTCTATCTACTCCCTATACTATATTATGTATAGGGACCAATAGATATACTGTAAGTCTGATCCTACCTGACTGTGTACACAGCTTAACTGAGTTTTCTGAAAGATTTCATTTAATTCAAACAAGTATATCTTTAGCTAGGAATTAAGTGCTGGGGGGCGCAGGGGAATGTGTTTCAGAGAGCATATCTCCTTTAAAGATAATTATTTTTAAATCTTAAATGCCAACTTAACAGCTTTCCCCATCAGTTTGTACCAATATACCTAATCCACTTTAAACTTAACCTTTTTCTGCCCTTTTCATTTGTCAATTGCTTTCTACCACTAATGAAGAATCTGAGGTCTATAATCAGAAATAGATAAGGCACAACTGCGGGTGGGATTTTCTCGTTTGAAAATTGAACCAAGATCTGAAATTTAATACGCATATTTAACAAGCTAATGCTGGAGATGTATATCTATATGAAATTTCAATTTGGTGCTAGGAATTATATTGAGGTAAATGTTTCTTCACCTCAATGTCATAGTACAGTATTTTTCACAATTATTTATCTTTAAACCTCAGCAACACCAAAATGCATTCTTATAATGAATGTGTGTACAGTACACAGATGAGTTCAATAAAACTATATAGTAAGGAATAGCCCTATTTTCTAGGGCTGGACCAATCACAGGAGCCAGGTAACCAATACACCTAGAAATTTATACCAGGCAACTATCTTCTCTATTAATGTCTATGGAATAGGCTCCTATATTTTTTTAACTGGCTCCTAATGTCAAAAATAATTTGTCCAAACTTGATGTATTTATGTAAGTATATAGTTAAAATTTATAAATTGCCAAATGGATACACAATGCTGTATATTATAAAAAAAGCAGACAATGGTAAAAGTGAAATCAATTAAATAGATAAATTGGAACTAATTACATAATTAATAATAAAATAATTATCCCTCACCCAAATAATCCCTCACCCATTAGGGCATATATAAGTGCATATATAACCTCAATAAGAATCTTCTTATCAATTGAAATGATTCTAAAGCAGCTGGATACTTTCCTAACCCATAGTGCAGCTGAAGATCAGATTTGCTTGTAAACAAGGCAAATGCATCAAACCCATCTGGTCACCATTTGAATGTTAAATCCATTTGCCAAATGCACACAACCCTTGGCAGACTCTACCGTAAACTAAATGGTAGATGGTTTCTGGGTTTTTTCCCAAACAATTTCCAAGCATGCTACCATTAAACTGACAAATAGGAATAAGACCTATTAAAAGCGGTAAAGCTTGCATTACACTAATAGTCCTTTACAGTGCATTTGCTGTACAACTGAGCAGGTAATAATAATACTGGATAACAGTCCAGATGGAGACGAAGCAAAATAAAAAAAAAATATTGTTTCAGGCACATTAACCTTAGTTTGGAAATTTTTAATCAAGACAGAAACACCACAATAAATAGATGTAAATACATGAAAAAGAAATCTAAGCTTAAAGAAGCCTATATACATTGATGATAATCAGTAAATCCCGTTGGGATCCAAATATAGTCAATGCCTATGGATAGGTTGTGAAGCCAGTTAACTGCCGACATCGGCATTGTGTCATATCGGACCTAACGGAAAATTCCTGTGAGATCCATACAGGGTTCCGATACTAAAGTATAGGGCGGCAATAACGGTGTGATTGATACAGGGTTCGATACTAAAGTATAGGGCGACGATAACTGTGTGATTGATACAGGGTTCCGATACTAAAGTATAGGGCGGCAATAACGGTGTGATTGATACAGGGTTCGATACTAAAGTATAGGGTGGCGATAACTGTGTGATTGATACAGGGTTTCCGATACTAAAGTATAGGGCGGCGATAACTGTGTGATTGATACAGGGATTCCGATACTAAAGTATAGGGCGGGGATAACGGCGTGATCGATACAGGGTTCCGATACTAAAGTATAGGGCGGCAATAACAGTGTGATTGATACATATAACATGCATATAACATGCATTCCAAGGATGTGGTGCATCCTGGAAAGAAGAAGGGCCGTTACAGAACCTGAAATGTCAGCTCACTAATGTCAACAGCAGGAAACAGCAAAGGGTATGAAATCAACTGATTTTTCAGAACGGGAGAGAATATGTAGAATAACTAAGTATACATAATACAAACCAAGAATTTTTTAAATATTGATATTTTCCACTGAACTTTCCCTTTAACTGCTGATGACAGTGAGCTGCTATTTCAGGTTCCAACAGTCCAACAGAATGCACCACATGCTTGCAATGTTCCTAACAGTAATTTCTACTGATTGGCTGTTAGATGGGTCGAACATGCTCAGTTCTCTACTGAGAAGTCAGGAAGTCAGTGTCAGCATTTATTTATACACAGACTAAATGCTGAATGGGCAGGGTAAGGTCATTTTAATGGGAAAATACTGCTCTTTTTTCTTAAAAACATGTATTTGCATTGAACTTTCCTTTTAAGGCTAGCCATGCACACCATGACACCATGACTGGGTGCACAATGGCCTAAACAATCAATACTACTGATAAAGTAGTGATCCATGTACCACCTTGCATAATCAATCGGGGTAGGATTGCCAGAAAGTTGCCCACCATATCTGCTATTAATTAACTATCAATTAAAAGGGTGAATATATGGCCAGTTTAACACCTGAATAACAGTTTCAGGTTTTGTTATGATCAGTTCTAAAAAAATTAATGATTCAGCTGCACAAACTTCAGTCGCCTTTACCACCCTGTGTGACAACCATGCAACATTACCCCTCATCTACTGTACCTTTATAGATGGGGGGACATTTGTAAAATGACTTGTTTTGCTATAATTAAAGAATGCAAGAGGAGGAGAAAACCATTTCACTCAACCCCAACTTGTTTAAAGTAAACAGTCCCCTTTAAGGTCCTTTACGTTTTTACCATTATTGGAGTCCTCTTCATAACACGCAGAGGACATACAAGAAATAGACAAACATACCTCTAATACATGCTCTGACTGCTGCTCCCTGTCCAGCTTTCTTGATGTAGTGGTTATTAAACCTGAAAAATAAGATTCATATTTGGTTATTTTCATTATTATTTCTCTTTACAATTTAGAACTCCTAAGTTAATTAATTGCTGACCTGCTTCTGGATGTATTTTAGAAAAAATAAAGAATTACTATTAACAATAACAGTTATTTTTATTTTTTAAACCATGTGAAAACATTGTCGGATGCTTTCCCATACATGGGATGCATGTGTACCGGCTAATCACAATGGTGTCTCTTGGTACACGTGCAGTGGTAACCGCATACACGGGCCCGACTAATTCCCATAGATAGTAGTGGGAGCTTTAGTACTACTACTTTAGTAGTGGAAGCTGATACCATCTGATGGACACACCCTTGTCGGTTTCCACACCTTACTGATAACTGGAAAATGCCGTTGCATCCGTGTATGGCAGTTCAAGTGGCAACTGCTGCAACATACTTTCTGGATGGTGAGCATTTTAACAGTACTTGGTATATAAGATAAATTATTTAGGTATACAAAATGAAATCTAGTTTCACAAAATATGTATGGACTATAAAGACGAGATTAAGTTGAGATACCCCATCAAAACAAGCCGATTGATGAGAAAGCCTATAAAGGTTTGTTTTAATGATGGCCCTCAGTTTCCTAAGGATAACAAAGAATAATAAGAAGGGATGTTGGCATAATGATAAAGTATATCATCAGCTCTGTATTATCCTTAACTATGGTGACTGTGTTTGAGACAGCAGGAAGCCTTCCTGAACTGGATGTAAATATATATCCAGGGAATATGTAACTTTAGCAATATATACCATGGGTGTGCTGCATTAACGTTAGTTTATAACAGGGTTTACATTTAAGGTGTTAAACACGTTACCTACATTTTAGCTGATAAAGCCGCAATAATATTCCTCAAACATTTCTTGCAGAAAAGAATCTCTTTTCTTTGTTTTTAGCTAAATATTATGGCAACCATAGGTTTATTTAGTTTATATATCTTATAATATACTTCTCACAGAACGGTTTAGTTTTTTATCTCAAATGTACCACCTCCTTTTTACAATACAGACAAGACTTTATAAAAGAAAGCAAATGGTTATTAAAGAAATTACATTTATTACTAGAGCAAACTGGAGAATAACTGTATATACAGTAGCTGAAACAGCAGGGCACAGAAACATGCAAAGCCAATCTACAGTGAAGAGTTCAATGAAAATTAGTCACACTGCTGTGTTCAAACGGCAGGTAAAATCTCTAGCATTGCTTTTAAGTAAAATGCTCACTCAGGAAATCCTACACCAGAGCTGTTTGGCTGGCAGCTTAGACGAATACCCCATGGGGACTTAATCAAGCACCTGATACTGCCAAGGAAACAAAGTTGGCAGGAGACAAAATCAGTAGAAGCAAGTCTGAAAATAAGTGCCGAGCAGAGGCACAGAGAGCATTTAATTTCTTTGCCTGCCTATGCTGTCAGCTTTATCTGAACAAGAAGACCCCAGTGACATCTCAGGTAAACAGGTCTGCCATTAGTTCTTGAAAGTGGGACATCATTGCCGCAGAGATTACCTGGCATTGCTAATGTCAAGTACTTTGCCCACTGCTGAAAGAATGTAAATTTTAACATTTTATAATCAACAAGCTCTTGCTTATTTTATTTACTGCACAATGCATGGCAGTATTACTGCACTACAATTATCTTGCTAGTGATTTTCTTGGGGGGGCAACCCTTGTTCCTTAAGCTATCGTCAGGTGCCTCATTAGCAATCATTTAGCTCAGTAGTAACTTGTCTCTTTTCAGATACTCTGGAAAGTGCCGTGGGCATAAAGCGGTAATGCTAACTGTAGGTCTAGTAAAAATAATATCAAATGTTATTAAAAATTCAAATAAGATCCCAAACATTGTCCTATTGTAGGTTAGTGAAAGGTTTAAACATATGTTCATGTACTGACAAAGTTTCACAGAAATAACTGGAAATATTTGAATACCAAAAAATGCTCCAGAATATATCCATTTGGTTTCAGTGATGCTATACAAAGAAAGATAGAAAGCTGCATGCAGCTGTTATTTGGCTATTTGTATGCCATCATTCTAATAAACATGCTGTAAATGAACCCGTATCCAATTAAGCAAGCAGTAACATATATTAAACTCACTTTGTATTACTATAGGCACAGGTGTAACAAACCCTGTGCCTCTCGCTAGGACTTTATCCCAATAATTGGAGCTCAATCGTTCCTAGGACTCAGGGAAAATAGTACTCACCATTCCCCTCCAGTGGTCCGGGTGCTACCTGCCCCGAACCCTTCGCTTCGGTTCCAATCGATAAGTGCTTAATTGTACAGGTTTTTTTTCAAAGTTGGCGCACACCGGAATTCCAAGAGTCCAAACTTACTCATTAGGTAAAAGCAAGACTTTATTGAGGCACCTTATGCCATACAGCTACAAACGTGAAGAAATCCCGCCTTGCGCGTTTCGAGCCCGCACCGGCTCTTACTCATACCGCACCGTCTCTTACTCAGCCTATGAGTAAGAGCCGGTGCGGGCTCGAAACGCGTAACACGTTTGTAGCTGTATGGCATAAGGTGCCTCAATAAAGTCTTGCTTTTACCTAATGAGTGAGTTTGGACTCTTGGAATTCCGGTGTGCGCCAACTTTGAAAAAAAAAATTAAGCACTTATTATTTGTATGCCATGTCCAACATGATTTATCCAGAGCAAGTTGTTTTTAATGCAGATAATTAGTTAAATCTGTATCTAATGCTGATGCCTCACTACAAACACATGGTGGTTTTTGAGTTCCTATGTGATTGTTAAAACTTCACTTTCCTATAATTTCCCAGATCTACGCGAAAAAATAGTGATCACGTATTCCAATATTGGACAGGAACGCAACACAGTCAGTGGGGCCAGCTACGTTGTTGGTCATTGCCATGTGGAACACAAATTTCAATTGGATCGCAAAATGCAATCCAAATTGTGCGGACTAGGACTAAATATTTGCTTGGACATTCCTTGCAGGTATTTCTTTTTACGGTCTTTGTTCCTTATTCTATCAAACGCTTAATTTACAATACTAGCAACTATGTGACCCTTCACCAATAACGCTTCTAGGACTCAAGAAATGCAGATGAATGTGTTCTATGATACTGGGGAGGTAGGTGTACCCAGCTATACTTCCCAGCTATAAATATACTCTAATTTATAGTTGTAAAACAAGCCTTTATCTTAATTTGCTAATAAAATGGAAGGTAGGAGAGAGATTCGTACCTACAGTACATACTCATGCAGTTTGGGCTGCCTGCTCTGTCACTGTGTGATAAAGGAGAGAAAGCCTGGAAAGTGGATATGCCAAAGTGCAAGAGGTAAGAATACTCAGCTACTCACCTACCTCCTACTATATTAGAACATTAAGATAAAGGCCTGTTAAAGAACTAAGAATGAAAGTATAGTTGTCCTTTAAGCAATTAAAATGTGTATATAGCTCCTGTGTATTACCTTACATACTTAGTACAAAATGCTGCAATGAAAATTTATATCAAAGTAAAATACAAAACAAATTTGGTTTGTTAAAGGTGGAAGTAGGTATAAAAACTGTATTGCTGTACTTACATGAATCCGTAAAAACTTTCGCATTTTTGGGTCCTTACTATCACACATTAAAATATCTATCCAATGGCAACTGTTCCCCAACCTGAACCGCTCACCAAAAAAGTGGGACTGAGTTTATTATGAGAAAACTATTTCTATAGCTTATTGCTTTCATTTATTTATAACAAATGTTGGGGGTAGGGAAGAAACAAATCTGGCTGTTCTGCTTCTGTTTTTCCAAACAAATATGGGAATCATAGTCAGCAGTTTAAACATTTGTGTGGTCATTTATCATTCTGTCTCTGGCACTAAAGGGTCAAAACTGACTCCTGCTGCCTGCAGTGTCTGATTTATGATTTCCCAGTTGAGCCATTTGGCCTTCCCAGGTCTACTTTAGGTTCCACAAGAAGTCTGTCAGTGAGGAATTTATCACTATTACGCATCAGTAACTAATAGTGAGCAAATTACTCTCACATTCGCATGTGCAAATAAGGAACAAAGACTTCTGGGTAATTTTCCATGGCAGCTCTCAGGAAAACTATATAACAGAATTAACCAGAGCTGTAGCTGCTCTGTGCACGAGTTTCAATAGCGTCTTTGCAGCTCTGGGTAAATACTGAACGGGATTAACCCCTGCGTTAGTATTTAACGCTAGCAGTTAGCTGGCACTAAATACTCACGCAGGAAGTGGTGCAAAGTAAAGGGTTAATTTCACACTAACTGGTATTGAATGGGTTAAAGCAACTATTCCTGCACAGTGGCAACATGTGAATTGCATCAATATGGGCAGAACTGGATTTGTCAGGACAGATATGGGGCCTGGTACTTAAGGTGGGTATACCCAGTACCAATCTGTCAAAGATCTGCAAGATACTCTCTGTCATCTTTCACAGATGGGAGTACACAAAGTCATGATTGTTCTCCCTATATAAAGTATAGGGAGAACGTTTATGACTGCCATACTCCCTACGATCGCAGCTGACTCCCTATACTTTAGTACAGGGGCCAACTATGAACGAGGAAAATTTTCTGGTCAGAACGATGTTTTAAACCGTCCGGCATTGGCACCGGAAATGGTCCGTTAGGCCGTACACACATTAGTGATATAAGCCCTATAATCAGTTATGTGTGTACCCAGCTTTAGTCTGTAATATTTTTATGTGAATGGATAAGCTAACTAATGCACTGCATTCAGTAATATTAAATTATTCTATTTTAATAAGATGAGAATTAAAATGGGAGCTTTTTTGTTCAGTCTGAAGCAACAGAAACAAAATGATGACTGAATACAGGAATACAAATGTTGTGATGCCATAACACAGAGTTTATAAAGTGGTACCAAAAAATCAATTCAGTAGTGAAAGGCTGATAATTTTACAGTTTGTAAATGTTTAATGATATTATTGTCCAATTATCTGCCATATTTTCTACTAACACAAAATACTTTTTCTCCTCATTGTACTCTGTAGCTCAGTCCCCTTCTTGGTGACATTTCCGTTAAATTCCATTGGTTCGGCCACTGGCAGCAAAATCAAAGGTGTCTTCTGGTTGCATACGTATGGTAGGTGGCTAGAATATTTAGGAGAACTATGGTCAAAAATAAATTTTAGCCCAATTTGCTCAGTAATACAGACATTCTCGGCTCAAAAGCAAAAGTAACTAAAGTTCATTGCTGCATCAAGGCACAAGGTGTGGTACACAATGCTCTTGTGTGGCCCAAACCAAAATGATATGTAAGACTGAAATCCCTTTGATTACAGGTATGTCTTTAGGCTGTGACATAGTTAAAACAAATATCTATGCAATCGAAATTATTATGTGTTACTGTTAACCCCTTCCTTGGAGGAATGACTAACTTGCCCATTAGCTGTTTTACAGTTTGATTTGTTTGTATCTGACCCTGTTCTCAAGCAGTTATTTCCTCCTTCCCAGCAAATGCATTTTTCCAGTCAAACTACAGGTCCTCTGCACAGAATCATTAAAATGATTAATGCCTACAGGGTAAGTTAACTTGAAGATCGCCTTTGCTTCTCAACTGTTCTTTCTCAGGATCCTTCTTTTACTTCAGCCTGGGAACAGGAGCTTTCCAAGGTTTTGTTTACAGGTTTCAAGCTTATAAGGAAATATAACGATTGGTATTTTAAAAAAGTGAAAAGACTTTCAGACCAGACTTGCTAATTTTGCTTCTGCTCACGTAGTGATTCTGCTTATTAAACTTCCCTCCATTCAATAGGCTTGGGGAACACAGAACAGAATATCGAACTGAACAAATTCTCAGTGTGTACTGTACCTAATTACCAAGCCCTAACAATGTCCAAACTTTAGTTCAAGCAGGAAAACAATATTCTAGTTATATTCCTACAGAAGAATTTCCTAAATCGTCACATATTTGGCTATAAATGGTCAAATTCATGTTCTGTTTTATTGATAAATACACATTCTCCCATTGTTGATTTGTCGATTTGCTAATAATTTACTTCCATCTGCACGTGAATACCTGTTTTTACATTAAAGCTGAGTTGGCATTATATCAGAAATGGGTTGTCAAGTATAGCAACATCTCAACCCAATTATAAGTGACTGCAAATGTGACCTTCAATTTAGCTGGAGGGTCATTATACGAATGATTGCAATAAAAATAGGTAATACTTCTGAGAAAAAATAAAGTGTTGGCGCCATTTTGTGAGTTAATGGTATTAACAGATTTCCATTTGTCACAGGCTTTAGAGAACAGACTTGTTAATATTTGAATGCGGATATTAAAACTGGTTTCCAATCTTTTCTCTTTTTCACATGTACTAAATATTTAATTATATGATAGACACTGAATTACTTCTTATACATAGTAATGAGGGATGCAATTATGCTTGGATATAACCTGGCCACAGAATAAAAAGCTTTAGCCAGTAATTGGTTTCATATTTGGATTGTATCATTGAGTTGGGAGGGGGAGATTATTTGGCCAAGGGTTGGTTCCCTGTTAATAGGATTGTGGAGGACAGTAGGAGCCAGTTTCACTAACAAATGCCTTCATTTAATTCGAGACCAGGTGGCAACCCTTCCCCACACAGCCAAAAATAAAGGCAGAATAAGTGGGTCCTTTTATCTGTAGGAGAACTGGTAGAAAGATTAGCCTTGTTGAAGGTTAGGATCGCTTAAATTGTACATAACTAACCGGGTTATTATAAGATTCACACTATCATGTATATCCTTTTATAGGGTCACAGCGACAACAATAGATAAAGCAGGACCTATTAGTGTTTTGCTATGGAACCAGTGATTTGCAGTTCCGGCCCTGTATTTGTTTCAGGCTGCAGGGACACATTAAAGGTCCATGCACGCATGTGATTTGCTGCCTGACATATAATTGCTGTTCGGTTGGGTGTAATTCGTTGATCCGCCAGGTCTGACCACCAATGACACTTATGTGAGCAGGCGGTCACACACGTGCAATTATCAGCCAACATAGGCGTTCATCATCCATGCGTCGGGCAGCAAATGGCAGGAGTGTACAAGCCTTAACACTGTAGTGTTGAGAAATATAAAGTACTAGAGAATTGACATTGCTTGAATATAAAGATATAGCAAATGACGGGCTTTTTATTTTGTAAAACAGCATCTGTTGTAGATGCAAAAAGTAAAAAGAATTAATTGGGACCAAAAGCATTTTATCTTAATGGGAGGAATGTACAGGTTGTCTACCTTAGGGGAAAGAAGTTCAGATATGTCTGCAATTTAGCTATATCCAATCAATGCCCAAGACAAAAGAAAGTCAATACAAAAAATCAATGCTAAGTGCAAATTTCTCTTGTGTGACTAAAAGTTATTGGCAACCCATGAGAGTAAAAATAAAGAGCATTTTATTACTCTCGCATTAATCCCTAAGAGACTGAAACCCCATCACTTGAGATAGAAAATTACTTTTACTTCTTTATCTTGTAGAACAGATAAAGTTGAAAATAAATTTAAGGAACTCAAACTTATAGCAGAGGAAATCTCTGAAGCAGCACAATTGTGTGACATCTTTTTTTTTCACCAGATTACTCACCCAGACCAATTGCTAACCCACCATAGCTCCTTGGAGTTCAACTTCATCTACCGTACACATAAATGTAAAAAGTCAATGTATGTATGTTCCAGAAAAAAAAAACTAATACTTGGTATAATCCATGTATACAACATACAGGTAGAGCACTCTGGAGCATTGTAACATCAAAGACTCACTCGGCATGCATAAAAACTTCTTTATTGGCTTGGAAGTAACAGACTATACAGCCTGACACGTTTAGGGCTACAGCACTTAATCATATATTGTTAGACCTCGTCTGGACCTGAAATAGCCCAGCTAAGCTTTAAACCACACACCCTTAGGGGTGGGAATAATGACGTACTGTTTGAACAGAGTAATTAATACTTGGTATACATACGTTTCAGAACCCAGAAAAAACATAGGCTACTTTATAACTTTTACAAACCCTTGTTTTTACCCCCTTTCAGGTTTGGTTATAAAGATTCCGTTTAATTTTGGGTCTGATTAATTTGTCTGACTACTTGTAGGTCAGCTGTGTTTATGGAACTGCCCGCAAAACAGGTTCATGTCATGGTTTTGCGGGTTGGGTTGTGGGGCTGTTTTATTTCGGGTGTGAGTAACTGTTTTATGGTTGCAGGTCATAAAAATTAGACTTGAATCTTGTGCTGCCACTTGTTGGTGAATGGAGCGATTGTCCTGCTGAGAAATGATTGAGCCCAACAAGGTTTTGATTGGGGGGAAAAAAATGGGCAACGCCGGGTACTCTGCTAGTAAGATATACAAAAATGATATATAGATATATATATATATGTAAAGAGATTATAATATGTATGAAACTGTAATGATACTAAAGCAATAAAACAATGCAGATTTTCCTCGCTTACTGTTTAAAGCCTCGTACACATGTCAGAAAATTAATCTTTAATGATCTTCTAAGACCAACAATCCATGACTCTTCTCGGCTTTTTCCGACGATCATCTTGGCGGATTCATTCTGCCGATTGTCGTATGTTTGTACATAGTCGGCAGATTATCGGTAGATTGTAATGGAAGATTGAATGAAATACACATGTGCAACATTTCAAGATCACGCGATACTCCGAACATCACGTAATTCGTACGTTACGTAACACCTTTACCAACGAACATTATCTATCCACTATCATTGATGTATGTACAGGCGTCCTTGGCAGAACTAGTGTATAACGAGATGGTTGTTGAACGTTCTTCGGACAAATTGTGCAAAAATTATCTAACGTATATACGAATCTTAAGAATCGATCATACAAACAGGCTGTTCACATAGTGATAAAGAGCAATCAAACAATCTTTTAGGGCTAGGCTGACCATTCGGCACTTCCGATTGGTCAGCCAGGAGGAAGGACTCTTGGTCACTGCAAAAGTAGCCACTGGCAACAGTTCCCTGTGACCGAATGTGAGGCCCATAGAGGACGGCACAATCGGCTGTGGTTTTCGGACGGGTCTGATCAGCTATTCGTCAGTACGAACGGACGGACACCTGTTGTGGAGGATCAACCGATACACTGAACTATCGGTAAATCGGGCAGCTATAAGGTGATCAAATTAGATTTATCTAACAATTCCCATAAAGAAAGGCTGTTTGGTAGTAGCGCTGCTTACCCAAGTGACGCTTTATAAATACAATTATACATACATACATATCTGAGCAGCCTGTTCTGTACTACAAGGAGGAAGGGGGGAGCAATCAGAAGACAGGGTCAATGTAAAACATTCTGGCAGAATGGATCACTTAACTATGTCTAGTAGAACCTCTACACAGGTTACATTGTTATTGAATGTCATTTCATCTAACAAATAACAGAAGTGTGTACAGGGCTTATCATGTCAGATAAAAAAAAGGACTGATTTTCTAGGTCAAATTTTGTCATCAGACACCACACACAAAGCCATTGGATGATGGTGGACATTGCTTGATAATATCAATAGAGATATGGGTTGCACATAACAGAAGGTGGCCATACATATGAACGATAATAGGTAAATCCCACCGGGGAACAACGTAGTCGGTACTCTGATCAATCGGGAATGACGGAAAATCTCCATTGGTCGCATCGGCTCACTGTGGGATCGTATGTGTATGGCCAGCTTAAGAAAAAATGTACAGGGGGAAAAAAATGAATAAACTGATCTATCTTATAGCTTTAAAATCTGGCTACAGATTCTGGAAGGACAAAGTTGCCTTAGGTAGCCATGTTGTATAATATAGCTTTCTGTAGTAATTAAATCTGCTCTAAACTAAAGCCCTACATTGGGTTGGGTAGTAACTAGATTTGCAGTTTGGGTAAACTGCAGAGGGTTTGAATGGGTTAGAGATTGGATTTGGGTAGAAAGCTGTGGGTGGGGTTGGGTTGTGGGTCTGACTATTTGCGGGTCGGTTGCAGTTATGGAATCCTCCAGCAAAGCAGATGCGGGTAGTAGTTTTGCAGGGGTGCAGGTCTGAAAAATTATACCCACACAGAACTGTATTCCAAACTACTACTATACAGGGAATAGTGTCCTGGGACCTTTTGACCTGCCAGGATCAAAACTTTCAGGAAAGTACACTCCAGCACTAATTGTAGACTTGATATCACAATCTAATCATTATCACTTCATGCCACATCACAAGTGGGTGGGATTAAGGGTATATAAGGTGGAAGGGGTGTGCACACGGTTATACCTGAGGAAGGGGGATTTACATCCCCCGAAACGTTGTATGTCTTTTTGCTGAATAAACACTGGAAATGAAATAGTGTGCTCCTCCAACTTTTTTGCATTTGCCAGGATCACCACTGCCCATGGCCATTAATTCATAATACCACCTATCCCATCAAGCTCAAGATCTAGGTTATCTATCTGTGTAGCATTTCACACAACCCCCATAAATTGATCGGAAAACAAAATTGGGGTAAAGGACAATGCTTTGATTTCAGTGGGAAAGGAAGTGTATAATTTTCTTTTTATGTACTGTGTTGAGCTGTGCAAAGCTTAAAGAGTTTATCATAAAGAAGGGAGTGATTTAGTCTGACACCCTTTTTTTATAGGTTGTGGTCTGTGCTTGAAGCTTTCCCCATTCATCTGAGGAAGAAGGGATGGGTGGTTTTATTGGTTCTTTTTCAGGATAACAAATTAGCAAAAAAAAGTCTCTCCAATCTCCCCTAATCTACTTTGCTACTCTCAAGCAGAAGACAAGCCATAAAGTACAACTAAAGCCTCAGAACAATACTGAATCAAAAGGCAGAGCCTTTTAATATAAATGCAGTTCTGAGCCTCACCTTACATTTTGATGTGGGTGCTGTTTTTCTAACACAGATTTCAGCATATGCCATAGCAAGGGAATGTATGTATGTATGTATAGTTTATTTATATAGCACCACTTGAAGATGCAGCGCTTACGAAATACAATAGTCATACAAGGGGGATAAATACATAGATAGTTCAGTTTATAAATATGTAAATTATATAAATGGAAATGCTAGGGCTTTGCCACAAGAGGAAAGAAGGTCCCTGCAGTAGAGCTTACATTCTAGTAAGGCGGGTAACATACAGATACAATGGAATGGGTATAAGTGCTGGAGTGAGACATCACGTATGCAGTGCAAATAAAACAATCATATACTGTGCTGGTTACCAGATAGGTAGGATGTAAGGGTAGATTTATCATATATAGATATCATATACTGTGCTGGTTACCAGATAGGTAGGATGTAAGGGAAGATTTATCATATATAGATATGATAGACTGTGCTGGTTACCAGATAGGTAGGATGTAAGGGAAGATTTATCATATATAGATATGATAGACTGTGCTGGTTACCAGATAGGTAGGATGTAAGGGTAGATTTATCATATATAGATATGTAGATATGATAGACTGTGCTGGTTACCAGATAGGTAGGATGTAAGGGTAGATTTATCATATAGATATCATATACTGTGCTGGTTACCGATAGGTGGATGTAAGGGTAGATTTATCATTATAGATATAGATACCATATACTGTGCTGGTTACCGATAGGTAGGATGTAAGGGTAGATTTATCATAATAGATATTAGATACCATATACTGTGCTGGTTACAGAATAGGTAGGATGTAAGGGTAGATTTATCATATATAGATATGTAGATATGATAGACTGTGCTGGTTACCAGATAGGTAGGATGTAAGGGTAGATTTATCATATATAGATATCATATACTGTGCTGGTTACCAGATAGGTGGGATGTAAGGGAGATTATCATATATAGATATGATACTGTGCTGGTTACCCGATAGGTGATGTAAGGGTAGATTTATCATTATTAGATATGTAGATATGATAGACTGTGCTGGTTACCAGATAGGTAGGATGTAAGGGTAGATTTATCATATTAGATACTATACTGTGCTGGTTACCGATAGGTAGGATGTAAGGGTAGATTTATCAATATAGATATATAGTACATATACTGTGCTGGTTACCAGATAGGTAGGATGTAGGGTAGGTTATCTATATAGATATATAGATACCATATACTGTGCTGGTTACCGGATAGGTAGGATGTAAGGGTAGATTTATCATATATAGATATATAGATATCATATACTGTGCTGGTTACCGGATAGGTAGGATGTAAGGTTAGATTTATCATATATAGATATCATATACTGTGCTGGTTACCGGATAGGTGGGATGTAAGGGTAGATTTATCATATATAGATATATAGATACCATATACTGTGCTGGTTACCGGATAAGTAGGATGTAAGGGTAGATTTATCATATATAGATATATAGATACCATATACTGTGCTGGTTACCAATCGGTAGGATGTAAGGGAAGATTTATCATATTAAATATGATAGACTGTGCTGGTTACCAGATAGGTAGGAGGTAAGGGTAGATTTATCATATATAGATTGTAGATATGATAGACTGTGCTGGTTACCCAGATAGTAGGATGTTAAGGGTAGATTTATCATATATAGATACCATCTACTGTGCTGTTCCAGATAGGTAGGATGTAAGGGTAGATTTATCATATATAGATATATAGATACCATATACTGTGCGGTTACCAGATAGGTAGGATGTAAGGGTAGGTTTATCATAGATATCCATATACTGTGCTGGTTACCAGATAGGTAGGATGTAAGGGTAGATTTATCATATATAGATAATAGATATGATAGACTGTGCTGGTTACCAGAACCGTATATAGGTATAAACCGAGTTTTTCAGGCTGAAATCAGCCTGAAAACTTGGACTCGGTTATATACTCGAGTCAACCGCTTACCTGGGCATTCCGGCAGCCGCGATCTTTTTCTGCACTGGTGCGCCGGCCTGACGTCACTGCCCGGTGCCAAGCCCGGCGCCGGGCAGTGACGTCAGCCGGCGCGCCGGTACAGGAATGACGCGCGGCTGCCGGAATGCCGATACCGTACCTGCAAGGAAGCCCTTGGATGAGGAAGAGCCCACAGGGAGAAGAGGTCCACAGGAGAAGAGTCCACAGGGAGAAGAGTCCAGGAAGAGTCCACAGGGAGAAGAGTCCAGGAGAAAGTCCACAGGGAGAAGAGTCCACAGGAAAGATTCCAGGAGAAGAGTCCACAGGGAGAAGAGTCCACAGGGAGAAAGTCACAGGTACAAACGTAACTGAGGGGGAGGGGGGCATCACAGATGTTTTGGGAACTACAACTCCCAGCATGCTTTATTAGCTGGGAGTTGTAGTTTCCAAACATCTTGAATGCCAATGAGGTGGCATTCAAGATGTTTGGAAACTACAACTCCCAGCTAATAAAGCTTGCTGGGAGTTGTAGTTTCCAAACATCTTGAATGCCACCCTCACTTGGCATTCAAGATGTTTGGAAACTACAACTCCCAGCATGCTTTATTAGCTGGAGTTGTAGTTTCCAAACTCTTGAATGCCAAGTTTCTACCCTCGGTTTATACTCGGGTCAATAACTTTATTAGGATTTTTAGCTGAAATGTGTTACCCTCGGTTTATACTCGGGTCGGTTTATACTCGAGTATATACGGTAGGTAGGATGTAAGGGTAGATTTATCATATATAGATATATAGATACCATATACTGTGCTGGTTACCAGATAGGTAGGATGTAAGGGTAGGTTTATCATATATAGATATATAGATACCATATACTGTGCTGGTTACCAGATAGGTAGGATGTAAGGGTAGATTTATCATATATAGATATGATAGACTGTGCTGGTTACCAGATAGGTAGGATGTAAGGGTAGATTTATCTTATATAGATATATAGATATGATAGACTGTGCTGGTTACCAGATAGGTAGGATGTAAGGCTAGATTTAAACCTGCTAATAGAGGTTTGTTGACGTAGAGAGAGGGGAATAGAATTCCAGAGGACCGAATCACTGGCTCACATTTTCATGCTCTAAAGATATACCTTTCTATACATTAAGTTAAATCCTACCTAGAACACAATGAGAAATAACCATTCATGCATATCTGCACTACCCCCCCCCCCCCCCCCCATAAGCTGGTCTGACAAAGCCCAACTGAATAACTACATTCCAGAAGGGAGACAGCAAATACAGAGTGGTGACTGTAGAATCCAATGAGTAATCCTGATAGGAACTGTTTGATGTGCACTATCATGAAGCCCAATGATAACTGCTGGCAAAGCAAAAACATTACAACATTCATTAAGCTTAATTAGCTTAATTATGCTAATATAAAAAACCTGGGATTAGTAGGTGAAAGAACGCCATCTGTTACAGCTATGGGACCTTTATTTTTCAGCCAATTCCATTCCTGCAAATCGTTCAGTTCCATATCTTCCCTGATTGTTTTTCTAGATTCAATATTTTCATCAAACTTTTCCATGTCAAAGTAAAGGTGACAAGTGAGACCCAGCTTTACCCCAGTACACACAATGCCTTTCTCTCCTTTTCATAGCTCCCTTCATCTGTCAGGACAGTGGGAGACACTGCACTGTTGTATCTGCCAGAAATAAAGTTACTCACACTGTATATAGACTGTAGTTATTTGCAGTATCTCATGTTCCATCGGCTGAAACAGGCCATTAGCTGTTCCTGCTTGGGAAAGCTTACAGTATTAAATGTTCCTCAAAATACCCTGATGTAGTTTTCAATCATAATAACCGCTGACAGAAAGGAACTTCATCCGAAAAAATACGATTGGAAGAAATCATAAAAAACCCAATTATAAAGAATTAACAACCTTAATATCCCCAAACAGAATGTTAGACCGATCGGAGAGATATGCAGTATAGAAAAGTGATATATGTTGTACTTTCCCTTGCCGACAATGCTTTCCACAGGCAGTGGCTGATGATCCAATCAGACATGAAGTTTTATGGTCAGTACACATCATTGTGCAAACAGTCTGAGAACTTTAATCCTCCATATTTTTATTTCAGCTGCTAGTGAGAGACACAGAGGAACCAAGGCTGCAGAGCTGAAAGGGGTAGGATTTGTAAGGCAGATCTGCAGGAATCTGGAAATTGCTTTTAGGCCAGACAAGGTGTTTCCCAGGATAGACATTCCTTTTATGCATTATGGTTCACTTACATTGGGTACCAAATTCCAAACACATACAAACTGCTAAATGACAGAGGATACACAAGCAGCAAAGCAGGTGGACTTTGCATTAGTTTAAATGAAACAATATGATAGCGATTAGAAAAAAATACAGCATAACCCTATCTGGTTGCCAGAAAACAATAAAAAGTAACATAATATGATGGTTGCAATATTTTATTTTAAATAATCAAAATCAAACTATATTAACTGCACCACAAGGAACGGACAGAGAATGGCTGTGATGTTTCAAATGACCAAAACTGCAACTTGGAAAATTTGCAATTCTAAAAACAGGATACTTGCCTGTATTGTTTTGCCATGATTTCTGCCATCCATAGTGCTGAACCCAATGAGGTAGGAAATCATAATCCCACCTCCCCGGGTGGCTACATGTACAAGTGGTGAGCTCTCAAAGTTAAGCCTCGTACACATGTTGGATAATTGTTGTACGACGTAGCCAATGAACGCGCAATTGCACGATATTCGTACGAAAATATGGCATCAACGATCATCAAAGACCAATGACCGTCAACTATTGACGGCTTTTTCCGACAATCAGCCTGGTGGATTTGTTCTGCCAATTATCGTATATTTGTACATGGTCGGCAGATTATCGTTAACGTTCTACGGAAAAAATATATAAAAGGCGCATGCACTGCTTTCGTAATTGCGCGAACATACGAACATTATGTACAAACATCTATATCTAACGACTATCGTGGTGACTATTGTTGCTGTGTGTACAGATGTCGTTTCAATTATGAGGATTAAGGATAATGTCTTTAAACGTTCGTCGGCTGCATCGTACGAAAATTATCCAACGTGTGTACGAGGCTTTAGGCATTATATGGCAATTAAAGGGCTAAGTTCCTGTGTGTGGTTTATTTCCTTGCTTGCTTTACTGGTTTAATGCCGACCCGTGTCACTGTCTCCTGTTGCCTCTTCACCCGAAATATTATCTGTCTGCCAAGACTCACTGTATCAATATGTAGTACCCGTAGTAGTAAATCCTTATTCCTTCCATTGACATGGTTCACTCCGATCTCCTCCGAAATGATTTGGTCCGGTTTCCCAGCCCTTGCGTCAACCGCAGGGAAGCCGTGATTACGGCGAAACGTACGTCAGTCTTCGGGTGAAGAGGCAACAGGAGACAGTGACACGGGTCGGCTGAGCGGCAAGTATACCAGCTGTGCATAATATCCACACATATAGTGGAGCGTGATAACGAGTGTCCAGTTGTGTGCTAGATATAGTCCCGATACATAGGACTCTGAGAGCCGGACATACGCATCCACTGTGTATATATGGGATGTAGTACTATATTTAGAACTGCATTTGACTGTATAATCCTTTACAAATATTAACCAACAAGAAACTAGACTGTGTTTGGTCAAAAGGATATGGGTATTAATCCACCCTAGATATACATGTTGGTGTTTTTCATTATAACACACACCATTGAATGTCGTGGTTCACTGTGAATTGGATGATACAACTACCACTCTTCCGTGCACAAGTTGAAGTATACTTATTTATTTGAGAACATTGGATTTGGTTCTATATATATACAAGATACAAGTTTTTGGTTTCGGAACTCAGCAATTGTGGTGGGGTTACTAGTCCAGTGAGGGATCGGGGACGCCCGATTTTTTAAGTTGTAGAATATTTATGTGTTAATTAAGTTGTCTGTTTTATAGTGATATATATGATCCGCTCTTTCCAATTATTTTCCACATGGGGACTATGTGACTGATTGTTTAGCTTAATGAGGGTTTCAAGGGATTGAGTACTATTTGGGGGTTCTGTTTTTAGGTCTATCCCTATTTTTATTCATATGGTAATAGTTATATAGCCCCAGCACCCCCTCTAGGGAGGGTATTCCCATACCCATTATCAATATATGGAGTAGGCATCGAGACGTCATATTTATAATAATATACAATTGTTGGGGCTGGAACTCTAATCTGCACCAAAGAAGCTTAGGAAGGAGAGAAGGAGCAGTAGCACCCACAATGCCCCCTATTATTTTATTAGTTGTGTGCACATAGTAACCACACAATGTATGTAAAAATAAATGTGTTCAGATAAACATGTGTTCCTTCCATAAACAGGAACCAAGGCCATATGCTATGCTGCATATGAAAGAAAATAATAAGAACATAAAACTAATTTAAAATGCAATGCATGGGAGATTCTTAGAATGACAGTATTCACACCACTTACTACATTTTTCACATTCTATAAAGGGAACGAGGGGAGAAAATAGAATTTCTGGCTTGAAGTTTGCATGGGTTAAAGATCCATGTTGCTGCAAACACGATTTTGCTTTTAAACGACTTGCCATCAAAGTGCGACATCAAGCAAGGTAACATATTCCGCCCAAGTGAAGGCAGAACAACAGATGCTGTAATGAATTATAAATAAATGAATGGTCCTGACACAGACATCTGCATTAAAATGCCTGTCAGGTATAGTTACTTGAATTCTCCTTATAAGATCTTTCTAAATATTAAGGAATCTTGCAAGCCTGTGACAGAAAGCACAGTCTCTCTACAAAATGTTCTAAAGGTTAAACTGGTAAAATCCGCACTTATAATTCTACTTTTTATTGGTAATTAACAGGAAAGGGAATTGGTATATTTAGTTCTGTTGCAAAGACTAAGGGGCATATTTAAAAAGGTTTGTTAAACTTTTCGCCTTCTTTAACGCTGCTTTTTCCCCAAATTTGGAGTTTTCGCTATTTATAAAGCTGCGATAACCAAAATATGCTCAAGCATATTTATAAAATGGCGAAAAGTTTATTTTTGAGTTAAGTTCAGCCATTCCCATTCGCCAAGTCTGAGGTCATTTATTTTGCCTGACAATGGGTCCATGGAGGAGTCAGTACATTGTGGAGTGTTTCTCAATACTAATAAGTACTCAGGGGGTGTTAGACTATTTTCCAGCATTTACTGTAATACGATCTGAGATTTCGTTTTTTTAAGGTTAATTTTTCGCTTTTTAAAGAAATTTTTTTTTTAAGGTTCCGATTTTCTTTATTTACCAATAAAAATGGGGGTCTGAGGGACATATTTATAAAGCATTATTTTTGCTTTTTTTCCCCACCAGCCTTTACCACAATTTTTTAAACTTTCAACTTTTCCTTTCATGAAAGTTATTAAAAAGGCGAATTTTCATCAAAAGTGAAAATTATCTAGCAAAAAGTAGCACTAATAATGCTGAAAAAGTTCAGGTTCAGGTAAATAGGTAATACCGTATATACTCGAGTATAAACCGTCCCGAGTATAAACCGAGGTACCTAGTTTTAGGTAAAAAAGAAGGAAAACCACATTGACTCGAGTATAAACCGAGGGGGTAGTATTTGCCACTAAAGATGTTTGGAAATTACAACTCCCAGCATGCTTTATTGCTGGGAGTTGTAGTTTTCAAACATCTTAAGTTGCAAATACTTACAAATAAGAGTAAAACCTTCTTTATTTGTGCATACTGTATGCACAAATATAGGAGGATTTACCTATTTGAAGTATTTGCCACTTGTGTCCCTGTGTAAAAAAAGCATGCTGGGAGGTTGTAGTTTCAAACATCTTAAGTGGCAAATACTTGCAAATGGGGTAAATCCTTTATTTGTGCATACAGTTGCACAAATAAAGAAGGTTTTACTCTTATTTTTAAGTATTTGTCACTTGTGTCCTGTTAAAAAAAGTCTCCTACCTTGTCGGCGGCCGCACGATCCGCATCCTCGATCCACAGCCTCTGCGCACCGGATGATGTCACTACCCGGCGCCTCTCACTTTGCGGTAGTGACATCATCCGGATGCGCAGAGGCTGTGGAGCGAGGATGTGGATCGCGCGGCTGGTGGACAAGGTAGGAGATAGGCTGACTCGAGTATAAACCGAGGTAAGATTTTCAGGCTTTTTTTAAAGCCTGAAAACCTCGGTTTATACTCGAGTATATACGGTACTCCCTGGTGTGTGGTTAATACACACAGAACACCTATCTTTGTTATTTAAAAATAGCCTAACACATTTGGTGTTTTTTTCAGCCAAATATATAAATAGTGTAAAACTCAAATTTTCTCTATTTTATTAATAGGATGATAGTGTAAAACTCAAAAGGCGAATTTTCTCTATTTTATTAATAGGACACATTTTTTAGCATTGCTTATTTTCAGCAAACTGCAGCTAATTACCAAACCAGTTCCATTAATATAGGAACATACCATAGTGCTGTGTAAGAAATAGTCATGTTAATGGAACATTCCAGTAAATAATGATGTTTGGCCAAAATTCTGGTAAAACTGCAAAAAATGCAACAAAAGGGAGAAAAGGAGCAAAAAGGCGAATCCCCTATTTATAAATAGCTGTAATTAAAAAGTGACAAAGATAGCTCTGAAATTACACTAGAGAGCAATCTCTTTTTTCGCAGTGATACCACACTTAACGCAATGTATAAGGCGAAAACTATCGCCACACATCACCTCCGCGATATTTTTCCACAAAGGCGAAAGTGAAAACGAGTGGTTTTATAAATAAGGCGAAAACAGCGCTATTTGTCATTGCCATGTCGTGCAATAGCTTATGAATATGCCCCTAAGCTATACTCAAAACAAATGTTTTTTTTCTTGGTGTGAGAAGGCTGCATAATAACAGTCTAGGCAGGACTTTTTCAGATTTTCACAAGGCTTCATCAGCCTGGGATGTATTGAGAAAAGACGAGACAATTGTACATTTCTTCTTATTACAGTCAAAGGAAATCACATTATGTGCAGCAAACTTAAGGAAATATCCGTTGGAAATATTCCCTTCATAAGTCACTGTCTTATATTTGGAAAAGCTACTTTCTTAAATAGCTGTCAAATGAGCAAGGTGGTCTGTCTGGAGTGTCACCCACTATGCAAGGCAAACTAAAAACCACTGCAACATATAGCCAGGGATAATTCTACCAATATATTCTGTGGGAAGATGGGGGGGGGGGGTCTTGTTTTATTCCATTTTTTATGATTTGCTTAAATAACACATGAGTTATATATTAGCCCATCCCTACAGCACAGCAGGTTTAACCTAGTACACTGTGGGAATATAGTTCAATGTTTTTAATGAATTATTTACGTTGCACATATCCAGGCATTCTACATATTCTCTTCATTTTTGAGAAAATAATTGATCTAATAACTTTTTATATGCCCTTCTGTATTCAGTCACTAGCTGCTGTTTCAGGTTCTGCAACCTTTTTCATTGAAAGCGAATTTCCTTGGAATGTTTATAACAGTTTTTACATCATTCTCTTTTGGGTGGATCCCACATGTCCATATCTCTGCTAATGCTGGCCATACACTACAAAATGTTCCCACAACATTAGAACAACAGCTTAACACTCAACCACAAAATAAATACATAGAAAGTCAATATTTCTTGAAAAAAAGCAATGGATTTCAAAAGGATATTTCTAAGGAAAAAGTGGACCTGTTTTATGTAGAGATGAAAGCTGCATTAGGTCTCCCCTTGTTATAGTTGGTCTGATACATGTAGCATGTGTTCCTTTTAGGTCAAGGCTCCACTTAAAAACATGAGAAACACACGTCATTTATTGTAATAGGTTTCCATGCATCTTAAAGAATGGGTTTCACACGGAGGAACACACTAAGTTGAGAGGTGTTTAATGTTTTAGTCTGGGGTTGGATTTTTTTGTTTAAATTTGTTTTAAAAAAATCCATAAATAATAAAATGTAGGTGACTCCTATGTAATCAGGATTAATGGATAACTATCTTGCATTAAGTTTATTTAAAAAAAACAAACAGTTAAAACTGAAAAGTACATGGGACAGGGATATAGGACTGGTATTTCCTACCTCCCAATATTGTTTCTGTGAGGAGCACCAGCCCAAAGAAAAGATTCTGCCAGTCTTCCTCCTGGCTTCAGCACTATCTTAATACAGGAATAGTCCAGGACTAACCTAGCAAATAAAAATGTTAGTGCTGTAGCTCTTAACGAAATGATATTGTGAGGTAGGAATAATCATCCTACCTCCCTGCCCCAGGTACTTTCTATTTTTAACAGTTAATTTTATATATAGAGTATAGATATCCTTTAAAATTGCTATATTTTCCTGTATTCATTAAAGCCAGCATAGACAAGTAGGAACATATATCTCTGTAGATGTTACAAACTATGTTTTTGCTCAATGCCCATAATTATAGCAGATATATTCAAAGACACCTCAATAAAATAGTAAAACATACTGCAACCATTCACTCTGGCAATCAAACGCTGTATGTAGCATTATAAAGAGAATCCGCTGGGTTATTTATCAAACCATATGAAATGTTGGTTCCACACAGTTTCTAATAGATTTGGAAATTTCGCTTGTAAAGACAGAACTGTATGTACGAGGACATTAACTCTGCCTGTCTAAACTACTATAGTGAAACACATCACCACGGACTGTTAAAAATGGTGATTTATGGCATGGGATAGTAATAGCTGAATTATTACATTTTTACTGGGAATTGGTGCTGGTGATATGTCCATAAATAATGCAAAGAGACTGCTGTCCATAAAACTACCATATACCCCTGAATGTAGGGATGAACAGGGAGGACATATGTACAAGCACAACCTTAATAGGGACCTTGAAATGCCCTTTCCAAAAGAACAAACTACATATCAGCAAGGGCCACACACCCTTAGTGGTCTAAAAGCTGTCATACTGATGGGCCATAATTTGTGGTAGCAGTGTACATAAATCTTCTCCTATTTTAGCAGTAGCTTTATGTGATGTTGTGTATAGAAAATCATATCCTACTTATAGGTAATATTTAGGCCTGGTGAGTGGAAAAATCCTGTGAATGAATTTGCACAAATGGGTGGGTCCATAGGAGATGCACAACCAGCAGAAATATACCACCATGTTGATCTATCTGCTGAGTTCCTGAACGTACGAGCTTTGTGACATTGTGATAATTATAAGATTCAGTAGGGAAAAAACTGAGTGATGGTACTGCAATGTGTTCCTCCTTTCATAAGGACACATGTCGCAGCATTTCTCAGGGAGGCAGGTTTCTTACTGTTGATTCAATGAAAACTTTCGATATCTACAAGAAACATACTTCTATAGTTTCACTGCTTAAGTACAAAAGAGGGGTGTACTGTTACCGACCCATGTCGAACTTCCTTTACTTTCAGGTCTGGCGAATTGAGAGTCGAGAGTGTCGTATTCGATGTTCTTCATTGGCATTTCGCGAATCACAATCCATAGATTGGTAATATGTGACGTCTGTGATCGCACCACCACCTTAAAATTTGGAGGGACTAGGAAGAAGCTTTTCCTATCAATGACTGCGAGAGATTTTGTGTGATTGGGTACATGGCACTGTCAGTGTGTATGCTTAATAGTGCTACACAGTTTTGTTATTAAGAAATGCAGAAACTTTGGCCAGGCTGTGTGTGGAGTTTGCAACTCAGCGACTATTTTATCCACATTAAACTTTGGCTGGATTCATTGCTTGGGAGAGGTGTGAGAGAAGAGGTTGAATTAGATTAAATGCTAGCAAGATGAAAACAGCTGAAAGGCAGTAGCAACTAGGGTACTGCGGGTTGCCTACCAATGCAATGAGACAGCAGCAGCTCTAGGTGTGCTGATTTGAATGTACAGAGAAATGATTAATGAGAAGGAAGGAGACAGATCAGAATGGCAGACCTTCTAAGTGACAACTCTGTGGACCTACTCAATGTCCGTCATGTATTTATGGGTATAGAAAGAACTGTACTTTATTACTGTGAAATTCACTACTTAAAGGTAGAATTTCCATGGACTTTCTAAGAGCCTTAAAGATAATGTATTGTAAGTATATTTGTTATTACCATACTATTACATATAGAGCAAAACCGTAATAAATAGTGGCCAATTTAATAATAAAATGTTTTCCTAATATCTGAGTTTCCCCTTACAATATATTAAATCTCTAATACTTATAAAGATTCAAAAACTACTGAAAATCACAGAAACATGATCCTCCAAATTGTATTATAAAAGGTGTGGCCAATGGCACACGATTTCTACGTTATTAAAATATATAGAGCTGTAATGTGCAAGATAAGGGAAAAAGAGGGGGATATCCAACTTGCTAAAATGGATACATTTACATTTTTAGGAATTATCAGAACCAAGCCAACATGGGCAGACATTCTTCCGATCGGATTTCCGTTTCGAGGGCAACGAACGGAAGAAACGCTTAAAGTTCCCATCTCAAGGCCTCAACCTTTCTGCAGATTTCAGCTTGAAAAACTGCAGAGAAATTAAGACAGAATATAGGTTTGATGGTAAATTCAGCCGGTCCGATCTTCGTTTTTCCGATAAACTGTTCAACGAAATGTTAAAATCGCTTAAATTGTCAATCTCGTTTATTGCCATATTAAGACATTAATTAGGACACAGCATGAGGCATTTAAGCTCCCATTTTACTGCATTAATACTTATCACTAGAGGATTCTCCATCACAAGCAATGATGCAAAAGAGGTGCACCAATGCCACACACGCTCATAAAAAGTGTCACTGAGTGAATATAGGACAAGCACATACTGTATATATCTGTCAACACTGTGTGGGGGTCTAGGGATCCATGGATTATTGTGTGTGGTGGAAAAATAGACAACGGTTCATGGTCCACCAGATTCTGTTTAGTTATCGCATGTTAAATCCTTTCAGGGTGTCATTTTACTGTGTTTTCCTTTTTAAAATACCAGACTTACTAATGAAAAGCTGAATGACATCAAATATACAGAGAAAACTTTTTTTACTTTTAACTTGCCAGAAGTGGAGGATTCAAAAACACATCACAATTACTAAAGATTGGTAACAGCCGCTAAGATATGTTACCGTTCCCTAGGTACTTGTCAAATGAATGGTGAAAGATTTTGTAAACTGCTTTTTTTTTGCGTTTATAACGACAATTAAACTAGCCATACACGGGCCAACCTTTTCTTTTATCCATTACATATTATGACCAGTTTAATATGGATCGTAAGCACAGTGATCGATATTGAGCAGAAATTCAATCAAACCTTGATCGGTCAAGAAATTTCGTACCAGAATTTCTGAATTTGTACCAACATATCTGATCGCTGCTGTTCTACCGTATTAGCAAGCATGAGCATTTGCAACAGCAACCAGTGGATGTGTAGCTGTAGTTTTCAAACATACGAAGGACTAATTGTTGCCTATCCCGGATCTAACACAACTTGATTCATATATGTCAAGCTAGCAGAGCTTACACTACTTACCTTCCAATATCTCTATTGCTCCAGGAATCACATGCCGATTCAGTCTATTCTTTTTGTGTGGGATCCTTAAAAGCAGCACAAGATCATTCCCACAGTCACACACTAATTCCTCATATATACATTGTCACCCACAAAGCTCTCCTGTTCTGCCCAAGGGGGGGGAGAGACAGGCCCTTAAAACGTGTATGCTATGCTCAATACAGGATGGCTGGGGGCATTTCATCCAAGCATCTAGGTTTCATCAAGTGTGACTTATACCATGTGATTATTAAAGGGCAATTTTAAATGAGAAACCATCTCTCTCTTTTTTAACTCCTACTAAAAGTACCCTGGGTAAGGATCCACATTGCTAGTTATCTCACCCCTGGGTTAACTTTACATGGTCAGGCCCCAGACAAAAGCAGGGGGTGAACTGTACCAGATTGGTAATGTTAAGTATAGTATTACAAGCATTCTTAAGATTAACCCAGGGATAGCAGTTTAGGTTCTCAATCTATTTGGGTTTCACACAGAGGAACACACTAAGTTGAGAGGTGTTTAATGTTTTAGTCGGGGGTTGGATTTTTTTGTTTAAATTTGTTTTAAAAAAATCCATAAATAATAAAATGTAGGTGACTCCCTATGTAATCAGGATTAATGGATAACTATCTTGCATTAAGTTTATTTAAAAAAAACAAACAGTTAAACTGAAAAGTACATGGGACAGGGATATAGGACTGGTATTTCCTACCTCCCAATATTGTTTCTGTGAGGAGCACCAGCCCAAAGAAAAGATTCTGCCAGTCTTCCTCCTGGCTTCAGCACTATCTTTAATACAGGAATAGTCCAGGACTAACCTAGCAAATAAAAACTGTTAGTGCTGTAGCTCTTCAACGAAATGATATTGTGAGGTAGGAATAATCATTCCTACCTCCCTGCCCCAGGTACTTTCTATTTTTAAAGTTAATTTTTATATATAGAGTATAGATATCCTTTAAAATTGCTATATTTTTCCTTGTATTCATTAAAGCCAGCATAGACAAGTAGGAACATATATCTCTGTAGATGTTACAAACTATGTTTTTGCTCAATGCCCATAAATTATAGCAGATATATTCAAAGACAACCTCAATAAAATAGTAAAACATACTGCAACCATTCACTCTGGCAATCAAACGCTGTATGTAGCATTATAAATGAGAATCCGCTGGGTTATTTATCAAACAATATGAAATGTTGGTTCCACACAGTTTCTAATAGATTTGGAAATTTCCCTTGTAAAGACAGAACCTGTATGTACGAGGACATTAACTCTGCCTGTCTAAACTACTATAGTGAACACACATCACCACGGACTGTTAAAAATGGTGATTTATGGCATGGGATAGTAATAGCTGAATTATTACATTTTTACTGGGAATTGGTGCTGGTGATATGTCCATAAATAATGCAAAGAGACTGCTGTCCATAAAACTACCATATACCCCTGAATGTAGGGATGAACAGGGAGGACATTGTACAAGCACAACCTTAATAGGGACCCTTGAAATGCCTTTTCCAAAAGAACAAACTACATATCAGCAAGGGCCCACACACCCCTTCAGTGGTCTAAAGGCTGTCATACTGATGGGCCATAATTTGCTGGTAGCAGTGTACATACAATCTTCTCCTATTTTAGCAGCTAGCTTTATGTGATGTTGTGTATAGACACATCATATCCCTACTTCTAGGTACATATTTAGGCCTGGTGGCAGTGGGAAAAATCCCTGTGAATGATATTTCAGCACAACTGAGCGTGTGGTCCATAGGAGATCGCACAACCAGCAGAAATATACCACCATGTCTGATCATACTTCCTGATGAAAGGGTCTGCATGGAGAGACCATTTGTTGATCAAATACAGAAGATGTCAGGAGAAAACTGAGCTGATGTATGACAGTTGATTAAGGACACCATAGATGGCGATTCCTCACTATACCAACAGGGAGGAAGATTATCTTTGTTGATTCAATGAAAAACTTTCCATCTACCAGAACCATACCTTCTATAGTTTTCAAGCTGAAATCTACGGAAGATCGCCAGTGCAAGGTAGGGATATTCGATCGGTTCTTCCATTTCGGACGATCGAAAATCCGATTGGTGGAATATTGGACCGTGTATGCCCACCTTAAAATTCTGGAGGGACTAGGAAGAAGCTTTTCCTATCAATGACTGCAGAGATTTTGTGTGATTGGGTACATGGCACTGTCAGTGTGTATGCTTAATAGTGCTACACAGTTTTGTTATTTAAGAAATGCAGAAACTTTGGCCAGGCTGTGTGTGGAGTTTGCAACTCAGCGACTATTTTTATCCACATTAAACTTTGGCTGGATTCATTGCTTGGGAGAGGTGTGAGAGAAGAGGTTGAATTAGATTAAATGCTAGCAAGATGAAACAGCTGAAAGGCAGTAGCAACTAGGGTACTGCGGGTTGCCTACCAATGCACTGAGACAGCAGCAGCTCTAGGTGTGCTGATTTGAATGTACAGAGAAATGATTAATGAGAAAAGGAAGGAGACAGATCAGAATGCCAGACCTTCTAAGTGACAACTCTGTGACCTACTCAATGTCCCGTCATGTATTTATGGGTATAGAAAGAACTGCTTTATTACTGTGAAATTCACTACTTAAAGGTAGAATTTCCATGGACTTTCTAGAAGCCTTAAAGATAATGTATTGTAAGCTATTTTGTTTATTACCATTACTATTACCATATAGAGCAAAACCGTAATAAATAGTGGCCAATTTAATAATAAAATGTTTTCCTAATATCTTGAGTTTCCCTTACAATATATTTAAATCTCTAATTACTAAAGATTCAAAAACTACTGAAAATCACAGAAACATGATCCTCCAAATTGTATTATAAAAGGTGTGAGCCAATGGCACAGCATTTCTACGTTAATTAAAATATTTATAGAGCTGTAAATGTGCAAGATAAGGAGATAAAAGAGGGGGATATCCAACTTGCTAAAATGGGATACATTTACATTTTTAGGAGATTATCAGAACCAAGCCATACATGGGCAGACATTCTTCCGATCGGATTTCCGTTCGAGGGCAACGAACGGAAGAAACGCTTAAAGTTCCCCATCTCAAGGCCTCAACCTTTCTGCAGATTTCAGCTTGAAACCTGCAGAGAAATTAAGACAGAATATAGGTTTGATGGTAAATTTTCAGCCTGGTCCGATCTTCGTTTTTCCGATAAACTGTTCAACGAAATGTTAAAATCGCTTAAATTGTCAATCTCGTTTATTGCCATATTAAGACATTAATTAAGGACACAGCATGAGGCATTTAAGCTCCCACTTTTACTGCATTAATACTTGATCACTAGAGGATTCTCCATCACAAGCAATGATGCAAAAGAGGTGCACCAATGCACACACGCTCATAAAAAGTGTCACTGACGTGAATATAGGACAAGCACATACTGTATATATCTGTCAACACTGTGTGGGGTTCTAGGGATCCATGGATTATTGTGTGTGGTGGAAAAATAGACAACGGTTCATGGTCCACCAGATTCTGTTTAGTTATCGCATGTTAAATCCTTTCAGGGTGTCATTTTACTGTGTTTTTCCTTTTAAAATACCAGACTTACTAATGAAAAGCTGAATGCAAATATACAGAGAAAACTTTTTTTTTACTTTAACTTGCCAGAAGTGGAGGATTTTCAAACACATCACAATTACTAAAGATTGGTAACAGCCGCTAAGATATGTTTACCGTTCCCTAGGTACTTGTCAAATGAATGGTGAAAGATTTTTGTAAACTGCTTTTTTTTTGCGTTATAACGACAATTAAACTAGCCATACACGGGCCAACCTTTCTTTTATCCATTACATTATATTGACCAGTTTAATATGGATCGTAAGCACAGTGATCGATATTGAGCAGAAATTCAATCAAACCTTGATCGGTCAAGAAAATTTCGTACCAGAATTTCTGAATTTGTACCAACATCTGATCGCTGCTGTTCTACCGTATTAGCAAGCATGAGCATTTGCAACAGCAACCAGTGGATGTTGTAAGCTGTAGTTTTCAAACATACGAAGGACTAATTGTTGCCTATCCCGGATCTAACACAACTTGATTCATATATGTCAAGCCTAGCAGAGCTTACACTACTTACCTTCCAATATCTCTATTGCTCCAGGTAATCACATGCCGATTCAGTCTATTCTTTTTGTGTGGGATCCTTAAAAGCAGCACAAGATCATTCCCACAGTCACAACTAATTCCCTCTATATTACATTGTCACCCACAAAGCTCTCCTGTTCTGCCCAAGGGGGGGGAGAGACAGGCCCTTAAAACTGTGTATGCTATGCTCAATACAGGATGGCTGGGGGTCATTTCATCCAAGCATTCTAGGTTTCATCAAGTGTGACTTATACCATTTGCATTATTAAAGGGCAATTTTAAATGAGAAACCATCTCTCTCTTTTTTAACTCCTACTAAAAGTACCCTGGGTAAGGATCCACATTGCTAGTTATCTCACCCCTGGGTTAACTTTACATGGTCAGGCCCCAGACAAAAGCAGGGGGTGAACTGTACCAGATTGGTAATGTTAAGTATAGTATTACAAGCATTCTTAAGATTAACCCAGGGATAGCAGTTTAGGTTCTCAATCTGGGCACTTTTAATGACATGGAGTGGTTAGGGGTAAATAATCCCACATAGTGGTGTGAATGAAGATAAAACTGAAGGATCCATTCAAACTGATAACCTTATCATAACCTTTTTTTCTGAACTATAATGGTGGTTTTGATACCACTAGGTACATCTTAACTTTGTGTCATCTTCATGCTGGCTGGAACCGAACACATAAAAAGAAAAAACAACACAAAAGCTCCTATTGTAATTGTATCCTACCTACACACTCCAGTTAAAACCTGTTTTCACATGCAAATAGGTCATCTTGTTCAGAGTGATCCCACATAATAGCGCAAATAGTAAATCGATTTATTCATTGTTTGTGTTCGCTTTAAAATGAACAATTAATGCGCAAGAATCCAGCTGTTTGGCAACTATAGAGTCCCTGCCTGTACATAGCATTAGTTCACATGTATTAGCATTCCAACCTCAATATCCCTGTGCAATGATTACCAAGATAAACACAAAATCCAATTTATTTAAATTAAAGCCAAGTTTTTTCTACAAGTCAAACAGCCAAAAATAAATCTGTTCTTTATCTAGCGGCTTCAGACAGGTAATCGTTTCAGGTGCAGCACAAAATCATTCTCTGCATAGAAGATAGAGGTGTTTTGGAAGTGAGGGGGGAAAACGCATTAACTCACGCGGCTATTTTAACAATTATTCTGTTTGCCATTCTGTTCCATTTTATTTGCTCAGATAAGATAGTGAATAAAAATCTCATTGACGTGGGTTATTTTCTTGCTGTAGTTGAAAAGTTCTATGAAATACTCCCTAGTTATATATATATAGAACTTCTGTCATTTGCCCAAATCTGCAGCCACTGATTCACTTGAAGGAGCCTCTCAATAAGAATCTCCATTGGTAGATTTCTATTTTCTGCTACACTCCATGGTGATCAATATGGACGTGCAGTTTACACTCCCTCTACTCCAGTTAAAACAAACACTCATTAGAGCCAAGCAAATCAGGGTAATAAACGATATTTATTCTTAAGCTGAATGTGGACGTACCCCAGTCTGAACCCCTGGAACTGGATGCAAGGAGACTGGGGTTGTGATTGAAATTATTTCAGGACTATTAGCAACTATGGAGCAGTTTTGTAAATAAGAGCTGTCTGTAAATCATGGTGTTTGGAAATCCTGGACTGCCTGTAATAAACATATAATCAGTTTATCATCGATAATTCTGGTTCATTCTCTAAAACCTTCACAAAAACCTGTGCAGGTAAAACTGAACTGTGTGATCAATCTCCCCATCACTGCCTTCATGGTTTGCAATAGTATGCCCACACGTTAAGTTAATAAGAACTTTAAGCAGGGCACACCTATGGTCGATAATTATTGGCGATGGTCACTTGCGTTCGGGTTTCAACAAAAAAAAGATACAACTACACAAAGTCAGTAAAAATGCAGCAAGCTATACAGCCACTTTCTTAATCCCTCCATAGCAGAGTCAAATATAGGCAAGCTCATTGGAGAGTCACTCTTTTCCTCTCTTCCTGAGTGAAGGACATTATGCATACCCAAGCTGAATGACAGAATTGAAGAGGGAGGTTAGGAATTAACTGCATTTACAGAAAGCACACCAGGAATAGAACAGGGGGTTTACCAGAGAATGCATGCTTACCGCACTCTCATAGAAATGGCTTTATGTATCCATGCAATTTTTGTGCTGCCAAGTTACAGTTCTCCTTAAACACACATCCATCCATTCTACCTCTATACTGTTAGGATACCTCAATCCATTCATTTCCCTTCATGCCTTTTACATGGCGATTTCTCATACATAATGCTGGCTGATCTAAAGGTTGTGTTTGTAGTGAAGCTGCAGTCAGCTGACAACCAAAGCCTTTTTGTCGCAGTCTTATACACCATGTTAATGCATTTAAAATGCTCTACGTTGTTCATTTCACACAATTCTCTTCCCTTCAAGATATTTTTCTCTCTATATAGATCATTTTCTTTTTCTCGTGGTTTTAACACTTGATGGGTTATGTCTCAACACTGACCTGTACGGCAGTCACCATATTTCATTAGCCATGAAATTGAAAGCTTGGGTAATGCATACTTAATTGAATCACATTAACAATTTAGTGTAATAATTAGTCTAATTTACTAATGTTGCCATATATCATCTCAAGCCACACTATCAACAGAACATGAACAGCAGCCAAGATAATAATCTGTTTTAAAAGATCATCACTGACAGCTGCTGAGATAGAAAGAGCTGTCAATCAGCATTGGTCCGCAGAGCGATGCACTGTAATCACCTGCCATCAACATAACAGAATAACCAGCAACACCTGCTAGAAAAATATATACTGGTAGGATGGAAGTGATAAACATAACTTTCTGCTATCAAAAAAACCCTGATTCCCACATACACAAAAGTTCAATGATTTGGTCACAGTGCCGTCACTGGCATTTAACTTCCGTTGGCATTTTATTCCCCAATTGGTTCCTCTCTCCAATAACACTGTGCTACTGTATAGACCATCTAGATAAAAACTTTACGTCTCAACCATCAAGACAAACAGCTTCTAGGGAGCTGTTTAGTGTTACATGAAATGCACTGTACCTACGCGTTTCAGGGTCTGTCACATCCTCTGTGTTTTGCACTTGCGCCTGTCATCTTGAGTAACATGCATGATCATTGGAGTGATGCACCGTCAGTATTTCAAACATTTATTATGTAAATAAACATATATGCATTATACCATACCATAGCATAACACAACAAGCACATGGTTTTCAAAGGATTAAATATAGGGTCACAATAGGATAATGCATTATGAATAAAAATCCATGATGGTAATTATCCAAATGCTGTAACTGTTATATAATGACCTCTTTAAAGACTCCAACACAAACAGATATGCTGTCTGTTTCCTGCTGTGTTTAAATGACATGAGTGACCTTTAAATTCATGTGTTCATTCAGCATTCTTTCAAAAACAGGCTCCGGATTGTTGAGAAACATTTTACACTTCAGTACCCCTGTCACGCTTGTGCAGAAAATCACTTCTTCCTTTTATTGTGCTTATATGAATGGCATTTTCAAACGTCCTGAACCTTGCAGAGATTAACTGCCTTAGATGCTCTTTTTTTTAAAAAAAAGACCCTTGCATATCATCTACACAAGACTTGACACAAGGTAGGGAATGTATTTACTAGTGCTTCTGGCAGACAATACAATAATGTAAGTGATCTAGCTTAGTTTAGGAATATATTATGCAGTAGCAATGGAAATGGAAATATAAGGTATAAATATATTAGTAGGCATAGTTTACCTTCCAAATAGACAATACAGTATGAATATTTACTGCAACCTTTAAGAACAGTAATATTGCTTCCTCTGGATTCGCAAGGAACAACAAAATAGCTCTGCTGCTAAAGGGCACAACCAGAACAATATTATTGATGTCTATACAGGTTGCTACTGCAGATGCAAGTAATATGGCAACTCCTGCTTTAAAAGCAACACTGCAGAGAAAAATAATTCTGTGCAAATAATAATTTATGCCTTACTGTCATATAAGCACAATAAGGCTGCGGCCACACTAGCAACACGGTAACGCATGTGAATAGCATGATCACAATGCATCATATTACACATGCATTATTGTGCGTTTGCGCTTCGATTTTGCCAATAATTTGTTAATGGAGTGCATGTAATTCCCACAAAAATGGTTATCATACACACTCCAGAAAGTATAAAGTTAGAATTGTGTCAGTGTGGCCTAAATGTACATTTCCTACAGCCGTTATCAGGGACCACAAACCAAAGAAGGTTTGTGTGAAATTTGCACTGTGTAGTCAACAAGCGAAGTTTAGTCTTCCAGTTTTAGAACAGCAATATACTTCGAGTTAATTTACATTACCATTCTCTTCTTCACAATGCACTCTACAGGAAAACTTTTTATATAATATAGGGCATCTCTGCCAACCCCCAACTGCCATGCCAGATTGTTAAAAAAAAAAAAAACTACTTACAGCCCCTCGCTCCTTTGGCGCCCTGGAAGTAGCAAACAGGGGCCGGACAGGCAGCCGCGGCTGTGATTGGCTGAGATCTAGCAGACGTGGCTGCAGTCATTGGAGGGTGCCATGGGGGAGAAGGTCTGTAAGTAGAGTTCTGCTTCTTTTTTAACAATCTGACATGGCGGTTGGGGGTGGGCAGGGATGCCCCACACTACAGAAAATGTTTTAACGCTAGATGAAGCGCAGCCAGGGAGGGCTGCCCTGCACATGCCACTGTTCTCTCATCTCTGTAAATAAGTTTATCCATTCTATAGACACTGAGTGGTCAGTGCACCCGGACCAGATAAACTCAGCTACTTACAATTGAGGTCACGGAAGATTTATTACTGTGTAAGAAAATTCTGTCTGAGGAGACGGTAACGTTTAGAATTTATTCAATTAGTAAACTAAGAACGTTTTGGTTTGTTTATCTGGGCAGATATTAAGTGGTTAAAGTAAAGTACTAAAGAGTCCACACACGAAATAACCAGAAATAAAATTTTTAATTTAAGACCTTATGTATTATAATAAATTATGTGCCTTTTACCCCTATAATATAAGGATATAAAGTCACCTCTGAGTTTCCTTCCCTGTTTTTATATGGTCAGGGAACTCCTCGATGAGTTTATATCCTTATATTACATGGTAAGGGGTGCATTATCCCTTAAGTAAATAAATATATATATCTTTACCTGTTTTAGGATGGATGACAAAAAATCCTTGCGGGTTTCCAGTAGAGATTTTGTAAGATAATTTATCACTGGAGCTAGAGTCTGGATCAAATGCATTAATTTGCGCAACAGAAAGATCCTTTGGCGAGTTTTCCATGACTTCTGGGTAGTAAACAGGTTCTACTGTTTGTGGGGCATTGTCATTAACATCTTCGATCTCTATGTACACTTGAATGAAGGATGAAAGGGGAATAACACCCCGATCTGTGGCATAAACCGTCAGCCAATAATGTGAAGTTGTTTCACGGTCCAGATTATCTGCAGTCCGAATAATACCTGCAATAAAACAAATATAAAATTAGACACAGACAATCAAGACATGGTTGTAAAGCTGGGTACACACAGTGCAGATTTCTGAAAGATGACAGACAGGATCAGCAAGATCCTGTCTGGCATCTTTCAAAGATCTGCATACACACAAGACTGTGTGTTTTCCTCGGCCGTGCTAGACTCCTCTATAGGGAGTCTAGCGCGGGCGATGGAAATTTTCGGTCATTCTCGAATCAGCGTTCGGCCGACACGATCGTTCGGCAGCCGCGCGCTCGTTTGGAAAAGAAGGTACACACAGTAGCGATAAAGCCCCGATATGGTTGTATACGGTATCGGGGCTTTATCGTTACCGTGTGTACCCAGCTTTAGTGTCATAGTAAACCTTCAGAATAGTTTACAATGAAATCTGATTGTGAAGTGTATGGGCACCTTAAGTGGCTGCTATATGTTGGTATAAGTTTTTTTTTTTATCTTCACTTATGTTGCTTCAAGCTTTGCATTGTGAGTAGCCAGTCTTTCCTTGTTGCCTTAATTGGGCTTAATTAACAATCTGTAAACTATGCATACAATTTGTATGTTAAACAAAAGTCTGGTAAGCACATGTCTGGTAAGTTCCTGCCCAACTCTCGATAAAGAACAATTATGGTCCCCTCATCTTCAACCCCTCCTCTTCTCCCAGTAAAAAACCTTATTCGTTAGAAGGAGCCTTGCAAACTCGGCTTTGAAAAGCTAGTTCCAGACCCGTCCCCTACACTTTCTGGTATTGAACCAATGGGAAGTCACGCTCTGCAAGATGCATGTCTTCCCATTGGTCAGCCCTGCCATAGTCCAGGACTATAGTATAATATTTGAGGTTGAATAATGACATATGTCTATCCAGTCCAACCTAATCATCAATACCTATATTTCCTGCCTGTTGATCAAGAGGAAAGCAAAAATTTCTTTCCTTCCTGAGTGGCAATCGAAAATATCCCTGGATCAACTCTACTTTATGTATCAATACCAGTAACCTACAACATTCCTTGTTTGCAGAAAATCATCCATTTTTTTTAAACTATCCAATTTAACTGCTATTACCAATGGAAGACATTTCCATAGTTTTACTGTTCTTACAGTGAAAACCCCTTTATGAACTTCAAGCCTTTAAAGAGCATGTCCACCCGAATATTTATTTTTTTATATGGCATTCCCCATGGGCTCCCAGCCCCAACCGCATTATTTATTTTTTTAAAAAGCCCCCCAAACTCTACTTACCTCCCCTCTTTCCTCCGCCGCGCTCCCGGCCCTCTGCTTGCTAGAAAATGCAAGCAGAGGGGCGGGACCGGCAGCCGCGTCTGTGATTGGCTGAGCGGCAGCCAATCACGGATGCGGCTGCCGGCAGCTCACTTCGCCGGAGGAAAGAGGAGAGGTAAGTAAAGTTTGGGGAGATTTCTAAAGATACAAATCTAGCGGTTGGGGCTGGGAGCCCTTGGGGAATATTCTATATAAAACATTTTACGCTAGGGGGAGGGAATCGAGAGAGGGAGGGAGAGGGAGGGGGGAGAAGAGCTGCAGTACGCATGGCCAAAATCTCCGGGAGGCCAGGAAGCAGGCAGTGTCCTATATGGACCTGCTAGCCTCCTGGTGGGCAGTTTTTGGACTTTGGGGGGGCATTACCGGAGAACCCTATGGAGCTGGGATGTGAGGTAAGGATTAAACTACACTACATGGTGGGGCCAGTAGTTTGGGGGATTATAGTTTTGGGGGTGGACATGCCCTTTAAGGGCATGTCCACCCTAATAAAGTTTTTCATATTTAATGTAGGGCACCCCTGCCCACCCCCAACTGCCGTGTTAGAATTTTAAAAAGTTTTAGAATGTTACTTACAGACCCTCGATCCTCCAACGCATTGATCCGGCTCCATGCTTACTGGAACTTGCAAGCAAGGATCTGGACCAGCAGATACATCTGTGATTGGCTAGAGGCAGCCAATCACAGACGCGGTTGCCGTCAAGGGAGAGTGCCATGGGAACAAAGGGCTGTAAGTAGCGTTCTAAATTTTTTTATATATATATATATATATATATATATATATATATATATATATATATATATATATATATAAAAGAGTCGTTGGCAATATATATATATATATATATATATATATATATATAACAACAGAAAAAGGATTAAACGATAGGTGGATGGCAAGCCATGGATGGATCCAGATGATGGGAGGGGTGGGGGGGCTCCACAGAGGAAGACAGCTACTACTCTTCATTTTCCTGGATTTTGGACAAGCACTGCAGGAGACCCATAAGGAGCAGAGATGTAAGGTAATGATTATTTTAAACTATACAGTGGGGCCAGTAGTTTGGGGGTGGACATGCCCTTTAAAGGAATGTACGCGTGTCCTCTGACATTTTCTATTGGTGGTAGTTTATTGTACGGTCATTTATAAACAGTAATTATATCCCCATGCAAGTGCCTTTTCACTAGTGTAAATAATTGTAACTTATCTAATCTGTCTTCATATTCAAGCTCCCCGTTCCCTTTCTTAATTTAGTTGCTCTTCTATTATCCCTTTCCATTTCCAAGATATCCTTTTTGTACACAGGACTCCAAAATTGCACTGCATATTCCAAATGAGTCCTTACCAATGCTTTGTAAAGAGGGAGAATATTTTGTATCCCCTTGAATCCATACCTCTCTTTATACAAGACAATACCATGCTGGCTCTGGCTGTTGCTGCCTGGCAATGCTTGCTACCTTTAAGTTTGTTATCCACCAAAACTCCAAGATCCTTTTCCAACAGGGATTAACTTAACACAGAGCAGGACAAGGATTTTTGAGTCCAAAATGTATCACCTTACATTTATCAACACTGAATCTCACCTGTCACTTAGCAGCCCAATCTATCTAGATCCATCTGTAACAATCCTCTGAAGCTTCAAATGATCCACAAGGTTTTGTGTCATCAGCAAACACAGAAACCTTGCTGACAATACCCACTTCCAAATCATTAATAAATAGATTAAATAGAAGCGGCCCCAACACAGAACCCTGTGGCACCCCACTTAGCACTTTAGTCCATAATGATGAAGCCCCATTAACAACTACTCTCTGCATCCTATTCATTAACCAATTTTTTATCCATGTACAAATGTGACACCCCAGACCAACAGACCTTAACGTATACATTAGTCACCTATGGGGGACTGTATTAAAAGCCTTAGCAAAATCCATGTATGGTATACTACATTTACTGCTATGCCAGAGTCTAAATTCTACCCACTTCCTCATAAAAGCCAAGCAAGTTAGTTTGACAAGATCTATTCCTCCTAAATCCATGCTGGTTGCTACTTATAAGGCCGGTCCTTAAACATGCTCTAGATTATGTTCCCGTATTAAACTTTCCAATATCTTCCCCACCACTGAAGTTAAACTTACAGGCCTGTAAGTGCTGGGGAGCACTGGAAGCCGCTTTCAAAGCTGATTTTGCAGGTCTAGTTTTCATCCAGGTAGGACAGTTTAGGGTCTTTACCCCTGAGTACTATTAACTGAGAAGGAGTGGTATGGAAAGGTTTAATAAAGGTTGGACTAGATGGACACATGTCTTTATTTAACCTCCATTACTATGTAACAATATTTGTAATGGCAACTGAAAGTAGCAAGTACTGCAAAACATAAAGCAAATTACTTTTAAATAAAAGCAAAACAGGAGGTAGGAACACTTGTTCCTACCTCCCACAGAATTATATATTTGGGAGGAAGGGGCAAGATATGTATCTAGGGTATAGTAGTCCTTTAAGGGTGAGGTCACACTACAACACGCATTAACGCACCTAATTGCCTAATCGATTGTTTTAACATTCAGCATGTTAGAACAAATACATATGGTAGTATTAATGCTAATGGGGTACCAATAGGAAAGACATTATCTCAATCGGTTACCTTTTTGCCTCATCTGTTGATGGATCTACAACATGAATAGGTGATTCAGGCCTGTGACCCATCAGCAAAAACAATACGCAGACAGGTATCAGGGCAAAAAATTAAAATAATCTGTACTGTATGGCCTGGTTTATCAACAACCCCCGCCTAGTCACATGCTGCATACATCCTAAGTATTTAAAGCAAAGGAATGAATGTTTTATAACATTAACACTCACAGCAGGGCTTTTCCACTCTCCCATTAAGATGCTGATAAATTTGCTGGCAGAATCTGCCTCACACTTTTATTTATTTTTTCCAGCCTTATTGAAATAATCTTATCGCCTCATAAAGTCTTCTGACAATCTCAAACCCTGTCTCCATGGGGGCATGGCCTATTTTGGTGCAAAACCTCTTGCTGTCTGTCAGAAAGCTACAGTTTAAAGAAAAATGTCACTTCTTAACATGATAAGTGCAAAAACACAAAGCCTAAGTGAACCTATGAATGATCTAAAATAATAAGGATCAAAACGTCATGTCACAAATAAGACTTGAATTTCTCAAAGAACTGGGAGATAATATTGCAAACCATAAAATTTCCAAATACTGCTATTATCATAAAATGACACAAAGTATTGTCACAGACACTATCTATAAAACGAGCATATCCTTATCCTTTATATTATATAAATAAATGTATATTTTACGGAGATTGCATTGAGTTTTTAGGAGCAACTAATTAGGTGGTGGTATAGAACTGTATTACACATAGGAAAGGTCTATTTATATGTGTGTAATTATCACTATTTAATCAAAATCCCCATAACAAATATACAAAGTATAGTACTAATACCTACAACTGAATTACAAAACAAATGATGCACAATTAATAAAGTATACTTACTTTACTTGACACCCCTAAGTTTGAATGGAAAACTCAAAATGGTAGGTTTAGCTACACCTCTAGGATTTCTACATGGGTCTCCATTTAGACACTAAAAGGAAGTGGAATTTTCCTAACATCCAATGAGGTTCTGATCTTACACTGTTAGCAAATCAAAAAATATTCTTAGGCATTGTACATGACAAGACAGGAAGTGTAAGGAAGCATTACACCCAATTGTGTGATGTTTGTAAAACATGCGACAGCCATAGCCAATTAGAAAATTCTTCAAACTCCTCAACCTCTCCATAGAAAGTAATTAAACAATCCAGTTTCTGGATCCTGTGTACGGTCGCAGGTTGACAAATGGTACTATTTAGTTTGAACTGCGCATTGTGGAAGAATTGCCTGGGTCTGTCTGGCATGTCAAATAGATAAGGGAGGGTATGTGTGTTTGCTCATGTTATGTGGTGGGATTGCCTGGGCCCTTTCAGACTTATACCATTTGAGCCTCACCCTAGATACTTGCGGAAAGTGGAAAGGGAGAGTAAGTTTGGAATGGTTCCTGATGCCTACTGGCTGAAGGAATGTAGCCTCACTCTGGCCCTACAGCTTAACAGCTATGGCCATAAGGGAGAGAAATACAGATCCCGAATCACTTGCATGTTAGTATCACTGAAAGCATGACCCCAAGCTTTCAATAAAAATAATAAAAGCTATTTAGTTTAAACTGCACATTGTGCCAGGATTACCTGGCAAAACATACACACATAATTTCCACTGTGTACCAACGGGCACACTTTTGCTAGTACATATATATACGGGCAGGGCACAGGGGGGTAAACACCCCTTTAATGATGCCCATTAATACCCCTTTGATGATGCACGTGTTTACCCGACATTGATTTTTTCTCCTTAAAAAAATGTAAGTTATTAAATTAAAGAGTGTTGGCTACACAGATAGTGTTGGTTACATGGTCTTAAAATTTAAAAAGGTCAAGCCTAATTTGTCTTTACTTCAGCCTTTATGATAAATTATCTGGGTGTGTAGAAGTACAATTGAGCATTATTAATGAAAAATATGTCATAATATTTTCCCAAGAATTTGCAACTTTGTACATCAGTTACATAGTTAAGCAGCTATCATTTATTAAAACACTAATTAGTTCAGCTCCAGACTAATGATCTTTCCACACTGACAACTAGATATTATCCAATGTCTTTCACTGACAAGTTTTACCAGTAATTTTTTTTAGCTGTGAACAAGCTCTATGCAAACCCTACTTACAAATAACTAACTGCATTTCTTAGTGAACAGTCATTTGTATTTGTTATTCTTATTAGCCAATACAACTGGCAGACATAAACCACAAATGCACAGTGCAGAAAATAATTATTTGTAAGAGATCATACTGTACTAACCACAAAGGGCAAATATCCACCTGACATCAATATTTCTCTCTTACAGTAACACACTTTCTAGAACATACATTCATCCCCTACTGGAAGTTTGACACCAGGTAGTCTCATTATGCAGCGAATACTATTAATCTGAGTTTTCGGTTTTAACAATTAATTTCAGGAGCTGGGTTCCCTTATTGAACTCGATGTAATGATAATCCATTACAATTCATAGTGTGCCGACAAGGGCAATAGCTAGAGATAAGTAATCCTTGGTCTCTTTGCATTCCATGATGCACCTCTTTTTTTTTTAATCCTGGCCAAACCCAATTAAAGTTAATCAGGCTGGTGAATCTGCAGCTGCTGTTGATCTTTAGTAAATCTATCCAAAACATCCCAACATCTTTTGGTTATATTGGGGATTTTACAGAATAGCTTTATGTCTGTGGAAAGGACACTCCAGCTTAATAAATTACAGCATTTATAATTAAATCCACATAGTAATAATAAGCACATCTCTGCCATTAGCAAGGACATTTCTAGGTCTATAGTCTCTGCCCTAATGCCAGGTTTGTTTCCCTTGAAAAGGCTTTAATCATACCCGCAGTACAAAAGGGCAAAGTTTCAAGTACCTCTGTGTTCTTTATAGAGCTTCAAGTGCCATTAAAATAGGATATTTATAGAATTGTAAAGATCGCTAGCATTAGCTCTTTCTGTACATACACAATCATATGCAGAATGCCCTCAATAGCACGTGGCAGTATTTAATCACAAGGATGATCATATAGCAGGTACATTGTGCAACTGCAGCAATATATGCACCAACAGTAAAACTAAAGGTGCTAGTTTTTTATGTGCGAGGTAAGGTACATAAAGCATAGTGTGGGAGTCAAATTTTGACCCTTATTGACTTTTATATTTTTTCATCTTTAAGCTGAGTACACACATTAGCGGTAAAGGGCCAATCCCCCTTCTTCAAATTTTCCTTGCCCATGGTTGGCTTCCAGTTCTGTAGTGAAGGGAGTCACCCATGATGAATAGGATGTGGCAGTGCCAAAGGCACTTTCCTATACTTTATATAGGGAGCCTTTCAGGACTGTATGCAGTCACATCTTAAACAGACAACAGATGGAAACTTACAGATTATTTTTGTCATCTGCCAGTTTTCCAGCTGAAAGTTAACTAAATGAATTATGGCTTTTACACTGGTATGTGCCTAGAAATCATGTTACAACACTATTATGCTGCTTTTTAACAGTAATCTGGATATTCAATTACTTGCACCTAAAACGATTTCCCGAATGGCAAGTTTACTGGTCAGGTTCTTAAAGGGAAGATATACAATATTCCAAGAATGCGCCAGAGGAACTGATGTTGTTCGTTTAGTCATACGACTATCTCTTACAATCTGTTAAGCAACCCCACAGTTCTTGCTTTCCAGCCTGAATGGAGCAGAGATGTTTGTAAAAACGTACTGTGAACATTATGCCTGCATACATTATCAGTATTAATTTTAATTAAATTAACTCTCACAGGATAAGAGTCTATATTTCTCATCAACAAGTAACTCTCAGGTGTATGGCATAAAATATGCTTTAATCTACCAGTCCCATGACTTACCCATTGTTAGGATAGGTACACAATGGGTGACCCAATAGACTGCCCTGTGTGATATTTCAGTCGATTGGGTAGAAATATCACCCAGAATTGCAGGGTTTGGCACTTTTTTGCCATATTTGTTGTCAAAATTTAGACTGATTTCTTATTTGATAAATCATTTGTCCACCATTTTAATGGACACCACAAGGAAATGATAAAAACTGGGATGGACAAACTATCTTTGACCTTAGGAAACAGTCAGGCAAGTTTGGGTGTCAGTGTGGCCAATCTTGGTAAATGGCACATAATTAAACACATAGAGAGGTCAAGTGTGGCTCCCCTTAAATAGCACTCACCCAAATGCATGGAAAACAAGAGCCATTTGTATGTACAAGAGTCTATCTTCCTATTGCAAGCACCTTACTAAAGCATTGGGTGACCCCCTTCAGTGATAAATCACTAATTAACAAAATCCAAAAATATATTACAACTTTCCAAAATATCAAATAATTTAATTTTAATTAGCCACTATTATCTGCTGTTCTATAAAATAAAAAATATAACAGTTTGCTGTGGCTAACCGGTTTAACTGATTAATTTGCTAATTATTAACTTCCATCAGCATTAAGGGGCCCCTCCAGCTAGCAATATAAGTATCGTATGATCTGATTATTAGGCCCCTTTTGTCTACTAGACCAGCTAGCTGAATAATACTGTTCTGTGATATGACTGTCTTGAGAGAGTCAGCCGATTTCTTTGGGATGCCTTGTCCTTTCATCACTTCTATTTTACTGCACTAAATCTAAAGTTCATGCAGTCATCCACCTTCCTTTTATCATTGCACACTCTGTGCTTGGAGCCATGAAGAGATAGTGGAGTTGTCGGAAAGATAGAGGAGTGTGTGAAAATGTTAAGTCTAGGTCCAATAATGCAAACACTGTAGCCAAAGGAATAATTAAATAGCTCAATACATCTTTTTAAAAAAAAAAGTCAGTTGCTGACTGTCAGCATATTTACTGGTAGTTCGTATGGTTTTCTACATCGGTGAGAAGAAAACAAGATTACAAATTAGAAAATATAATCGGTTATAAACATAAAAGTCAACCATGTAATAGTTATGGCACCAGGTTGATTAGGAAAACCATCACCAGCAATCTATCATGACAGACCCAATCTGAAGAGTCTGTCATGGTTTTCCAGAATTTTTCCTGCATGGGGAGCTTGGTGTATTCTGGGGGTGTGGTTAGGGTGTTACAGGGTGTGGCTCTGCAGATCAAGACGGAGTTGGGTGATCCACAAATGTCCAGACCTCAGTGTTGGGAGGTATAAATTAAATTAAAATTCTTGATGAATTTCCCTTTGTATGTGAAGGGGGCTACAAAAATTATCAGGGTCCACATCATACCTTCTGTGTAAGCGCACAATCTTCTGGATTAGTAAAATGTGGCCATGTATATGTCATTAGTTTTAATAAATTTAAACAATTTTGAATAACGCTTTGCATGCCAAGCCATTTTTAAACGTGACCCAAAAGGACATCACCAATGTTATGAAGATTGCAAGAACCAGTTCCCACTATGTGTTCTGATCCCTATACAATGTTTTTCACCTATTGACTTAAGATGGCCATACATTAGGCCGATTTTATGTACAATTTGACATACAATCAGACATTTCCATCGATTGGCCGAAAAATTGTACATTTTCCCATTCTTATCATGCGACATTAGATCGTAAAATCGATCGTAATTACGATCGGGAAAGTCGGTTGGTTTTTTTTTTCCGGGAAAGTCGATTGGTAAAATGATTGTAGTGTTTTCTGAAGTTTCGATTAAATGTAAATGTAATATAACCTCACAATGGACGAAATTCGACATTAACCACAAAACAAATTGAATGTCGAACAATATTTATTGTACATCTATGTACAATTAACATTGTACATCTGTCTATCAAAGTATTGGTCGGTTTAAGATCGTAATTACGATCGTAATAGTGTATGGTCACCTTTACTCTATTCCACACCATGCACTGCAAATGGCTTCAACTAGGTGTTAATCTGAAAATGATTTCTCACTGCCCGACTGCTCAGTATAATAAACATTCTTTAGGTTACTAGCTAAACATTTGTTAATCATTAACCCTTTCATTGCCACCAATGGTAAATTTTACGGTGCTCTATTTCCTTCCTTTTTTGCCAAGCATGGTAAAATTTACGATTGGTGGCAATGGCCCTTTAAATCCCTCCCACAGGCTCCCCCGTGTGATCGGAGGGCACTATTCAAGTGCCCTCCCTCTCCCCTCGATCCCCCATCGGTTTGGTCCCACACCGATGGGGGGATCTCAAGAAATTAACCCCTAAAGTGCCGGATCGTATAGGGAATCCCTCCCACCTCCCGGTACTTCATTCCTTGCAGAGCCGCAGCGGAAAGGGAAGTCCCGTGACATCACAGGACGTCCGGGGCTTCCCTTTGGTGTCCATCCCCATATTGCCTGGTGGTCTAGTGGACTAGTAAACTGAGATCGGTTCCGATCTCAGTTTACTACCGAAGTATAGCAGCAGGCACTATGTGCCTGCTTGCTATACTGCATACGAAAAAAATGTAACTGCTAGGGGCAATCGGGGGGCAGCATTCAGGTGCCCCCCTAGCCCCCTCGATCCCCCCTTGAGTTCATAAAAATCCGTTGGGGGGATCGGGAGATAGCAGTGCCTGAAGTGGTGCCCCCTCCTCTATTGCCGGTCCCTCTCTGCCTCTGCTAAGATCGGTAAGGGAGACCCCGGTGACATCACAGGGCTTTCCCTTTCACCGGGGTCTTCCCTTTGCAAGTTCTCTGATGCCCCCTAGTGGTCTAGTAGAGGTACTGCAGTGTGTTCTCATATAGAGCATGCTGCAGTACCTGTATAGTAAAAGCTGTCATGCTAACAGCCTTTACTATACATTTTGTGAATGGAACTCAAAGTTCCATTCACAAATAGGATTTTTTCTAAGTCTTTGCTACTTAGCAAAGACTTAGAAAAAAAATGGGGACAGAGATCAAAATTTGGTGATCACTTCTGATCACCAAATTATTGATCTTTGCCAATGAATGAAAAATCACTTCCTGGAAAATGATTTCCGGGAAGTGATTTTTCCGATCGGATTTCGAATTGGAAAACGGGCATTTATGCCCGTATTCCAAGTTCGTTATCATTCCCTAAGATGATCTGATGATCATCTATGGGAATGAGCCAAAAAAAAGGGGAAATGCGCACAAAAAAATTCTTAAAGTGATACACACCCCCTTTTTTTTTTTTTACCCTAAAACTCTAAATTAGCAAAAACTTGTCTTTTCCAAGCTTCCCAATGCCCCGGTGATATTGGTAAAGTAACGCAGATCATTATTAGTCCGATTTCAGGGAAACTAAGCCTATTTTAGTAGAAATTTTTGCAGAGGTAGAGGTACCAAAAAAGACCGGATTGAAGTTTTAGGATCAGTAAAGTATGCAAAAACTTGTGTGACTCTCCGTACTAACCGGTTTTCACTAAAATACCACTAAAAGGGGGGTGGGGGTGGGTTGTGGCGGTTTTTTAATTTTTTCTTGTAATTGCAATTGCGCATGGGTTCCATTTGAGCTAGTTGGTGGCCCCGTCTCTGTTTGCACCCACCCATATGGTATACTGTTTGATTCAGGACATGTGGGAGATTGCCATTTAGCGGGTTTTTTTTTCTTGCCATGTGGGGTTTAGTAGGATTTCAACCTTGAGACCTCTTTTTTTTTTCTTCCACAAAATCTCCTAAAAGCACGGAGTTCTATGAATAACAGCGTCTGGAATTCTTCATATATATACGAAAGCATGATACCGTTACATAGCTAAGGTGTGTAGATTCCAAAAAGATATAGTTTTTGGGGGGTATTTCCAAGTTGAATAGGCTGTTCAAATTACAGAACACTGATTTTTTCTGTAATTGCACTTCTGCATGCGTCCCATTTGAGCTAGTTCGTGGCCACACCTCTGTGTGCACCCACGCATTTGGCATACCGTTTGATTCAGGACATGTGGGAGAATTCACATTTAGTGAGTTTTTTTGCTTGTCAAGTGGGTTTAGGTAGGATTTCAACCTTTGAATCATCTTATTTTTTTTTTTCACAAAATCTCCAAAAAGCATGGAGTTCATGGATTACTGCGTCTGGAATTCTTCATGTATGTTGTAAGCATGGCACCATTATGTAGCTGAAGGTGAGTAGTTTCCAAAAATATATAGTCCATGGGGGTATTTCCAAGTTTCTGGGCTGTTTCCTTTGAAAAGGGGTAAACTGTTCAAATTACAGAGCACTTAATTTTTTTTATTTGCGCTTGTGCATGCATCCCATTTGAGCTAGTTGGTGACCACATCTCTGTTTTGCACTCACATATATGGCATACCGTTTGATTCAGAAATTGTGGAAGATTGACATTTAGTGGGTTTTTATTTGTGGGCGGCATTTCCAAGGTTCAGGGCCGTTTCCTTTGAAAAAGAGTAAGCTGTTCAAATTACAGAGCTCTTTGATTTTTTTTCTTGTAACGGCACTTGTGCATGGCTCACTTGTGACTAGTGGCTTCCACGTCCATGTGTGTAACCATGTATATGGCATACCGTTTGAATCAGGGCATTTGGGATATTGATACTGACAAGTTTTTTTTCTATATTGCATGGGAATTTGACATGCAACTTTGAAATTTATTTTGTACATTTTTCCAGAAAACTCTGGTACAAGTGTGAAATCTATGCAGACGGTGCCCACACCATTGGTGGTATGCATAAAAGAATGGCACCGTTGCATAGCTGAGTGTGTAGATCTCTTATCGTTTTGGGGGTTTTCTCATAGGGTTGTTTCAGTGTTCTCCCTAGGGTCTTTTAGCCGGGTGGCCCCACCGGCTACTTTTTCATGCCACCCGCTGGAAAAAAATTCTTAAGAGAACACTTGTGATTTAAAAAAATTAGATGTAGGTTTAATAGGTTGTACCAATATGTGAGTAAAAACTCCTGCTAAAACTGCCCAGTCCAGACACACTTGTAACCTTATTGTAGCAGGTTAACTAGCTTTTCCAAGATCCCCAAGGCCACAAAAGGTTGGCACAGTATTTTGTGCTGCCATTTTACATGGGGTTACCTTCAGATGTTGTAGAACTACAATCCCTGCAGATGTTGTAAAACTATATAATGAGCATGATGCAGTGCACATTTTCCCCACCACCAAATTTCCTTGTCCCACCACACGGCTAACTTTTTCATGGCCCCGGCTTGAAAAAAATCTGGGGAGAACACTGGTTGTTTAGTCTGACAAATCTGAAAAGTTGCTGTAATTGGACCACTGTGCATTGGCTTTCTTGTAGCACATCTATTCCACGTCTGCTTGTGTAACAATGCATATGGCATACTGTTTGATTCAGGACATTTGGGAGATTGATATTGGTAACTTTTTTTTACATTACTTGGGATTTTGGCATGATTTCTAACTTTGAAAGTGTTTTTTTTGTTAATTTTTCAGAAAATCGGCTAAACATTCAAACTTCTACGAAGAACTGCTCCAACATCATTGAGGTATGAATGAACAAGCTAAAGCATTACATACCTGAAGGTGTGTAGATTCCAATGATATATAGTTTATGGGGAGTATTTCTGAGTTTGGGTTGTTTTGTGGTAATTGGATTTGAACTGAATATGTTTGCTGTTTTTAGCCATCGTGCATTGTCTCACTTCGTGACTAGTAGCTTCCACGTCCACGTGTGTAACCATGCATATGGCATACCATTTGATTCAGGACATTTGGGGATTGAGTTTGGTACTTTTTTTTTACTCCATGAGGTTTTTGGCATGATTTCTACCCTTTGAAGTTGTTTTTTGTTCATTTTTTCAAGCAAGTGCAAACTTCTACAAAACTGCGCCCACTCTATTGATGGTATGAGAAACTAACACAGTGTTACATAGCTAAGGTGTGTAGATTTCAGGAATTATAGTTTTGTGGGGGTTGTTTCTGAGCTAAGGGTTGTTTTGTGGACAAACCTTGTAAGAGGTGAAAAATTGGAAACAAAAACGGGCTGTACTTAGGGGGGGAAAAGGGGGAAAAAATGAGAAGGAAAATAGGTGAGGATAAAAACAGAAACTGGGCCATGGTAGTGAACGAAAAAAAAATACGATATGGTCGATAGGAAGATTCAGGTAAAACTGTTATCTGAGCCATTTGCTTTCTCCTTTGTGCTTTTCGCTTCCCTCCTGTGTAACCACCTTGGCTCTTGATTCAGGCTTTGGGGATTGGTATTTGGTAACTTTTTTTTCCATTCCGTGAGGTTTTGGCATGATTTCTACCCTGAAGTTGTTTTTTGTTAATTTTTCAGACAAATGCGAACTTCATGAAGACTGCGCCACACCATTGATGGTATGAATGAACAAACTACAGTGTTACATAGCTGAAGGTGTGTAGATTCAGGAATATATAGTTGTGTGGGGGTTTTTCTAAGTTCGGGGGTTTTGTGGAAAAACTCAGCGTCCGTCAATCCGTTCGGAATTGGCTCTAAATATTTTCGCTTTTCTGAGCCGCGTGGCATTGTCTCCTTTGTGGCTTTTCGCTTCCACGTCCGCGTGTGTAACCACACATATGGCATACCATTTGATTCGGACATTTGGGGGATTGGGTATTTGGTAACTTTTTTTTACATTCCGTGAGGTTTTGGCATGATTTCTACCCTTTGAAGTTGTTTTTTGTTAATTTTTTTCAGACAAATGCGAACTTCTAGGAAGAACTGCGCCCACACCATTGATGGTAGAATGAACAAACTACAGTGTTACATAGCTAATGTGTTAGATTTCAGGAATATATGTTTGTGGGGGTTATTTCTAAGTTACGGGGTGTTTTGTGGAAAAAACTGCAGACTGTCCAATTCGGAATTGGCTAAATATTTTCGCTGTTTCTGAGCACTCGTGCATTGTCTCACTTTGTGGCTTTTCGCTTCCACGTCCGCGTGTGTAACCACACATATGGCATACCGTTTGATTCAGGACATTTGGGGGATTGTATTTGTAACTTTTTTTTACATTCCGTAGGTTTTTGCATATTTCTACCTTTGAAGTTGTTTTTTTGTTAATTTTTTCAGACCAATCGAACTTCTATAAAACTGCGCCCACACCATGATGGTATGAATGAACACACTACAGTGTTACATAGCTGAAGGTGTGTAGATTTCAGGAATATATGTTTGTGGGGTTATTTCTAAGTTACGGGGTGTTTTGTGGAAAAAACTGCAGACTGTCCGAATTCGGAATTGGCTAAATATTTTCGCTGTTTCTGAAGCCATCGTTGCATTGTCTCACTTTGTGGCTTTTCGCTTCCAGTCCGCGTGTGTAACCACACATATGGCATACCGTTTGATTCAGGACTTTGGGAGATTGATATTTAGTACTTTTTTTACATTCCATGAGGTTTTGGCATGATTTCTCCTTTGAAGTTTTTTTTGTTTAATTTTTCAGACAAATGCGAACTTCTAGAAGAACTGCCGCCACACCATGATGGTATGAATGAACAAAACAGTGTTTACATAGCTGAAGGTGTGTAGATTTCAGGAATATATAGTTGTGGGGGTTATTTCTAAGTTACGGGGTGTTTTGTGGAAAACTCAACTGTCCGAATTCGGAATTGGCTAAATATTTCGCTGGTTTCTGAGCCATCGTGCATTTTCTCACTTTGTGGCTTTTCGCTTCCACGTCCGCGTGTGTAACCACACATATGGCATACCGTTTGATTCAGGACATTTGGGAGATTGATATTTAGTAACTTTTTTTTACATTCCATGAGGTTTTGGCATGATTTCTACCTTTTGAAGTTGTTTTTTGTTCATTTTTTCAGACAAATGCGAACTTCTACGAAGAACTGCGCCCACACCAATGATGGTATGAATGAACAAACTACAGTGTTACATAGCTGAAGGTGTGTAGATTTCAGGAATATATAGTTTGTGGGGGTTATTTCTAAGTTACGGGGGTGTTTTGTGGAAAAAACTGCAGACTGTCCGAATTCGGAATTGGCTAAATATTTTCGCTGTTTCTGAGCCATCGTGCATTGTCTCACTTTGTGGCTTTTCACTTCCACGTCCGCGTGTGTAACCACACATATGGCATACTGTTTGATTCAGGACATTTGGGAGATTGATATTTAGTAACTTTTTTTACATTCCATGGGGTTTTGGCATGATTTCTACCTTTGAAAGTTGTTCTTTGTTAATTTTTTCAGAAAATCTGCAGAAAGTGCGAACTTCTACGAAGAGCTGCACCTATACCATTGATGGTATGAATGAAAGAATTACAGCGCTATGTTGCTGAAGGTGTCTACATTCCAAAAATATATCGTTTCTGGGGGGTATTTCCAAGCTACAGGGGTGTTTAGTGTAAAAAAACTGCAGAATGTTCAAATATAGAGATGGCTACATTTTTTTACTGTCACTGCCATTTGGCATTAGTCCCACTTTGGGTTAGTTGGTAGCCATGTCTCTGGGTACACCCATGAATGTGGCATACCGTTTTATTCGGGAGGGATTAGGCTTTCATATTTGAGATGCGTTTGAACATTCCTCCACAGTTTTTAGCTGAAATTCGCATTTGATTTCGTCTCTGATTTTACAGTTGAGGAAAAAAAGGAAAATGTGAGAAAATAACTTACAATTGGACGAAGAGTTGCGTCCGGGTATCTGCATTTTGATCGAAACTTACCTCACTCATAATATCCTGCGGGTGTGTAGTTTCTAAAAATATCTCACTTGTGGGGATATTTTAGTTAATTTGGTAGATTTTCTATGTTAACTGTCAGTAGTGGTTATACATTTTAATTTGGTGTAATATTCTTGAAGGTGCAGTTTGAGTTTGTGGGCGTCTCCTGTACAGGAAAAGTCGGGTACCTACATATATCTGGTATCGTTGTACTCGGGAGTATCAGAGCTTTTAGAAACAGTAAGATTTTTGTGCGTAACCTTAAGATAACTGTAAGTAAAAACGGGAAACATCTGTGAAAAATTCCTAATTTTTTAATTTTTTTACATATTTTACCCATAATTCCAATTAAATCTCCAGAAAAGTTAAAAAATTTTGATACCATGCTAAAGTACACTTTGTGCTGAAAAAAACAATGTATAATATTCCTAATTTACTGGGGGGTTTCCTGCTGTAAAATTAGTTTAAACCATATGAGTGCAAAATCCTGAAAATTCTTTTGGCAAAAAAGGGTAGACAACTTGCAAAACTGTCTGGCACTGAAAAGGTTAAATAGCAGACTTATATAGCTTTTCCATACACAGAAAAAAAATCAAAGCAAAGTGGCCTAGTATATGCGAGGGAGTACTCCATTACCGTATATTTATATCAATAAGTCTAGGCTTGAGAAAAGTCCCATAACATAAACATTGTCTAGTTGAACTTTTTGAAATAAGCATCCATTAGTAATTGAAGAAAATACATTTTGTCTTCAAGTGTGGAAAGCAGTAAGAATGGTAAAATTATGGTAGCGTCTTCCAGAAGATGTGGTACTGCCAGGTAGTTTGATAGTTTAAAGAAAGCTTTCTATGGCTATCAAAATAGAATGTTACTGGTATGAATACACCAAGTTCCAAGTGATAACTGCTGTGATTCATCCCCAGGACATCAGGATAAAGGAATGGAGGAATAATTAGGAATTGCAATTCCTAAATACATCATGCAAGGTAGAAATCTAAACACTGGGTGTGTAAATGCTATTGAGCATGTTATTCATCTGTAGATATAAAGCACCATAAGGACCCCAGGATAGACATCACACTAAATGCGGCCATACATTTGAACAATAATGGGTACAATGGGTACATGGCACGTTCGACAGATCCCCATAACGCATATGGGGATTAGTTGGTTCCATGTGTGAAGGTTCCCTTCGCAATGTGCCGACAGATACCAATGTGATCTGTCGGCACATTGCGATGGAAAACGCATGTGTACGGCCACTTTTAGCTACAGAATCTTAAAGGACAATTCGACCCTCATAAGAACATCTTTTAGAAAGAATGGCCTCTTTAAAATATGTTGATATATCATACTTTGTCCTATGAATTCATTAATGTATGCCTGCTATGCTTCTGGATGCCTCATGGAAAATGAGCAATTTAGAAACCCGTACTGAGCCTGGGCATGCTCAGAAGAGGCAGACAGGGGATTAACATTCAGTCATTGGCTGTGATGTCAACTGTCAAATCCATAACTCACAGTTGTAACTGGAAGAACCAGAAAGCAGAAACAGGGGCAACAGGACATTGTGCAGGATTTCAGGTTAGACTAAAGCTAGGTACACACCTAGCGATTTTTCCTCCTGATCGACCGTTCGATACTTTCGAACGATCGGCCAGGAGGAAGGACTGTCGGTCGCGGCAAAAGCAGCCGCGTCCGATAGTTACCGCGACCGTTCGTGCGGTCCATAGAGGACCGCACGATCGGACGAGGTTTTCCACCCTGTCCGATCATCCTTTCGTCCGATTTGGACGAACGGTCGATCGGACATGGGCACATTCGGATGCGATAATTTCGGTCCGATCGACCGATACACTGAACTATCGGTCGATCGGACCGAAATATCTCAGCGTGTGTACCCAGCTTTATACATTTCAGATTTCAAACTATTACCGTTTAGGGTTTTGGGGGGTGATTTACCTGTATGCAAGTTTTCGTTTTGGGGTTGGACTTGACCTTTAAATATACAAATACCTTAATGGACTTTGCAACTGTGATATAAAAGAGGAAGAAGGCAACTGACATTTCTACAACAAGCAGTCTGAACATTCTTACCTTATCACTTTGATAAAATAATTAAAAGGAAAAAAACTAATTTTATTATAGGAAGGAGACAGACACATAAGCTTAATTATCAAGGTTGTCCTTTAACTGAAGATTACAGGTTCAATTTGTACTGTAATAAGGATTTCCTTCTCTTAACTGAATTGAATTATATATATATATATATATATATATATATATATATATAATTATATATATAAAATAATCATATATTATAATTGCAAAGGCGTTGATTGCACTCCGCTTCTGTAGTCATCTACCAGGGTGCTTTCTCCGTAATACACAAATACATATTTAGGGAATTCGGAGAACTCAACTGGATTTTTCAAAATAACAAACAATCAGGGAAATTCAATAAAAGTTCTTATTGTTTAAAATGGTGCTAATTTTGCCCCAACCAATCAGATCTAATTTAACAATTGAAAGCTGAAACATCTGATAGGTTGGGGCAAAAATAGCACCATTTTTAACGATAAGAACTTTTATTCAATAACCCTGAATGTTTATTGGAATTACATCAACGCATTTCAGTCCATATCCTGATGACGGTCCCGGGTGGACTGAAACGTGTTGATGTGATGTGATTTCAAATAAACATTGTACTAGAACTTCTGTTACTCCTTAATTCCACCCTAGCCTGCTTCTAACTCAGTGCACTTCGAAAGGCCAAAGAATTACTCCATAGGGCCAAGTGTTGGGTATTCATGTGCTTGAAAATATTCACATGTATTTATATGTTTAGAAAAAAAAATTGCTACACTTTTCCCCCCCTGTACACTCTGGTTTCCTTATTCTAGAATTATCCTATAGACAACCTGATTGCTTGTGTGCAATAAACTGTACCAGCTTCTGTTTACCATGTGAATGGATAAACTAAATGTTAAGGTTCTGCAGAAAATGTTCAGCGCTCTGGAAAAATAAACACAGAAAGGCTGAATTGCTGCCTAAAATTTGGTTATGTTTGTTGTAGTAAGCATTAATTGTCTTTAAACCTCTGTAATAAGAAACTATAAGCCGAGTGCTTACATAGCTGTTTCACACTATGTAATACTACAGCACAAAAGGTCAAAAAAACCAAGTCCGGCTAAATATCTATAATGAAACACCCTTTTCTTTCTTACTGTGCACAAACTCAATGATTATAATTCAGCCTTCAAAGAAAAAAAGGGTCCACATCACTTAATCATATTCTGAACTCTTTGCCTTTGACCTGACCAGGCCCCTTTAAACCAAAGCAGATGTCTCCCTTTAAAACAAAAAAACTTAATGTTTAATAACCCATCTAAGACAAAGAACAGAAAACTTGACTGGAGTTCTGGTTCAAATTCCTATAGGTTTTCCTACCACTGCACAGATCATCATATTTATTAATGCATAGCGAGACATCAACATTCTTGTGCTTCATAGATCAGAAGGTATCCAGGTGTGTTAAATACTTTTGCACACAAGACTTTCTATTTAGAATAAGACGCGGCAGCTGATTAAATAAGGTTACAGGGAAAAAGGTTATGACAAAAAGGTTGAGAGGGGAAGGGAGGTAACAAAGCTGCATTTATTTACCTGCCAATCTGCTTTAATCAGCAGGATGCTGAAATACTTTAGGCTACTTCAGCAAATTCCCAGCCCACAGCAGAACAAACATGTTTTTTTTTTTACATCAAAGAGAACTATGGTGATCCTAGCTGCATACAGGATTTAAACACTGATAAAGGATATCACAGTAAAACAAGTCTGCACAGGTTATTTAAAGGGAAAGCATCATTTTTCACATCGCATATAGACCACAAAAAAAGACCTCATCATCGAGATTCTGCAACAGTCATGGCCAAACACAGCAAATATCAAGGAGCTTATGACTGGCCCTTGACACAGTACTGTATGCCCAGCAGTCAGCTTAAAGTAAAGACTGCAGTCAGAATCCAATTGAAACAAGAACCCATTGGATACATTGGAGACCGTATCACTAAGTACTGTAAGGCATTAATAGTAAGTATTAAGCCACCATCGTTCATTACATACAATACAATAGAGCTGCACTCCATTTGCTAAAGCCATTTACTCAGAAGGCTACACTGAGCCATGAAAATTGTTGCTTGGAACACTAATGGAATATTCACCTACTGGTATGTTATTAAGACCTTTATTAAATATTTTGCTCTAATATCTCTAAACAAAAAAGTAATTTAAAATAAAAATGCAAGACTGGTGATGACACAAAGGCAAGGGAGTGCTGTCACAGAACTTTCCCATCACATCTTTAAATACTAGGGTGTGCCAGAAAGTGAAACTGCAGATTGCTTTCACAAGCTTACAAGACAGGCTATTAAAGAATTTTCACAATGATGGAAGTCTAGAATGAATATTGAATACAAAGTATCAATTTTTATTGGGATGAATTATTATTCAAACAATTCCCAAGAAAAGGCAATATAAGTAAATCATTTCCTGCTACTTTTTATTAAAAAAAGTTATTTCACTAAAATACCCCATGGCCCAGCCCCTCCCAATAAGACTACCCAGAGAAAGGACCTAAACCACTAGGTCACCAACCCTGGGTCTACTATTAATAGCTATAACATTTTAGTTGACGTACCGTCTCCGGTCTACCTGTAGCTTGGCCCCCTTTTGCTCTGCAAGAATCATGTCTTCCCATTGGACTAATCTTGGACATGGTGGTGGCAGAGCAACAGGTTATCGGAATTTTTTAACTAAAGAGTTTCAGCTTTAAAAGGTAAACACATGGGTGAGGTCATCAGCTTGGGTAGTCTTAATGGAAGGGGTGGTTTGGGGACTGGTGAATACTACAGTGTAACATGTATATTAATTATTACCTGCCCTCCAAAAGACAACTACAATTGTGCATGAATTGGTTCCAAGCGCGCGCCCTTGCCACATGCGCACTTGGAACCAACCAACATTACCTTTTGAGACTAATGAAGCAGGAGGAACCAGAAAATCTCAGAGGGGTGGAGCTACAAATTCAACTATACAGAATCAAGATACCAGCAAATTTGAAGCTCTGATGGGGCATAGGGAAAAAAAGTTTTTTTAAAGCTGCAGATTCCAACTAAACTTTTTTTTACAGAATACTTATCCTTTAACTAAAGCTTGCAAAAGCATGCATACACGATATAGTTTATCGCACCTGCTAAACTATACAATTGCGGCCTTTTGTAAATCCTATTTTCATTTTAAGGGCTGTGCGATTTTAACATCAACTATTTTTGGGGGTTTCCAGATTGTTATACAATGATGAATTGAGCATGTGGTATATTCTACTGTATTAAAATATGTATTGATTTGAATTAATCAACTAGATTTTGTGAATTTAAAGTAATATTTGCCTGATGGTAATTACCCTAATTAATATACATTGTTATCTATTGAACTATTCATATTCTGTCAAGTTAATAGATTGTTGAAACATTATAAATGAGTTTATACAGGGTGATTTATTTGATAGAAACAGAATTTATTAGGAGCCTTAATGGCCAATGTCTGGGGAGATAATTATTTTAGTATGTTTTGTGTCGGGGGGGGGGGGGGGGGGTGTTCCACATGAACATGTTCTATGTTTGGTTTCTTGTGTAAACAAATTAAATACACATATTAGTTAAATATAAACCCAAATGATTAGCAATATAATCTAAATCTCAATATTAATTGAAGATCTAACTAGAAAAAGCATGAAGGATTCCTGTTGGAACTAAATCAGGTTGGGCTATACTTTATATTCACTGTCACCCATTCTGTTGGACTAAATAGTCTGTCCGAATCTGAAAGTAAAGGTGCCCATACACTACTTAGATATTAGAAATATTACATGTTCATCTATAGGCGAATGTCTAACCTATCTAATCTCTCAGTAATACCCTCTGATGTTCCCGCCTGGCACATTCATTTTGTGATTGCAAGTCGGTTGCAAAAAAGAAAGGTTCAGGCAGGTTCAATCTAATGTTGCTAAAAACGTCAGTGAGATCCTAATGTATGAGCTAAAGGGTATGTCCATTCACAGAATTAAAAATATATATATTTTTTTTTTTATTGTAATGAGGTACCCAAACCCCGAACCCTTTTTTATAATCTGTTCCTACCTTTTGCAGCAGCCTCTAGAAGTTCTACTAGTTTTGGGGGATGTGTCCGTACCAGAGCTGTTGAGGCTGCTCAGTTAGAATACTCCTTTAAGTATCCATGGGGCCGTAGCTCGCCTCTGCTTTATCGGAGCGTGGTCAGGCTTGTCTATGTGGATAACGTTGTACATTCACGTCAGACTGTGAATGAGCAGGCTGACTGGATTAAATGGGGTGTGACAGTCACCATATTGCCAGCTATATAAAATGAGCAACAGAGGACTATCCTACACAAGGTGCAAAATACTTGAATTAAGATCTTAATAATGACACCATGTCATTTTAGCGAGTGGACATACCCTTAACTAACTGTGAATATTAGTTGGTGCAAATTCACTAATAAGCCAGATGCAGGTCCGGTGGGTTAAAATCACTGGGCCCCCTATCTGCTTCATCTACAGTGGTTGTATGGTGGGGAGGCTGTATCTCTTGTTTAGTGGGAGTGCTTTTGTCTAACTAGGAACACACGGGCTAACTACAGTATGATGCTTTCTACAAATAGTGTAGTTAGTTAATATATGACTCAGTCTGTTGGTAGAAAAGAAGTTGTATAGCCAATATTTTGTCTCAAAGCCCAATTCTGAGACTTAAAAACCCACACACACAAGACCAAGCTAAATGTAATGACACACAATGCACTATTCTGCCATTTGCAATGAAAAATTAGATGCAAAATATTGTCAGAAATTGACCAAATTGTGCCTAGCTTAAGGCATCTGCAGATATCAGTACAACGAATAAAAGCGTGGAAATTATATGATTGGTTTAGAGGGACGAATCAGTAATTACGGTATCTGTTAGAAGGCCAATAGAATTGAAATCTCGTAAAACCACCTAATGTTACACAGGCGTTTTACAGAAAATATGTTCACTTAAAAAATAGAAATGGAACTACAGTATAATTTCTATCTGTGGATAAACTGTCAAATTCTCTAGTAAATCTGTGTGAAATCGCCTTTTTTAAGCATTAAATGAAGCTATTGTTGTTTTTAGCAGTGGGTTATTTATAAACAGCATTTCCCAGCACTGTACAATTAGGATTGATTGACAAATGGCCTTCAATTTAGAGCACCCTCCAAACTTAATTAGCAACAAAGCCTGTGCCAAAAAGGATAAGTGCTAACCTTTTCCCATTATGTATGACAACCAAGTGCATTTAATAAGAAAAAGTTTTTCTCTGTAAACTGAAAAGCTTAGAATCAATCATGTTATTAAATAAGTATAAATAACTGCACAGATAATATATTTTCCTCCTGCACATTTAAGTAACATGTGTACACTACCTCAAGCAGCTAAATGTTTGCAATATGCCATGTAGTGTATACTCAAGTATCCTTAGACACCACTGCACACTAAGGTTTCATGTCTACACTACCAATGTTTATCACCCCTTCTTTCCTGGTCTGTTCTTCCAGGTACAGCAATCAGCCATGACTGTGACAGATGACGTTGGTTTTGAAGGGATAAAGAGTAACAAGGTCATTACAACATTCAAATTTTATTTGTATACACTTGCACCTATTATATTGAAAACCTCTCTGTAGCTAAAGGTTCATACATACGTGTAATCGTAAGTGCCAAATCGTAACGCACGTTGTGTATGCATGACCGTTTCAGGTGATAATCGTGCCATCAAACAATGTTAGAAGGAGACTCCGTCCTGTATTCCACTGCAAACAAACTTTATTTCAGTGCTCTTTGCAACATGTTTTGGATCTTACATGGATTCTTTTTTGAAAGATCCAAAACATGTTGCTGAGAGCACTGAAATAAAGTTTGTTTGCAGTGGAATACAGGGCGGAGTCTCCTTCCAACATTGTTTGATTGCTGCCGGGATTGGGGCAGAGGGGGGGTAGAGACCCATAAAGGGATACCATGAGTGTGGGACACATTATACCAAACATCATCATGCTGTGTATCGTCCAACAAAGTGCCCATACACAGCACGATTATTGCCCGAAACAGCCGTGCATACACATAGTGCATCGCGGTTCTGCACCCGCAATCACACGTGTGTATAAAGCTTTAGTAAGTTCAAACAATAACCAGTGAGCTACTTAAAAAATACTTATGGCCTTTGGGGATCCAAGCCATCCAGATGGAAAAGTTACATGAACTGAAACTTGTATTTTAGGCTCCCGGCACAGCTGCTTTAAGTGGTTGCTATTGGCATATAGCTCTGTGCCTTACTGTTGACAACTTAGAATGAACATCAATGCTGGAAAACCACGGCCAATCGGGCAGTCCTCTATGGACCACACGCTCAGCCGTGGGAACTGCCGGTCGAGGCTCCTTTTGCCATGGCCGACAGTGCCGACTGTGCAGACCGATCGCTAGTGGTGATGGTCGGTTGAGATGAATAAATTCCATGGGGTGTACCCAGCTTTAGTAAGACTTTAAGAACAGCAGCAGGTGAGTGGGTTTCAGAAAAGTCACCCAGGCAGCTGCTGCAAGCGACTTAATATTTCAAGTTTTCAATTTCCTGTTTCTTTGGTTAAAAAGAACTTTTTCCTAAAAATGACAACATTGCAAAATAATTCAGTAATAGTACACACAGAATGAAAGAAATATTGTCTAATATAAGACTTACATTTAAAAACAAAACCAACAGGATTTAGAAGGCATGTTGAGCATAAAAAAAACTTTTTATAGTCATGTAAAGCCGGTTCAGATAAGTCCCATGAGAGTCATCTTTGGCAATTATACATAATGTGAAAATGGGGTTTGGGGGTGTGTGTGCTATACAGGACTATAAAAAGATTTTTTCTTGCTAGACATGCCCTTTAAAATTTTTTTAAAAATGCTAGACATGCCCTTTAAAAAATAAAAACCACCTGCAAAGGCAATATTCAAACAAATGTACATGCCTTAAAGGGATACCTCATACTGCTGTGGGATACATTAGCCAGAGACCCTCTAAGATGTGCACTCCAGGCGATAAGATCATTAAGAAATATTATTTTTGTAGGAAACATGTACATTTCATGTAAAGCAAGGCTTACCTTTCTCTTCATGTATTGTAAAGACCCCAATGCCTGATCCATCCCTTATAGAATATCTGATTTGCCCATCTCTTCCTGTGTCCTCATCATGTGCTGAAACAGTCATCACTGGAGTCCCAATAGGAACATCTTCTCTTACAGAACCTCTACTTACAAAGTCTAAAAACAATGGAGTATGCAAATTCTCATTGACATCAACAACTTCAACATCAATATAGCAAGTAGATGACAAGGAAACAGGTTTGCCACGGTCCTTAGCTCGAGCAGTCAAATTGTAAATCTGCTTCTCCTCAAAATCCAACTCCTGGGTTATGCGTACAACTCCACTCACTTTATCCACTTCAAATTTTCCATCCCCATTTTCCAGAAGACTGAATCTAACCTGACTGGAAGGGCCTACATCTGGATCATAGGCATCCAACCAGGCTACCACAGTTCCTACTGGAATATCTTCCCGAATTTTAATATGATAGTTAGATGGAATAAACATAGGGGGGTTATCATTTACATCATCCACTGTAACTTTTAAAAGGACATTTGAAAATAACTGTGGTTCATTTTCTGCTTGGTCCCTGGCTTCAATCTTAAGCAAATGTGTGTGCTGCTTTTCTCTATCTAGCGGTGCAACCGCTTTGATGACTCCAGTAATGCTATCAATAGTAAAAATGTTGGTATCTGTTATTATAGAGTATGTTACTTCACCATTAATTCCCATGTCTTTGTCCACAGCTTGTACCTGAATTATAGCCTGGTGCCCTTCTTCATTTTCTTTAATATGTACCGAATAACTGTCCTGCAAAAACTCTGGGGCATTGTCATTTGCATCACGGACACGAACATCTAAAAGACGCCATGTTGATTTCTGTGGTATTCCAAGATCAGAAACAGTTATGTTCAAATGATATTGGTCATTATGTTCTCTGTCAAGAGGAGAAAGAATCTTTAACCACCCGGTTTCCATATCTACAATAAAACAACTATCATCATTTCCCCCTGAAAGGGCATACACCAATTTCCCACTAAAACCAGAGTCAAGGTCATTTGCCTCCATATGTATTAAACTCTCTCCCACAGGTGCATCCTCTCGAACCTCAATTTCACTGGGAATAACACTTTTAAACTGGGGCGTATAAGTGTTTGTCATGTGAGAGTCAAAATAAACTTCCTCGTGTGGTCCACGATTAAACAACTTATTTGCCTGCAGAAGACGTTCTGCAAGCATTTTGGCAACGCCAGTCTCCTCACAATTTAAGTGAACATTTTTGCGGCTTGCGGTAACAGTTATGTTGATATAAATGGGTTGGGCCACATTTTCTCCATCTGAAGCGGTGATCTTTAAACTGTAGAAAGTGACCTTACTCGCAAGTCCTTCTGAAAGAGACTGTTTTAAAGAAAGTACTCCAGAATTGGGATTCAGGGCAAATAAATCAAACTCGTTTCCAGATTCAATTCTGTATTTCACCAACTGAAGTTCATCAGCATCAATAGCAGAAACAGTAGTTATTTGTTCCCCTACTCCCAGGTCCTTGGGGATGGTGCCTTCACAATTTATCTTCTCAAACAGCGGTATGTTGTCATTTAAGTTATTTAATGTAATTGTGACAGGAATTTCAATTTCTCTGCGGTAAGGTAAACCCCAATCTGATGCTCTGATTTTCAGCGTATATATTCTGGGCATTAACTCGTAATCTAGTTCCTCTGATGTGCTAATCACCCCAGAGAAATCATCAATCACAAAAGGTTGAGGGTTGAGATTAGCAACACTATAGGTTATATACCCGTTTTCTCCTTCATCGTGATCAACTGCATGGACTCTTATTACACTGGTGCCAACTGAAGCATTTTCGTCAACCATAGCTTTGTACGAAGTCTGGGTAAATTCAGGTGTATTACTATTCATACCAAGGACTTTGATCAACACTTTTGTGAATGCCCTTTTATCACTTGTAATAACATCTAATTCAATATGGGAGATCTCCTTTTCTCGGAATGGTAATAAAGTGGAAATAAGGCCAGTATTTGGATTTATATTGAATCTGTTTTTGTCTGCACTATTTCTAAAAGCATATTTTAGGTGTGGGTAACTTGGTATTGCTTTCACCAGAACTATAGGTGTATTGGGAGGAGCAAACTCACTTATTTCAGCCCTGTAAACATCTTTTTCAAATTTGATTGGACCATGTTTAAAATATGGGGATGTGAGATGAATAGCTTTTGTGGATGAAAACTGTGGCGGGGATCCTTTGTCTTTTGCCTGAAGTGTCAGATTATACCCAAAAGGATGGATCTCCCAATCAATGTCTCCGACAGCTACAATTTTATATTCCTTACTGCCAGGAGAAGTCCTAGTTGTTTTAAAAACCTGCAGAGGGTCACCAGCAATAATACTTAAGGAGGCTATTTCCCCATTGAGTCCTTGGTCATTGTCCTCTACAGTAACAACTGCATATGTAAAGTCTTTATCAAATTCAAAAGAAGTCAGTCTAATGGCAGAGATCACAGGAGTGTGTTCATTAGCTTGTTCCACATAAATATTTAGCCTGGCCATACTACTAATGCCACTACTTCCATACAGTTTCATGCCACGATCGACAGCAAGGATCTCCATTTCATAATGTTTGGTTTCAAAATAGTCTAACCTTCCGGTCAATACTACAACGCCACTGGTAGGGTGAATAGCAAACATGTCAGTCCTTTCCTTGAAACTGTAGTAAAACTCCCCATTGGTTCCTATATCTGCATCTGTAGCAGTAACTTTAGCGATACTGCTTCTTATTGCTGTGTTTTCTGGCAAAGACACGCTGTAGGATGTTGGTGAAAACAATGGCCTCAAGTCATTTGTATCCAGTACCTGAACTCTTATTCTTGTGCGGGTTTCAGCATTTGAGTTCTTCTCTACTGCTTTCACCGTAAGGAGGTAGTTGTCTTTCACCTCTCTGTTGAGAATAGCAGTATTTCCACCTTTGGTTCGTATCCTTAAAAAGCAAAAATCTCCCATGTTGTACTCTTCAGCTTTAAAGATATTTTCATTATCCCCTGAAATGATTTTGTACTTTATGTCCCATGAAGGATCTTTATGGTATATGCCCATTTTTGTTGGGTTACCTACATAGGTCTTGGCAGCAGAGTTTTCGTACACAGTGGCATTGTAGAAGTACTGAGTAAACTGCAATAATGAAGACGGATGCAGTCCATGGCTTTCTTCACAGTTGCCAAGTTGCTGCAGAATGAGCAGTAATAGCAGCAAGATCAAGTATTTTCCCATGATGGTTGAAGAATGTAAAATCTCCTGTTGGATAAAAAAAAAAGATTTGTCAGTATATTTAATATTACAAGCAAAAGTATGAGATTCCTTAATTTATGTTTTAAATTTTAAAGCTAATCTACTTTTCAACACAATTTCAAAAACAATTTACATCTGATATGCTATAAAAAGGGGATTCTTTAAGTACACATGCTACATACAGGCATAACCAGCTATACAATACAAACACTATAACTACTAGATTGGTGGTCAATATGGCCGTGTATTGTGTAATCGCTCTGTTGACATATGTCCAACCAACCAGATTTCTAGGGAATAGCACAAAATATCAGCTAAAGGTTGCACACATCATCACTGTACATTAGTTTTCCAGCATATTTACATGCATTTGCTTACATGTCATTATCTTGCTTATAAGATGGGCACATGCTTTGACATTTCAGTTTAAAAATAACTTAACAGACCAACAGTATACAGTCAAAAATGGAGTCCATTCAGCAAGTTTAATCATTTATTTAGTATTTTGGAGGAGTTTTTTTTTTTTTTTTTACATTAAACATGTACAGGCTATGGAAACATTCCGTAATTAGCAAGTACCTACTGTGCTTCTAGACATTTCACTAAAACATTCTCTAAGATATCACAGAAAATTAAAAACCAAGAAAGATTCTGAATTGTAAGTTCACATCTGGACACCAGAACTAGATCAGCATTAATGCATGCAATAAATCAAAGTCTGAGCATGAAGTATCCTGCTGACAAAAGAAATACAGCATTCACTTGAAGAGCTGTCACAGCACAGCAATTGCATAATACCCCTGTTTATATTTATTTAATGTGGTATAAGATGGTAAAATATATATGAATTCCATGTGACTGTGATTCATAAATGGTAAATCTAGGCTCATGGACACATTTTATATTATTATTTTTGTATTTATAAAAAGGGATACTTGAAGAAGTGTTTCGATCTGCAGGTTTGGTTCTGATATAACGTTTTGTTAATACTGTAAACTTTAGCCTGTACACTAGTACCATGAATGATTTTTTTAAAGGCCGTGCAATGCTTTCTTAATTAATTCTGAATAACAATTGCTCAGTTCGTATAACTTGGCAGAGTAAACAAACTGAATTGTAGATTTTCTAGCTGTCAAAGAGAGGAAATTCGAGCTCAGCAATTACATTTACTAGCAAATCATTAACAAAATTAATAAACAGCATAGCTATTCTTTAGCCGCGGTACAAGTTTCTATAGTTAATGGGAAAATGGTCTTAAATGCCACAGGTGATTTTCAGATGTTTAATATCATGTATATGATAAAATGGCAACAGGCAGTGTGGTTATACAGATTTAAGCCTCGTACACATGTGCGATCGAGGGTCCCGATCCGTGACGTACGATGTGTACATTCTTTTCGGCCGATAATCGGCCCCCGGTCCCATTTCGGACGATAAAGTGGCCATTCACGGGCCTATTATCGGCCGAAACAAATGTTCAGACACACGTCAGGACTCACGATAGCATGTGTGTACGAACTTTTAGAAACAAAAAAATGTCTAATACCAAAACAAAAATACCCTAGTTCTTATGTTATCATTATTATATCCTTCACTGCTTAAAGGGTATCTAGACTCTAACAAAAAAATAGAGCAAGATCCCACTACTTTTTAGATTTTAAGCTGTACATTATAAGAAATCATCATTTGAAATCACAGCATGTACAGGAAAAGACCTGTCACTCCAGAAGCAGAAATTAAAATATGTGTCCCATCCCTGACCTCTTACTGGGATCTTTGGCTGCCTGCCAGCACACGTTCTGCAACAATTAAGAGAATCAGCAGAGAAAAGAAGGCAAGGGGGGAGGGAGGGGGAGATGTGTAAGCAGAGCAGTGTCCATGTTGGCTGCGCAGAACTTATAAGTGTCGCAGACACTACAAGGAGGCAGTGAGTTATGGGAGTGTGTGGGCAATTAGAAATACTTACTAAACATTAATAAATTCATGATAAAGTAAGCAGTGGTAAACATGTGAGTACCATCATTTTACTTCTTTCAATTTGTAATTTCAGAGAATGTAAAAACATTTGAGTGAGTAAAGTGACCCTTTACATTCAAAGCAAACAGTGCATTAATGGGAACATAACAGATTAAGATGATTTATGTATATGAATAGAGAAAACCTGCCACACATGTCCTGTATCATAAAATGATTTGCTTAATTTTCTATACAAAATGGTCACCACTCTAAAGCTGGGTACACACCTTTCAATTTTTCCTTCTGACCAACCATTTTGCACTTCTGACCAGTTGGCCAGGAGTAAGGACTGTCAGTCACAGCAATAGTGACTGAATCTTTATTTGTGGGATACATGAACTGCAGGTTAACGGTATTACACAAGGTAATATTGTGAGTTTTTGTGCACAGTTGAAGGCTCACATACATAAAAAACATAACAAATGCTGCATTCTGCATAAAGCAACACACTGCAACTTAACTCATAGCCATGCTAAAGAATAACACAGGGCAAAACAATCAATATTATTTACTTGATGAGCCCATTGGAATGTTGTGGATTTTTGTGGTGGTGGATGAACAAAAGGAAATGTGAACCTTTTCTGTTTAAACTAAAGAGTTAGTAGTAAATGGTTTGGTGGATGGGGATTTGCCTTGCTGACCTGGAGATAGATGAACATGCATTGTCCCTGTCTCCCACTTGTTATTTCCATTCTATCTGGGGTAGGGACATTCTTTAGGATTCTACACTGGTGTCTCGGGAGATAAACACGAGTTACCCATTGATACTTTCCTATTAACAATTTACAAGGTTTCCATATTGCCCACATCCCAACAGATGCATTCCAGAGAAAGACTAAAAATCTACTGCCAGCAAGAAACAAATGCACTGTCAGTAACTAATAATGGCCAGGTGGCCAGAAACTATAGGTTTCCATGTTAATGGGAATTCCACCTAAAAATGCCTTACAGGGTGAAACAACCTACATCCCAAGAAACATGAAATTCTTGCCTTTTAGACTGCCTCTCACCAATGCCATACAATTCTAAGGGAATTAAACAATTTCAATTGATGGTGTGTGAACAGGGGTTAGAGCTCTGGCAGAAAGGCCCTGCTACAAGGGGATACCTGTAGGGACACCAACCTAGATGTGGCTCTTGCCATTGTTGAACTAGCCAGCCTTCCAAAAGGTCCCTTTGCCCCAGGGCTGGCGTGTTATTTTAACCTCGGTCTCCAAATACAATATTTCCCACAGCCTCTAACTTTGCTTTTAGGGTGTAGTTTTAGTTTTTAGTATAGACTGATCCTGACCATATTAGCTAATCTGATAAACTGGATAATCTCATGGCATACAGTATCTGTGCAAAAGATTGGTTGGCTACTAATAGCAGCCTTAGGCTGGGTACACACCAGAAGATATTTTTGGCAGACCGATTGATTCACAGCACTTTTGGACGGTCGGACAAAAATAACTCCTGGTGTAGGGCGGCTGGCCTCGACGACTGCGAACGTCCGGATTGGACGGACGATTAGACGGGTCGGAATATCCTGATCGATCGTGCGGTTCCCTATGGGACCGCACGGTTAATTGTCCGCAAATCCGTCCGCGGCCGAATTTGCTGTGACCAACGGATATTTGTCCCGGCCGAGTGCTCACTCGGGACAAATAGTCCCTCCATGTGTACCCAGCCTTAGGGCTCATTCACACTAAAGCGCAGCGGAACATTGCGTTTGTGATTGCATGCGTTGTTCCGCTGTGTAAACGCATGCCATTATTTTCAATGTCAATGCTGTGCATTGCATGTAACGCACTACATTGCAGAGCTTTAATGTGAACGGTGCCATTAATTTCTATATGCATTGCGTTTTTGGTGTAAATCCCAACGAAATGCACTCTAGTGTGAACGAGCCCTGATAAAGGCTTATACACACGTGCAATAAAAGCAAGTGACCACCGCTGACCATACCAGATGGATGATAATCTTATATCTACGGCCATAAATCTGCCAGGTGGGACCACTAGCAACGTTCAAGCAAATACATTCATCATCCGTTCTGTGACTGCACTTTCATCAGCAGTTGCAAGCAGGATCACACATCTGTATGAGGTTTTTCCTTTCTTCATACCGATTTCTAAACCATTGAGAGCATTACTGACAAAAAAAATTTGCCCACGGAAGAAAATAAGACCATACCTTCTACGATCGTGGCCGACTCCCTATACTTTAGTATAGGAGGTAAACGCGGGCAAGCGAAATTTTCTGTTTTAAACGAGCGATGCCATCGCAGAACGTTCATCGGCAACTATCGTTCTGCCTGTACACACTTTACCGTTAGATTTGTCCTCTATCGGGGGAATGTGTGGGCCCAGCTTTAAACACTTGCATTTATTGTATTTATTGAACAATTAAGGCTGCGCACATGAAATGATTTTTCAGGCAGATCAAGCAAAAAGTTTTTACTCGGCAAAACCAGATAAAAAAAAAACAAAACAGTCTGCTTTTCTCCAAACAGACCGACTACTGATTGGAACTGATAATGCAGCAATTACAGTGGGTGTTCAGAGACTGTGCATCTATGCTTCGAAAATGGACCCAAGTGCTGGATGAGACGAATCCTGCCAGCATCTTTAGCTAAATCATTGTTAGTGGTTAGTGTGAACAGCCTCAGGAGACTTGGATGTAGCTGTTAATGCCTCTCTCAGTCTATTTGAAGTCTCGGGCTAATCAGAGCAGCTGCAAGCAGCCTTGCAGACACCACGTTTAAGATGCCAATTTTGAAAGGTTTAAAATATAAATCAGTGATTAATTAAAAGGAAAGTTAATTCTAACTTTGTTTGCTGTAGAATGTTAGGTGCTGACATCATCCCTTTTATTGTAACACAACACTGGGATGCAGAGAAATGCACAATAAACTCTGTTATATCTGGAGATTACTCCCTGGTTTATGCTGACAATTTGCTACAGGTTAATTCTCTTGAGAAGGAAATAATATCACTTCCATACTGTGTCACATTCATCAGCTTTGGGCATTGATCTAAAAATTGCGTCCCTTCCTAGGGGAAGATCAAATATTGTATTCAATATGAGTCCGTTCTGTAATGGATACCGGTATACAGTTAAGCAAGTGAAAGGATGTGAAATGCAGCCTAAACAAACACAAGTCAAGGACACAATGGAATGTTTCAGGCTTCCTGGACAGACTTTAATAATTTCCGATTGCATTTGCTATAACATACATGACACCTTCTTGTTAAAATGAGAGGATTGTTTTTGTCTCTATTCAGCAGAAGCTTTTAACTACTGCTTAGCGTTTCCTCTTCAAGTTATTGTCAAACATCCTGAATTGAAAGTACATTGGCTTATTTATTTTTCAAACATTTCACTGAGTTTATTATGCAAAATGAAAATACAATGAAATATTAATATCTTCTTATTTATTTAAATTGCTTTTAGGTAGGGTTATATGGTAGTCTATAAAGGTTGGACTAGATGGACTTATGTCTTTATTCAACCTCAATAATATGTTACCATGTTGGGTAACTTACTTTCCCTTTACACCACACCAAACATGGTATCGGCATTTCGAGCAGTTTTGACATTTCGGACAGATTGCTCTAAATGTCAAAACCAGTTTTCCGTTTTTACAGTTGACCGCTCGACAATGTCAATCAGAAAAACAAAGATTGGTGTTTTGGCCTGGTCAACAATGCTATGCATCCGACTGGACAAAACATCATCGGTCACAGAGCCATTAACCACACCAATCATTCATGGAGACGATCATGTGGTCCAAAGAAGACTAAATGATTGGTCATAATTTTCTGCCATGTCCTAACAGTCTTTATCAGTCCTGAAAGCCCATCATGACACAGTACCACAGACATTTCGGGCTGGCCGACCAAAATTCCGAAAATATTGGTCAGTCATACGAAATGTCTGCTCATGTGTACACAGCCTAAGACGAAAAAATGTTGAGATTTCTCAGTATTATGATTTGGAATTCTGCAGTGAATCTTCTCAGTAGAACACAGAGAGGCTGGTTTGTGCTTCCCTACTGGTAACTAACTTTGCAAATGCTTTTCTTCTGATTTCTATACGTCTTCTAGAGTTGACTGACAAGAATAATTACCCAACTATGATAATAATAAAATTACAAAATTGCCCAAACTGACTATTGCCATTGGTGTAAACAAAAGTCAGAACTAATGAAATACAAACGAGATGAGTGACAGGCTAACATGTGTTAATGGGGCTTCCCTCTGGCAAGGTTCAACCTTCAAGTAAAATCACACTGGTAACATTGTTTGAGAAGATCAAAATGTTATGGTTATAAACTATGTTAAAGCAAATATAACATGCCAAAGAATGTCCCCCTCTAGTACCCTTGTTAACCTTAGGTATTCCTACTTATTATTTTGCTTTCATTTAATGGAGAATTATACTCTCCCCCCCCCCCCCCCCCCCCCCCCCCCCCCCCCCCCCCACTATACTTTCCTTTGCTGCTCTGGTCTGCTCTGCCCATCTTCCTATTGGCCACATTGCAAAGGCAGAAGGTCTGTAACAGCAAAGGAAAGTTTAGGTAAGTTACTGTGCAGATCTGAACCAAACCCAGGGGTAAAGATCTAGTGGTCTAGGTCCTCACCATGGGCATTCATTTTTAGCAGGAAGAAAAGCAGTGGGAGGTGATTATAACACCCCATTAAAACTAATTTGTATTCACAGATTTTAGTTCCTTGTTAAGTTTAATTTAAAAAAATATTGTTACAAGTTCCGACTCTGCCAGGACAATTACTTACCATTAGTATTTATTCCAATTTTTTTAATTGAAAGTGAAAGATGCAAGCACTTATAATGGTATTTACGTTTATTTAAAGCAAAACTGGAAGTAGGAATAGTAGCTCCTACCTCCCATAAAATGATTAGATTCTGGGGGAAAGTTGCTTTAGGGTTTAGTGGTCATTTAACAAGATCTAAATTTGTCCATGTATTTTTTACCATAACAATTTATTTATAATGGAAACTGTAGAGCATCATAACTAGAACACATCGTCCTAACCATAAACAACTGTGACCTTATGTGTAGCCTACAAAACAGAGTAAAAAGTGCCATCTGTCCTCTCAGCTATGGTGACACCAAGCAGATGTTCCTCCATTGGACTGCCAGAATATAGGTCCTCGTGGATTGCATTTACTGATCTCTAAAAAGGAATCACATTTGTAAAGAGCCTATTGAGGCTGACATAAAAGCCTTGTGTGCACTTTATCCACTTTCTATACAGGCCCAGCCACGTACAAGCACATACTGCTGGGCAGTACCAGAACTATAAAGAACAATACAAAATACACATTAGACTGTATGTGATGAAGATATTTAGATAACTGTGCACATTCAATTGTGGTCTTATTTTTACACCCCTTTTTATTATTATTTTTATTGTGGATTTATACAGCGCCAGCATCTTCTGTAGTGCTTTACAATTACATGTATACATTCACATCAGGCCCTGCCCACAAGAGCTTACAATCTAAGAACATTTATTTGACACATTTTTTTTAACTTTTTGTCTTTTAAACATTCAACGAGAATATCTGTTTAGCCAACTATAGGTAGTTTCTTCCCAAGATTTCAGTGCTGGGGCCTGTAAGCAGGATTTTACACTAAGCGCATGCAATTCCGTTTTTACTTGTGTTAAATACAAATGCATGCAATGTTGCGTTGGCGATCAATTGCGTTGGGAAAACAGTGCAGCGCAATTCAGATAACGGGTCATGGGCACCATAATTTCCATGGAATTGCGGTGTTCATGCGATACGCAAAGCAGATGCTATATAATAAACAGATCGTTTTGCCCACATTGTGTTCAATTTTGTATCTAGCACTATATGTATATAGCAATACATACAGAGGTGGCATATAATATACAAGCATGTCCACGTAATTTCATATCCGTTTTAAGGTAAACAACATTCACTTGATACATATTCACTTAAAGGGTATGTCCACCCTAAAAATGAATTTTTGGGATATGATTCCCCCTGTCCCCCCAGCCCCAACCGCTATATTTATACTTTTAGAAAGTTCCCCAAACTTTAATTACCTCCCCTCTTTCCTCCGCCGCGCTGCCGGCCCTCTGCTTGCGAGAAAATGCAAGCAGAGGGGCGGGACCCGCAGTCGCGTCTGTGATTGGCTGAGCGGCAGCCAATCACGGACGCGGCTGCCGGGAGTTCATTTCGGCAGGGGAAAGAGGGAAGGTAAGTAAAGTTTGGGGAGCTTTCTAAGAATATAAATATAGCGGTTGGGGCTGGGGGGACAGGGGGAATCGTATATATTAAGTGTTTAACGCTAGGGGGAGGGAATTCTGAGAGGGAGGGAGAGGGAGGGGGAGAACGGCTCCAGTACGCATGCCAAACTTCTCCCGGAGGCCAGGTAGGAGGCAGAGTCCTATATGGACTCTGCTATCCTCCTGGTGGGCAGTTTTTGGGACTTTGGGGGGGGACTACAGGAGAAACATATGGTAGCTGGGATGTGAGGTAAGGATTTTATTACACTACATGATGGGGCCAGTAGTTGGGGGGATTATAGTTTTAGGGGTGGACATGCCCTTTAAGCTTAAGTACACACAGTACCAAGATGACAGAGAATCTGAAAGAGGTGGGTACAAAGTCACAAGTGTTCTCCCTACATAAAGTATAGATAGATTTTTTTGTGACTGCCACACTCCCAACGATCATGTTTGACTCATTCTTTAGTACAGGGTGCCGACTGTGGCCAAAGGAAATTTTCCAGCCCTAACAACTGATTCCGAAGTCGATGCTGAACATATGTCTGCATCAGAAGCGGTCATCTCTGTTTAATTCAGTTTCATAATCATAAAAATAATACTCTGTATATGGGTCACCCTCATATACCATCAGTATATACCAACACAATAACAGTTGTTTTCTATAGGGAAATCAGTACACGGCAGGTAAATGTGTTATGAATTATTGGTAACCAGATAGAATTACCCTCATCTCAGAATAAACTCTGCGCTGCCTTATTTGGTCAAGTAACAAATGAAAATGAATCAGAATGTGGATCTCACTCCTTTTTAGAGAAGGTCACATCTAAGCATCTGAATTCAGTAAAAGTAAATAGCTTTGGGGGTTGGGGGAGGTAGTTCAGGATCTTGACAGATGCTTAAGCCATCTGGCTTATACCTAGGGCTCACCTCACAGCTTCCTGGCAATCCCTGTACTACAACTCCCAGCAGCCACTAGTAGCAGATGCTATATTCTGCAGTTAAACAGCGGGTAAACTACAAACCCCAACAGTCCACAAAATCAGACTCTTTTGTTTTTAATTTAGCGACAGCTGCTGAACTACAGAATGCAACTCCCTGGCTATAATTTAAATTGTGGAGAAATGATAGGCTACTTAAAACATTCGCTTAACATTTACTTTCAGAAAAAAGCCAAATAGAGTAAAGCGGAGGCCACACCGGACCCCTTGGAACGCGCATGAAAAGCAGGTTTGTCATTTTATCGGAACATGCGAAAAGGAATGTGGCCATCCACTGCCAAGCACGTTAATGTGGCCTAGCCACAAATTAGCTTATTTCAAATATTTGCTTCTAGCAAAGTAACCCAATCAAGTCCTATAGGTACAGAACTGCATACACAACTATAAACAAATAAAAGCCACATATAAATATATTTCAATACACATGCAATTAAAGGCAGTGTCAAAAGAGGCAATGTGTTTAAGGATTCGCATTTGTCCTTAATGGGCCACATGCTGGGATCTCTGGTCCTTTATCAGCTGAAAAAAACACAAAATAATAGTCCCTGGGGGAATGCAAAACACAGAATGCGGTGAAGCAAATGCAATACAAGATCTATAAAGCACATAACTGCAAGGAACCACTCTATGTGTCCTGCCTGTGTTAACACATTTAACCGAAAATGCAAATTTCATTGAGATTGCCACAGGCATTGAAAAGGTTAATGTTGCAATTAGACCTATAGCCCCTTCCAGTGTTCTCTGTTTACTGAAGTAAAGAGTTTGGCGGAGGCTTCAACCAGCCCAGATCCAGTAACACTTATTTGGACTCTTTTGTTAAAGAAAAGAAGAGGTAATAAAGTTTCCCTTTCTTCTCTCCACCCTAAAAGAGCCCCTTGTTCTCTCCCAGCACATTCCCTCTTACAGCCTCCCTGAGGCCCCATCCACTGGGATCAATGCCAACACGCTGCCCTCACTCACAACTCAGACCCTCAGCCACTGTGCCCCCTATTAAAACATGAGCACTACCTGCCCTATAGCTCTGGCATGCGGTTTTTACCTATAAGCACTACTGGTATAATAAAATCCATCAGTAAATTCCAGATATCAGCGCCAGCATTTTCAGCTGGGCTGAAAGACCGACTCCTGGGTTGGCATTGTGCCCAGGAAAATCAGACTGGCCCTCATCTCCAGCCCACACCCTATCACTGTTTACCAATGGGACTCCTGTGATTATAAGTTCTGCATGGTAACCCTGCAAACCTCTCTTTTCTTTCTAATCTTACAGACTCTCTCCCTCCCTTCCCCCACTCCATGGGACAGACACATCACACTCCTGCTGCATACATGTGCGGGGGCCCTGGCTAGGTCTGTTTTACTTATAAACTATACAGAGCTGTGTGTCTGCTGGAAGATTATAGTCCCCGTCTGTAATCAAGTAGAAATTATGGCCAGGAACATTAAAAGGGAAAGAAATCATTTTGGAAAGGAAAGCAAGACTCCAGCTGTATTTAAATGCCAATCTCCGTCACTCACAGACAGCTGGAAAGTGGCAGGTTAAAGGTGCCTGTTTTATTTGGAAAACAAAATCCTCCAGGTAATTACCACAGTCTGACCAGTGGGAAATCATAGATGTATTTGGAGGTTAAATCATTCCTGTTTATTTGTACTTACAAAACGGGATATGTTTACAATTTCAAAGATGTTCTGCAGCAGTAGCAAGCGTGTAGTCACTTCCCCCCCTCATTGCTGACCAATTTATGTTAAATCAGCAGTGGTAAAACCTCCTCCTACTAAGTGTGAGAACGTCCCATTATTAGAAGATGGCCCTCTCTTGCTGCTATGGTCACATTTTTTGTATACACAGGTGGGTTTCCAATGTGAGCCAAACATTCTACAGGCTGAAGGAATAGCACAATTATTTGCCCTGCAGCAAAAACTCTGTCAGTTTAGAAATCAGGGAGGGAGACGTACTTATCAGCTGCCATGGACGAAGGTTTGAGACGTTGCGCTACATATTTCAGAGAGGGCTAGGCCACACTAGCGGTTTTTAGCACGTTTGCTAACATGGAAATCGCGGGAACGTGAACATTCCTGCGATTTCCTATGCAGATGCCTTTGCGCGTCCATTTCCGTTTTGCGTTCAAGCATTTTTCCTGCACAATTGCATACGTTTTCTCTTTGAAAATAGTCAAAATGCATGTGCAAACGCGAAACGACGTGCACAAACGCACAGAAATCGTGCAATAACGCTCGCAATTGTGTGCACGATTTGGTGCGTTGCAGTGTGGCCTCAGCCTAAAGATTTTTTTTCATCATCACACAAACCAAGAACATTGGAGAGAGAAGTCAGGAAAAGCGTTCCTCCTTCTTCAAGCCTAGACTGTAAGCTATGTCTGCCTGTGTGACAATGTCTACTGTAGAACCACAGTTGATGTACATTGGCTGTTGTCCCCACAAATACAAATCAGGAGAGGATTGGGAGACCGGATTCAGCACTGGCTGTATGTGCAATTTACAGAGGTAAAAGCTGTAAGAATCCTTTAAACAGGGATTTTTATTGGAACCTGCAGGGCTCCAGAGGGTTGAAAACTACAAATCCCATGATTCAGAATTCAGCTTGGAGTGTTCACATCATTTAGAGGGTCACAAAAACGGGAAAAGTCACGTTATCTATCATTTCTACTTTTATTTTCTATCACCTTGTACAGTATGCTGCCTTATATGCCTGGGCTAGAGAATAAAAAAACAACTTTCAATAGGGTTTACTGGCCTGTCAGTTATCAGTCATGTGCAAGACTTATCTTATTGCTAGGGGCTGCTGAGGGCTCCTGTGGTCAAGAGGATCTGCAGAACTGTGATTACAGCAGCAGAGCGATATTACTTCCAAATCTCACCTCTCTCTATAGCTCTGCTACATCTGGCCAATCTCGCGAAGGATTAAAGGAAACACTCTAACTTCGACTCTGAAATTCACTGTTACTGGAAAACTTGTACAGTGGAAAAAAATATAAATGAAAATAAACGAAAGAATAAGAGTAGATTGAACCGTTGAATTAGTTCTTTGCATGAATGATAGCATTAGGCATGTGAAATACAAAGCTATAGTGTGAGGATTTCTCAGCATCCCCTTAGAGGCCATTGGGAAATTAAAAAATGACACAGCTAGGTCATACATTGTAGATGTCAGTTACTTTGTGTTAATGGGCCCATACACAGACTAATCAAGATTGTACAATCAACAGATCATACGATAACATTTTTTGAATTGGTTGATAATAAAAAAAGAAATTGTGCAGTGGTCATACGATTGGCCACACACGATCTGACACAATCTTACTAAGTGACTGAATATGCCTAGGCACTTTCTTTTCAACACAACTGAATTAAGGTTGTGTTGGAATAATACAATTAGATTGTATGGTATGTGGCTAAATTAGACTTATCTATATTAAAACAGGTAAGGCTACGTACACATGGACCATCTAGTGCCTAGTATTCTGAGGGTAGTAAAGAAAGGTGCAGAGTTAACATATCCATCCTATGTATCAATATATGCAGAAGCAGCTAAAGGTTTTGACAAATCCAATCTATGTTTCAGTGGGGGAAATAACTGGGTGAACAATATCGGCCATGGTAATACTGGATGTTGGTCATTTTGGCAATACACATCTCAGAACCAATAGTGCCCCCACAAAGCTGCAGAGATCAATGTTCTAATATATTTATATGTATATATATATTGTATATGTGTGTGTTTATATATATATATATCTATATATATAATATAATATATATATATCTACAGTGGACCACAAATATAGACAGACAGCCTGACTGAATGACCTTCCAAACTTATTTGTTCCAATGGTCCCACACACAAGATGTGAACTTTCAACTAATATTTTGAATCTTCCCCTGAACGACTGATTAAACATCGACCAGTCGCAATCAATCTGCAGTTTATCTCCCTTCAATCTAAAATCTGATTGAATTAAAAAATCCACCACTCACACTGTACCCTATCACTTTTATACACACTGTACCCACACTGTACAATATCACTGCACCCTAGCCTATCACTTTACTGTATCACTTCACTTACACTGTACCCTCTCACTGTACTCACACTGTACCCACTGTGCCCTATCAATGTGCTCACACTGTACATTATCACTGTACCCTATCACTGTACTCACACTATGCCCTATAACTGTACCCACACTGTGCCCTATCACTGTACTCACACTGTACCCACACTGTACCCTATCACTGTACTCACATTGTAACCTGTCACTGTACACTATCACTGTACCCACACTATACCGTATCACTATACCCTATCACTGTACACTATCAATACACAAAGTGCATTCAACCTGGGCCAAGCCTCTCCCTTCTGTATCAGAGCCAATGCATAGAGAACAATGCTAGACCCTGTCCCATAGAGCAACATGTGTATCTGCCCAGCTCACTGCTACATAGTATCGAACTGTAGAAAGGAACATTCTACCCACCGCCTCCAATCCACACCCTCCCTCCCCCAATCCATGGGACCTTGGTCTGCCCCCAGTAACTTACCAGCCAGCTGGACCCTATGCCCTTGTCTCCGTAATCCCTTTGCCGGTTCCTTGGAATGCACCGATCCCCCATCTCAAATGCTGCACAACCTTCACCGCTTTCGTTTCTTCCTAACCATAGCCAACGGGTTTCAGCGCTACCAGTGTCCGCAATCCGGGCTCATCGTGCACCAGCCGAGCGGCTACCGGGATCGGCAGTAATGGGGGTCCAAGCTATAAACTCAGAGGGGGGGAAAAGTTTACCCGAGTTGTTAGGACATGTCCAGTGTTAGGGAACTGCGAAAGCGGGGGCGTAGCTTCCCTCCCTGGCCCTGCCTCCTCCTACCTTTCTCTATGGGACAGGGCGTTGACGTCACACGCCTTTTCTCCAGCCCCCTTTACTTTAGGAGCAGGGAATGGAACAGCAGGGGGACATTCCTCTCCAACGTTCTATTGTGTGTTCCAGGCCACATGGTTTTGGAAGATATGAAAGCTGCTTTTTAATCAAGCTAGCACACCTTATTTTATTGTCTGCCAAGGTAGCCATACAGAGTGACAGTTGTACCATATTAACTGTAGAATCCATTGGAGTTTGCCACTCATCACATTCTGTATTAATGTGACTAGCATCTCCCCAAAACTAAACAGCCAATCGCTGCCATGCACAGACACTGTCCTGGGCCCCCATCTCTTCCAACAGAATGACTGCAGTGCCCCCTTCGCTCCTTTAGCTGGCGCTTTCTTTTCACCGACTGGAAAATAAATTCTGGAGAGAACACTGTTGTGATTCACTAAAGAATTTAGGTTCCAGAGAAGTGCACCCGGTACCAAGGACAGACAAAATTCCTGCCCAAAACTGCCCATCCAAGACCCCTTTCTAACACTTGTGCGATAATGTAAGCACGTGCTAACTAACTCGCGAGAGTGCCACAGAGGTCACAACATTGTGGAACGGCAAACCTGCTGCACGATCTGTATGTGCGTACACTGCTGGTTTGTGTTATTGGGTGCACAGAATGATCTAAGTGTGAGTGAGTTCCAGTGTGAGGGCGCACTCTGCCAGCCCTGTGGTAAAAGATCAGTGCTGTTAATGTCCTGTTATCAGTACAGGCTGCATAGTACCCAGCGGAGGACATAAATCGCTAAGTCCTCAAGTCAGGGTACTTTACGTAACTCCTGCAATATTTAAGTCTGTCTCGGGGCTTCGATCCTCCTCTGTTCCCCTGTAAGTATGTATGTATGTATAATTTTATTTATAAAGCGCCACTTGGGTACACAGCGCTGCACATTAAAAAATACAAACAAGGGGATAAAGCCATTATACAGATAGATAAAAATTAATTAAATATAATTTAATACATCGGTTAAGAAAGCATATATATATATATATATATATAAATTATGTATAAATTGATATAAGTGCAACACTTAGGAATGAATCCCTGCCCTGAAGAGCTTACATCTAGAAAGTGACAGATTGCGATGCCGCCAATGGGGAGACATGCTCTGCAAGAAAGCATGTCACTGACAGTAGAAGAGTGGAGGGACGAAGCAGAGTGCCAAAGGAAACTTTCAGAGGTGAGGACTTAACGATTAAGTTCCTCATCCTGGGTACTATGCAGCTATGGATCGGTGGTGAAAGGTGAGTATAACTTTAAGATTGTTTTTTTACTAAAAAAAAACAAACACTTAAAGAAATGCACAGCATGCGTTTCTGCCAGTTTCTGTCCATTTTTTGCATCCATTTTTATAGAAAACGCATATAAAAACAGACAGGAATGCTGCATGCAGTGTTATTAAAATGCAATGGACCAGAACACAAACGGACAAAATCGAAATGCAATATTGTGAACAGTACTACTGAATTCTGTGTCATTGCATTTTTAAAAACAGTCCATTGCAAAAACACACCAAAAAGCGAACCTAGTGTGAACGAGCCCTTATATAAAGCACAGCAAAGCACATGGAAACACACTGAAAATAGAAAAAAAAATGAGCTTGTGAAGTGCAGTGGCGCCTCAGCATTCATAGAGTTTACTAATGGGCAGGAATACCCATACGACAGCCTTTCCAATTTGGCATAGAAACAGTATAACGACTTTCCATAATAACCATATGTTAAGATTTATAACAATTTAACTGTAGGGGAAATCAGACTCTTTCCTTCCACTGCTTAATACATGGATTGTAATTGCACCATTTTGATTGCCAAATATTTCCTCAGTGGAAACTGAATGCATAGACCCCACGAGGCTGCTCTGATGCCATGTTTTCACTTACTTTAACAGACTCCTGGTGGAGAAGGTATTACCCACTGAGAAAATTGCTGCCAATCAAGTTTCCTCATCAACCGTACACCAATAAAAAGTTTTTTTTCAATCCAAGATCATTCAAGTGACATTTTCATATGCAAGACTGAAAAGCATCAATAGTGTAGCTGTGATAGAAAAATTGCAAGACAGAGGTGAAAATGGAGGAGCACACTATTTCAAGTGATTTCTTCAGTTTATTGAGTGCAAACAACATATACATATAGTATGTATATGTTGTCTGCACTCAATAAGCTGAAGTAATCGCTTGAAGTAGTGTGCTCCTCCATTTTCACTTCTGTCTTGGATCTATTTGCCCCAAGGAGTAGATTGCAAGGAGGATTGCACCTACCCATTCGTTGGCTAAAAACCAACAACAGTGTGCTGGAGTGTACCTTTGGACTGTAGTTATAGAAAAATTGTCCTGCCCATGTTTAAGTCATTTGTAAAATTAGGACATTTGTATATAGGGTATCTCAGAGGTTAGGTATGGTGACTTTATATAAATCCTCCAACAAAATAAATCACATTAAAGGGCATGTCCACCCCCAAAACTATAATCCCCCCAACTATGGCCCCACCATGTAGTGTATCCTTACCTCACATCCCAGCTCCATAGGGTTCTCGTAGTCCCCCCAAAGTCTCAAAAACGCCCACCAGAGGGCTAGCAGAGGCCTAGGACTCTGCCTCCTACCTGGCCTCGGGAGAAGTTTGGCATGCGTACTGCAGCCCTTCTCCCCCTCCCTCTCCCGATTCCCTCCCCCTAGCGTAAAGTCTTTAATATATAAGATTCCCCAAGGGCTCCCAGCCCCAACCGCAATATTTGTATCTTCAGAAAGCTCCCCAAACTTTACTTACCTCTCCTCTTTCCTCCGGCGAACTGAGCTGCCGGCAGCCGCGTCCGTGATTGGCTGCCGCTCAGCCAATCACAGACGCGGCTGCCGGTCCCGCCCCTCTGCTTGCATTTTCTCGCAAGCAGAGGGCCGGGAGCGCGGCGGAGGAAAGAGGGGAGGTAAGTAGAGTTTGGGGGGCTTTCTAAAGATACAAGTATAGCGGTTGGGGCTGGGAGCCCTTGGGGAATCTTATGTAAAAAAATCTTTTTTTGGGTGGACATACCCTTTAACAAAATTTGTAGGTTTGGTTCTCCATGTTTGAATGTAATTCCTTAAACAGTTTCTGAGTGTGTGATAGGAAAAACAGGTTGTAAGCTCTTTGTGGCAAGGGTCTGCTATTGCAGCCAGGGCCAAATACAACATTTGGAGTATAGAGCAAGAAACATGCACTGTGTGAAATGAATTAAAAGTAATATGATATGACATGTCTATAACTATTTTCCTGCACCTGGGCCATTATATATTTATTTTAAAATTAATGGGGCCAGTTGAAAGGTGGTACCAGAAGTGCAGGAGCATAGAAAAAAAATGAAAAACAGCTACTTCAGTTACATCATTTTGTTTAGACAAGTGACAGCAGTTAAAAATATAGAGGTACATAAATTAGTTTAAATTGATCACTGAAAGTATTTAAATGTTTATTTTAAATATTTATTTCTCGGTATACTTTATATAGGGAGTACTATTATGACTGTGTGTACTCCCATCTTGCAGATTCTGACATCTTTGACAGATTGCTACTGTGTGTACCCACTATTACACTTAAAGGGGGGAAATGAGCATTAAAAGGGATCTATTACATCCCTTTCAGAGAAGTAGGAGACACACCTAAATGCTGAAATTGCTTCCTTCAAAGATGGCCATGGCAGGGCATCTGACAGCTTGACAGCACGTCCTCAAACCCTCCCCCCTTCTCGGACTGGACACATGTGGCTCCTCCTGCCTCCCTGAAAGGTATTACTTAGATTTTTAATGTATAATTTTCAGTTTAGTACCCCCCTATTGTAGATATTCATTTTTATTGAACTAAATTTACAGGTTATGTGACACTTTTCTGGTGAAAACAAATTTCAGCATGCTGAGTTGTATAATACCAGCAAGCATATATCGAACACAACTCGAGTTTTGTGAGAAGCTGGTAAATTGAATTTCTTATGTCATGATCCTAATAAGTTATTCTATAGACAAAAGGCAGTAGGGCCAGCAAGGCCCAAGAGTTTAAAAATCCTACTCAACACAGTTTCTACTGCCGTTTGAAGTGCAGATTTGTCACAAGGATGTATTTTTTTTTCTACTGACAAGTAAATTTGACCTCATTTTTATTTTCTGTCAGTATATTTAGTTATGGATGGCAACACTGCTTACTTTGCCTGAAAACATTGTTATACAGAGCTGTATTAATTAACTTCTTATGTAGAGCATCAGATTCTAAAACATGTTCTGGTATGGATTAGACAGAAACTGTAACCACAATCCCTTAATGGTTCCTGGTTTTCTGAAGACTCTAGGAATTGTATTCAAGAAAACCCAGAGTTCCAAGAGTAAATGAATGTGTTTCTGCTGTTACATGTGTTACTTAACTGCATATTATTCAATTGTCTACTTTGGTGGGATTTATATGATTTTTTAAGGGAAGGGATGTCTACAAACTCATTTAAAGCATATACATTTCTACAGTCATATATCAGTCATATCAAACTGATGGGCATTTTCTTGTAAGGAAAAAGGAACAGTAAAGAGACAACAAAGATGCTATAAATACACTAGTAAAGATGGGTTACACATAGGAATGCTTTGGACTTCCACACAGAGATTCATGACAATGAGGCTTTATAGGTACAGGCAAGCTATGCCATAAAACAAGAGCAGACAGCTGTTTTTTGATCTGTAGGAAGGCGCAGGTCATATGATAACCTAAAATAACATTGAGCAAGCAGCACATTCACGCTGCATAAAAATTGTTAAAATTTTTTTTTGTTTTTTTTTAAATCTAATTATATATTTGTACTTACTGTACATCCAATATTAATACAAAACTGATTGGATTAAATTATTAGTTATATAGCAAGCAAATAAAGTGCAAATAATCTTTCCTCTGCCAAGTATATCAGGAAAATACCACACAGAAAGATTTCATTGCTGAACTCTACCCATTTTTGTGTACCATTAATGCTTTTGAATTTTTTTTAACTCAAGATGGGTACCAACAGTACCAATAAATAGCTGATTCCATGGCGAGCAAACTACAGCCACCATCCATGAGATCTCTTGGCTGTGATTGGAAATTTCTATTGGATTCCATCTTTTAGTATTGGGAGCCTATAGTGTCTGCTGGCCACCCAATCCCCCATACACAATATTGGAAGAGTATCTGAAAAGTGTGTAGTGGTTTTTATTCCAATGGAATCTGTCTGTCACCTGCTATAAATCTGCCATGAGTGTACCCAGGTTTAAAGGACTACAAAATACAGTGCCTTCAAGCTGTTTCCTCCTCTGACTTTAAGGCTACTTTCAGACGAATAGCAAATGCCATTTCCGTAATGGTTCCCTGACGGTCACCGCAAGAGTAACGATTAATGTAGCGTTTCTCTAGCGGCAAACATCTGGAACCACTCAAGAATAACGCTGTGTGAAAGTAGCCTGAAGTTTCTGCATTTGAGCCGGCAATCAAAATGTTCCACCAATATTGTGGGTCTCTTGGTTTTTCATTACACTGCAACTTTATATGGCTTGACTTGACTGGAATGCCAGCTATTTGCCAGTGTTAAAAATCATTGGTATGGAGCAATTGATACAACTGATGCAAATCTGCTTTTGCGGCTCAAAGGACAGTTACCCTTTAAGAGAATAAAAAAAAAACATATGATTTATATCTTTATAATAATCTGTCCTTGATTTTGCCATACAATCTACAAATATTGGAGCAGAAGCAATTTGGTGGTATAGAAACTCAAATGGTAAGTAACGTGTGTTATAAAGTTTAGCACAGCAGTGTTTTGGGTTGTGTTTCATGTGTAAAGATTTAAACCTCCTTTAAGGGCTTTACTTTTAAAGCAAAAGGCTGTCAGTTTGAAGAGGAATGTCTGTGTAAATGTATGGAAAGTTGAGCTAAAGAGGAAAAAGCCCCTTTTTTCCCCAGCAAAATTGAATTCTACAAGCAGGGACCTGACTGATGGGAAGTTTTTCTACTAGTGGATTCCATTTGTGCAAAATACAGGCTTTTAATCTATTGTGTTTGTACAATTTTGACATGATGGATCGGTTTGGCCCAGATATAATCGTCACAGACATACAGGGGGTCATATGGCAGTTCCTGCAGCCCTGAATTTGGGCCAGTTGCATGATAATACAGGCAGATGCCCAGCCGTGGCTCTAGCAATCTGCTGTACTTTATTATTTCAGAAGTGGTTTGGAGAGAGCACACAGTTTCCTTTTTTATGCTGGGAAATGACCGTCTCACTTTTTCTAGTGAGTAATAAATCACTAAAGCCAATTTATAAATTACTCGCTGGTGTTGCGTAAAAGAAACTGATTACTGTAATGTGTTATTTAATCTCATTTTCTCTAGAAAAGAAACACAATGCCAAAGCAGTTTATCAGCTAGGAAGATGGAACTTGTACTCTCTGGAAAAATGCACAGTATTAACCAAGGATCTTACCCTACAAACTGTGAACTGCTGAGATATAGGAAAATATCTTGCAGTTTAGACGACGGAACCATCACTAGGCAAACACAAGTAAACAAAACTTGTTACTAGCTATTGGCAATGCATTCCTTTACTGATTTTACAAGATGTTCCTGAGCAAATAAAATCCTACATTTTAGCATTTAAGGTCTATCATGGGTGTTACATTTTCACATAGACACAAACTGACATCAGATAAATAGTTACAAATAGTTACCCTATGGGCTAAAATGTTTAGTTTTAACAAGGGACAGAGAAATCTTGTTTCAAGTCTCTCAAGAAAACAGCCCTTTAAGCTGGGTACACACATCAAAGATCTGACAGACAGAATCTGCAAGATTCCCCTGCACACAGTCCCGAATGTTCTCCCAATGTAAAGCAGAACGCGTAGGACTGCACTTTTCTCTCAGCCGCGGTCGACTACCTATACTTTTACAGGGAGATGACCACAGCAGAGGGAAATTTTCTAGCATTTCCAAAAAATCGTGAGGCTGATGGTGAACGTTCACCAGCCTCACGTCGTTCAGAAATGCGCTACACACACTTAAGATAAAGGCCCTTTATCGTTCATGTGTGTACGTACTTAAGATTTATGGGTCAGTTTTAAAGGACAACAATACTGGCAATTTAAATAAAAATGCATTTTCATGTTCTGGGAGGTAGGAGAAAGTCCTACCCCATTCTTATCTAAGTGCTGAGTGATCATCCATTAAAGTGCTATGTGTGCAAAAATTATTTGCCAATATAGTCCATAAAGACTGGATTTACTGACAAAATGACCATCCCACAGCCATCTAATTGATGTACCACAATTCTATAAAGCTGCACATTGCAGAACATAAAGAGTAACTATATTGAATGGATAACCTACATATGAAATATACACAATACTCCTATTTCCCATATGCTGCTTATTCGCAGGGAACACCTTTACTACTGTTCCCCCATCTGGCTGCCATAAACTATACTGAATTTTCTAGCGAATGATAGAGCAGGAGGTGTATAAGCTGTGAAGTTGTTAGGTTACTTTTTTTTAATATAGTGGACAGTAAGCGACATATCCGTTACTAGTGCTCAAATTTTGGTCTAAACCAGTGATGTCGAACCTTTTAGAGACAGAGTGCCCAATCTGAAACCCAAAACCCACTTATATATTGCATAGTGCCAGCATGAATACTGAAGTTTTATTTAGACAACTCAGATAGACAAATAGGCATAGACAGATACAATATATAGAATCAATTATAGATTAACATTGTATGTTGTTTGCACAATACATTTTGATACACTGATGTAGTGTTCTCCTCTTACTTTGATTTGATGTTGGATTCTATCAACCCCAGGGTAGGGGGTGTTTGGAGGATTGAACCTACTGAATATTGTGAATTGCCAGCCTTGGTGTACTAGGCTAAATCTATACTTGTTTTGACATCTCTTGTTACCAGAAAAGCCATTTCTCTGATAACAAACTCTGGTGAACTCTTCTGTAAATGAGTGCCCACAGAAAGGGCTCTGAATGCCACCTTTGGCACGCGTGCCATAGGTTCGCCACCACTGGTCTTAACTATATTTCTCTAATTTCACTCATAGAAGCAAGATTTAGCTGGAACCTACTGATTAGACCTACAAATAACCAATGTTCATCCTCCTGAATCCTCTCCTTATACAATATCACAAAGAGGATTTGGTGTTTCTTGTACATCATGTAATGAAGAGTAAAGTCCTGCTTTCTATGACTAGCTCAACAAGGGACATCGAAGAGCTCAGCCAGCCCACAAATAGCATTATCCCTTCTAAATTCCTTTTGGTCAGAGCATTAATAAAGAGGATCAGACTTTGCCTAGATGAAGCAACAATTGTGCGGCAGAATAACTGTCTTAACCTTGCTGTGAGAGCACCGTATTTATCCACATTGCAGTAATAACCAGTTTGTCACACTAAGCACTAGGGTCATTCCTGATATTATGTGCATTTGTCTGTTCTCATCAGCACAAGTTTACTTCCAGTCCATCCATCAATTGCAGGTAACAGTATTTTCTGTGCCTGTTAATGAAGTTGACCCTTTTGAAGTCTCCTGGTACAGTATTAATGTCCTTTAATTATTATTATTATAATATAACTCCCATCTCAATCTCCTCTCATTTCCCCTTATTTGCACCCCATTCCTGAGTGAGATTGTTCATTCAGAAGTAATTCAGCCAGAAAGGAGCTTTATAGCAAATACTAGCACTGCACATCAGAAATTTAACGGGAGGAAGTTACATATCTTTGTACCACATAAGGCACTTAAGGTTCAATTGATTTTTAAAAAAATATACAATACATGTCTCTATCGGTCGGTCGGCCAAAAATTTTGTATGGTGTATACCAAGCCATAGCCCCGTGTGTTGCATCTGTTTGATAGACTGCTTAACAATACCAGGCAGCACTAATCAGACCTGTCTGACAATCCCATCAGCGGCCACATCAACTTGAGTGGATATCAACTTGAGGATAGATGGTGCATGGTGGTGCAGTGGTGATCAATCAGAAGCACCTCGATTGGCAGCACCAACCATGCATGGCGAAAATTTGTCCATCAAGACCATCTACCAGAACCTGTAGTTTTCTTTTCCACCTGAAATCAATGGAAGATCGTCGCTGCAAGGTGAGGAATTGCGATCGGATTTTTAATCGTTTATGGAAAACCATCGGCCCGTGTATGGCTAGCTTAAGGCTGCAATGATTGCAAACTAATTTCATTAAAACTGCATTAATCCGGGCCCTGCCTTACAGTGCATGTCTTATAAAGTGTCATTGATCTTTTAACACTGAGCAAAAGTGAACTGCAGCACACACAGTGGTCAATTTGGATTGGATGTTGCATTGTACTGCAATGTATTGTATATGTATATATATATATATATAGAGAGAGAGAGAGAGAGAGAGAGATAGATAGATATATGTATAAGACTAACTATACATATAAAGTATGTGACTGTTTCTTTATTTAACATGAATCATCTCAGGCCTCTGCACAGTAAATTCACATTAAGCACAAAGCATTTGCTCCTAGGGAACCTTACAAATGAAAATTGGTTCTACACTACAGATCCCCAGGTGTTTCATTTTTTTTGGTCTGTTGTATTTTAGATCAAACACAGGGAAAGCTTTGTATTTGTAAAAAGTTAATCAATAAGGCAAATAATAACATTGATGTATTCCTTATGCAGCTTGTCTGTGCTAGTTTAATATTATCAAAATTATTTTCCATTGCCTTACAATTATTTATTTTTCCATGTAAATTCCGGGGGGGGGGGGGGGTAGATATTGCTTTGTATTTGAGAAAAAAAAGCAAGAAAGTAAAGTAAGTTTGAATGCAGACACACAGACTGCTGAACCTGTTACCGTAATAGTTTTTGTTTATCCTCATTTATAAACTCATTAATTCCAACTTTGCCTTAAATGTGTTACATTTTACATACACGCGTGGGCCTCGACACATGCACACGTCTGTTGATGTTAAGTTCTTTTAGCCATCTAAAACTATAATAAATTCTACAAAGCATTGGAAGAATGTTCGGGACTGGATGCTTCCCACAACCGCCGTCAACTGTCCTACAGGGAGACTAAAACGGGCAAGGGGAATTTTCGGTCTTTCTCCAAATGACAGCGAGGCTGACAGGAACGTTCACTTGCCACGCGCTCTTTTGGGAAAGACACTAAACACACTGATGATAAAAGATCCGACAGTATCGGGGGTTTAGTTACTCTGTGTACCTAGCTTAAAGCTGAGGCCCCACTACAAAGCACAAAATTGCGCACGCAATAGTGAGCGTTATCGCCCACGGTTTCTGTTCATTGTTACGCATGCATGTGTGTTCCCGCAATTTCCATGTAAACCAAAAACGTGTGCGCAACCGCGAGCGTAAAACGCGTTAGTGTGGCCTAGCCCTAAGAGTTAAAAATGAGAGAAATGTGGGTCAAAGGTGTAGATGGGGAGTAGATTTAAGGTTGGTGGCAATTTATCCTTATTACAGTGTGATTATCTGTATAGGCATTCAGTCAGGTGGCTGATAATCAACAACGCCCATACACAAATGAATTCTTGGCCCGAAAAGGCCATTAATCGTGTACTCAAGCATTGGGTGCACAATAGTACCTAACTTAAGGCTGTGGCCGCACTACAGCACGCGGTAGCACGAATGCAATGGTGAGCCTTTACTCTGCGTTTCACTTTTGCGAATCCTGTGCAGCTGCTGCAATTTCTTTCTTAAAGTCACATTACCTGTTGTAAATTAGTTCATGTAACTTGAAGACGGGGATCTTAGCTCTGGGTAAATTCTCCTGTTAAATTCTTAATTTTAAGTGCACCTAATTAAACAGACTGTTATGCCAGAGTCTCCCCTACTGTTTTATAACAGTATTTCCAGTGTGTATAGAGAATAATCAGCCAGAAATGAAGATGAACACAGCTACTTATAAAAGCCAAGTGAAAGATTAAATGGCAACAGCGGAGGGAAAAAAGTCACCCCACTCTAAAGACCTTGTAAACTCAATCAGGTGGAACTAATCACCTTCCTTATTCCCCCCCCAAGCTAATTGGTCTCCACCTGTGATCAACTGTAATCATTCTGATTAGTTTAGGCTAAAAACAGCTATTATTGGAGCATCCCAATGGCTTGGCAGAGCAACTGCACTGCCAAGTGTGGGTGGCAACTGCACTGCTAAAAGGTCTTAGGGCTCGTTCACACTAGGTCCATTTTAAGCCATTTCTAGACTGAAATGCATGCAGCAGTGTGTTTTTTTTAAATAGATCCAGGCAATTTGTTTTCATTGTGTGTAAAGTGAATACAAAAAAGGTTCAAAAGCTTCATCAATCCATTGGAGCTCAGTAAAGTCTACAATTAACCCTCATATACGGGAGGGGTGCATGAAAGAAAGGCCACAAGGGGAACTGTGCTGAATGCACAATGGGCTTTCCAAGGAAGGCCCATTGTTTTACCTTTAAAACGATTCATTGGCAAGTCTTCTACTTGCACGTTCCATGAAGATCATGAGCTCTGAAATCTGCAGAAATTACAGTACCAGCACTTCCTGATGCTGACCTCCCCAGGTCTCTTGCCCCCTCAACCCAAGGTTAAGGCATGCGCTATTGCTAATTTTTTGCTGTAAAAAAGAGACCATGCATGCCCCACATCATCAGGAAAGGTTATGTACAAGGAGAAGGGGCCAGTAATTTCTGCAAACTTTGGGGCTCTGGATCAGTCCTGCCAGATCACTTAAATGGTATCTCCACCCCAAAAATAGTTTTCTTCTGTAGTGTAGGGGACCCGCCCCTACCCTAAACGCTAGGATTCTAACTTTAAAAAAAGGTAAAAAAATAGACTTACCCACTTTCGTTCCCTCAGCCTCTGCCACTATTGCTCTTCCATTCCCTGAAGTAGCAATAGGGGCCGGACAGGCAGCCGCATCTGTGATTGGCTGAGAGTCTGGCAATCACAGATGCAGCTGCTGGCTAAAAACTCTAGTGTTTTGGGTTGGGGGGCGGGGTCCCTACACTACAGAAAAGTTTAATGCAGCAGAAAGGGGAATGCAGTGTGGAGGGATCCGGAGTGAGGGCTCCCCTATGCTTGCCAGAGTCCTCAACAAGAACAAGGAAGTTGCAGGCACCGGATGACACACAGTCAACTCCTACTCTTCACTTTTCTGGACTTTCAGCAGGCACTGCAGGAGAACCATAAGGAGCAGAAGAGAAAGGTAAGGATTTTTTAACATTAGACAGTGGGGCCAGTAGTGGTGCAAATTTTAGTTTTGGGATGTGGACATGCCTTTTAAAGGGTTTAAAGGGCATTGGAAAATTAAAGATGATATAATTAGTTTCTATAGGTAAATGGGTGGTTAGAGAGAACAGTCTTACCTCTCATTCTTACTTTACCATTCAATAGAGCTCCCCCTATGCACTATGTTGTGCATAGGGGGAGCGCTCGGGACTTTGTGTAGCTTGATCTTTGAAAAATGACAGAGCCTGTCTGTTCTTTTTTTTTAAATCTTTGCTTTAGAGTTCCCCTTTAACTATGAAACAGAAGTTGATTAACTTTTTTTCCTCTTTTAACTGAATAAAGGTCATACACCCCTTTGATAAACTTAAAATGTATAGGACAGCCTTATCAAACAGTGCAAAAATAGATTAACACATTGATCAAAGTTCAAGCATTTATGACATCATATGTGAAACCACCGGCACACAGCAAACACAAACAGGTGAGGAATATGACTAGTTTGAAGTATCAAATGAACTGCTGTGAACTAAATAATTAACACCAAAAGGGTGGGGGAGGAAGAGTCAAAGTAACTAAAAGATTTTGCTGGAACTGACATAAGACTATTAAAAGATGGTGAGCATTTTTGGCAGTGTGTCCTCTCATAGGCCAGTCCCCAGACACAAGCAGAGGACAGGGACAAATTGGACTTTTAAATGTACCCCTAGGAATGAGGACCTCACACTGGGTACATTAAAAGAGGTAGAGATATATGGAATATATTTGATCTTTAAAGGGCATGTCCACCCCTTTTAAAAAATGTTGTTATATAGTAGGTCTTCATCCCCCAGCCCCAACCGCTATAATAGATTCTTCAGAAACTCCCCAGAACTCTACTTACCTTCCCTCTTTCCTCCGGCGTGCTGTCCCGGCCCTCTGCTTGCATGAAACTGCAAGCAGGGGGCCAGACCGGCAGCCACGTCCGTGATTGGCTGAGAGGCTGCTGGCAGTGGAGAATGCCAGAGGAGAGAGGTAAGGTAAGTAGAGTTCGGGGGAGTTTCTGAAAAATCTATTATAGCGGTTGGGGCTGGGGGAGGAAGACCTACTATATAACAAAATTTTTTAAAAGGGGTGGGCATGCCCTTTAAAGATCAAATATATTCCATATAACCCTCCCTCTTTTAATGTACCCAGTGTGAGGTCCAGGGGTTTGTAGCTAGGGGGAGGGAGAGAGCAAAACGGGTGGGAGGGCTTTAGTGCACATGGCAAAATTCTCCGGGAGGAGAGACAGGACGCAGAGTCCTATATGGATTCCAGTTTTTGGGACTTTGGAGGGGCATTGCAGGGCAGCCATTTGGAGCTGGGATGTAAGGTAAGGATTTTTATGCACTACATAGTGGGGCCAGCAGTGGGTGAAATGATAGTTTTGGGGGTGGACATGCCCTTTAAGTCTAATAAGCAAAGGCAAAATCATGCATTTCAGACATAAAGTAATATGTTTAATGAGTTGTCTACATCTGCATTTACATCAATTTATTTATGCAGAAAGAAAGTCTTCAACCTTGCATGTTAAAGGAGAATTAAAGCTAAAATATAAACCATGAATAAATTCTGTAATTTATCAGTAAATAAAAGTTGTATCTTTCATTTCTCTAATCAATGGCATTTTGGAGAAATTATCAATTTCATTTTGCAGTTTTCTAGCTTTTACTGAATTCTGTAGCCCTCCTGCCAGGGTGTGTCCAGGACACGTTTACATAGTTGCACAAACGTGAGTTCTAAAGCCTCCCCCCTTCCTTCTTTTACTCCCTAGATATAATGAAATGCCATAAACCTGTGGAATTACAGATGATTGTACAACAAAGCTTCTGATCTCAAAGGTGACAGTTACGGCTATCTGCCACTTTAATCCATTCAGTCTTATTTGTATTTTAGCTTTAATTGTCTTGTATGTTGAGAGTTGCACGTTGTCCTTTCCTCAGCTGTACATTGCCAAATGGATTTATTCCCCTCATAGCGAAGTTATATAGACACACTAACTCCCAGATCTAACAATCATTAAAAATGGATGGAACATTCTGTAATGTAAAATGCAAAACCCAGACATTTTTCAGATAGCTAAAGGAAATCCTTCTTGTTAGACAGTCCTAAAAACCCACTAGAGCATAAATCAAACCAGCGGACATTTTGAAATATTTCTATAACATAAAAGAAGAAGCTAGTTTAGTCTGTAAAAAGTATTTTTACAACTAATACTGTGGAGAATATACTGTCTATACCCTTATGTTCAAGTATGGTCTTAGCCTGGGGATACATAATGGAATCCTTTGTCCGAACTCCAAACCAACCGTTCCTTATCGGCCAGGACAAAGGACTGTTGGTCAGCCTAAAACATTGGGTGGTGTGTACCCAGCTTAAATGGGAGTGCAAGCACATAACATTATTTTTACTGGAAATAACCTTGTTTTATTATGATTAACTAATTACACAGAATTCCTAGAACCAGAAAACATTTCCCTGTGCCTCTCTTTCAGTTAATGACAGTAAATCTGAATGGAATAGAAGGTTCATGGTTGTTTTCCATGCCATACATGCTTTTAAAATTGAACCTAAAGCAGCTATATGTCTGTGGTTACAGCCATATAAAGTGCCCCTAAAACTTCCAAACTAGCTGTGAAAGTCCTAGTCCCATAAGGAAGGCCTTCAAATGTTTCAAAACTATAACTCCCAGCATTTCTGGCCTTTTGCTATTGTAGAGTGTTTGTATGGGAATACTAGGAGTTGAAGTTCTCAAACATTTGGTGGCACGCAGGTTGAAGATCCCCTACTATCATACTAGTAGGCTTGTTTCATATCCTGTATAACACAAATTCACTCATTGAACAAAATGAGTAGGCATAGCTTGCCAGGGTAGTGAGTAATGTTTACTCTATTAGACAGCATTTCTACACACAAAGAAATCAATGCAAGTCTTCAGGGGTCATTTATTAATATGATTGCTTTAGACATGGCAAAATCAGATTAATCCACCTGATAACCCCTAGATATGGTTCACTTTTTAGAAAACTGCCATTTTTACACTGACACTTTTTAACCCTTGACAGCATTTTCTCAATTGATCAATATGCATTATTGGCTTTGTGGACATTTTCTGTAAGTATTAAATGTATTTTATTGAAGAAAATATGTTCTAAATTTAATTAAAATTGCTTTTTATGTCTAATCATAAAGAGATGTGTAAGAGTTTTTACTATGGCACTTCTATCCTTGCTTATGTATCTGTATGTTACCCACCTAATTAGATTGTAAGCTCTACTGGGCAGGGACCTCTTTCTTCATGTTAAATGGTCCAAGCACTTGTATATTTCATTATGCACATACTTATTTATACATTAATGTATATATTTATATTTAGTGTCCCACTTGTATGGCTTTTTGTATTCTAATTTTGTACTGGGCTGCATCTTTAAAGTGGCGCTATATAAATAAACATATACATGCATGCAATATAAAATGGTATCCAAGTTGCTTTGCCAGGTATTTGACATATATAACATTTGACATATTATCAGTGCTATTTTATATAAGGAATTAAATACATATCTACTTACATTTATTTATAGAATTCCACTGCACCGCACTAATTATACACACGGACATGCTGACACAGTGGTTCGTACAGAATATGTTCCTTCACCTCAGCAGAGGGAAGTATAAAGGTATCTCCCACACATATGCATCAATGCAAATATAAAAAAAAATAAATGTATGGATCATTAGTTAAGCAATCAGGAGAAGTAAAAGTCGGATTTCTCTTTAAATGAACCCCATAATCGTAGCACTATTCAGCAATAAGTGTTAGAATCCACAGCCAACTGCTAGGACCTGTACTCTTTAAGCTTTGGATTGTTGCAAATTTCACATTACAAATGCAGTGCACATGTAACTTTGACGCATGAATAATCCACAACTGAACCAACGCAACGTGATCATAGTTGAGCACATAAAAAAACAACTTTGACATTTGCACACACATATGTAATATATGACAAATGTAAAGTTTTGATATAAGAATATTTTAATTACCGGTATATATATTCAAATGAAAAAAAGGTTTCCTTATGTCATGCAAAGCAACTGTAGCTCATGTTCTTGTATATTAAATTCAAGCAGTGGTTCACATTTGCTAACAAACCTTAAGGGGGGAAATGAGATGGTAGTCACGTAAACTCCTTGCAGTTGTATTTTCTTTGTATACACAACCAGGAATCCAGTGTACACTTAACAATCTAAAGCCAGGAAGGAAAGAATGAATGTGTGCCCTGCAGCAAGATATCTAACCTGGCTATGACTTGGAATTCAGCTAATGGACTGTCAACCTGATACAAGACAATCCATTAACATGTTCTGTGTGTGAAGGCCCATCCTATTCCAGCTGCACCCCACACTGCACCAGCTCTCTGAGAGAGTATTTAGGGTGTTTTAGTTTAGCTTTAGTTAGGTTACGTGGGTTGTCTAAACAGTAAACAAGCTGAGAATGGGGAAAATAAAACTCATCACAGATATTGAACATTATAAAAATATAAATAATAATAATGTATTGAGATACATTGGACATGGCTACATCTCAGAAGTAAAGTAACAGGGTAAAGGTCCTACCTATCAGTTTCTCCCTTCTTTTCCAAAAATTTCTTCCCCCAGGATTTGCAATCCCCCTAGGAGCTCCATTTTCTTTCACGATCCTAAAGATATATGTCTTACTTAGATTGTAAGCTCCTTAGAGCAACAGTATATGTTCAAGGCTATTTAAAGGAGACCATAATAACTGAACAGTGAATTGTCCCTTATTCGGTGTGCCCCTTGCCTGCGGGCATACTCCAATCCTTTTATGAGATGCAGTTTAAAACATTTACAAGCAGGGGGAGCATCTAATTTTCAATGCATCCTATTTCCTGTGTCTGTTTTCTAGTTAAATATATCTATTTTATTGGGAAGGTTTTTGGTGTTTTTTTAAAAGGCTTCCTCTTGTACAATCACTGACTCCTCCTCCTGAATCCCTTCTCGGTTGTAATAAAATACCTTGTAATATAATTGCAACAAAATATTATAATGTTTGCTTAAAAAGAAATATATTTGATCATACGGTCACCTGAAAGCAGACAATGGAATTAATTTTAGTATACTAGACAAAAGGCAGCCAACTATCCATACAAAGATATTACTGCAGGTGTATGTGAGGTCAATGTAAGTGAAGGATGGTGGATTTAGATATAGTGATGATTGCAGGAATGACAGTTCCATGCATCCTAGTGGGGCCTCGGCCTTAGACGAGAAATGTGGGTATTGCTGAGTAGGTTAGTCTACAGGGACATCTGTCTTTATTCAACCCTTAGACACTGTACAATACTAATAAACTAAGTGAACTTTTACTTTTAAATATGGCATTGTAGATGTGGATTAAACAGTATACACATATTACCTAAAAGGGCTCCAGCCCTACACCTTTCCCAGGGTCTGTGCCTCCCAGGGGAACACACTTCTTTTAGAGTCTTGTTAAAGGTTGGCCTACCTGCAAGGGGGGACCTACAGTACTCTCTTTACAAGATTAGACTTTTCCTGCTATATAGCAACAGCATCATAAGATTTTTCGCTGTATTTGATGAGTGGCATTTGTTCCCATGAAATTACTGAACACTGTTGGCTCATAAAGCTGTCTCAGCAGGTCTGTCCACTTCATTTCACTCTAAAATCAACACATAATGCATTTCACCATGCTGTCACTCCCAGGGTTCTACTAAGCACATCATGAATCAATGGACCAGCAACACATGGGTTAATGTGATTCAAATGTGTCCTACAGAATGTGACATTAGTATCCACATCTGACTGCATGGTTAAATTAATGGTCTATCTATGTAATGTATGTGCTGGAGGAGGGGGGATACCTGTGGTCTACCAATATATATATATGTCTAATTGAATGTGTGTACGGACCTTTGGGGTTGGTGATAGATAACCTGTTTTGAGGAATGATGTATATAGGGTTTATAGTTGGGAAACAATCAAAATCTTTATATTTATATAAATGGCTGTCCAACCTATCATCCCACTACAACATTGAACTGTGACTGTAAATGTCAGTGGACAATAACAGTACAATCAATTACATTTAAATGGAGGAGGATATAGACACATGTCACAGTAGCTGTCCCAAATATAATAGGAGTAAATGATTATTTAAATACTTATTGCAGGCTCTCGTCTTGGCTTGCATCGCAGATATCCCTAATTGGAATCTGCCATTGATAATGCAGTCTCTGGTTTACTTTAAGGGCAAATGACTAAATAAAGTTTATCAACCTACCTACCTACCATTATAAGCATTAAAGGGGATGTGCTGACCTATTTTTGGGTTTGTTGTAGATTGTAAACTCTCAAGTGATCTTGTCCTTATATTATATAGGTAATCCACAAAAAATGCTGTCTGTGAAAAATATATAAATGTATAATCATCTTCTTACCAAGAATAGAAAGTCCCAGCCAGCAATAAACAGGGACTATTCCTAATTGGTTAATTCTTTAATTCCAAATCTCTTTAAAGCTTTGCTATAAATGAAATACCACAATCTCCTGAAGAAAACCAACTGCTGGAGATGCCTCGCTAATGGAAGCAAGTGCACAGACCACCCTTAACTTTCACACCATAGTTCAAATCACAGGAGTGTTTAAAACAAAAATAAACAGAGCAAAGTCAAGCTAAGAAAAACCAATTCAAATCGAAAAAGTTTTATACTCAGTGTGAGATTCCATCCAGTGTTTGGTCTACATAACTGCTTTAAGGAACTTTTAAATTCTGAGAAGCAGACAGTTTAATGTTATTCTAACAGCGTCAATGTGTCCAGTGTTAGGGAGAGATTTATTGTACTGAGTCTAATCAGAAATCGCTTGTGGCCAAACTGCGGTGAAGTTATGGGGACAAATACGGCCATTCCAACCACAAGATACATTTATCAAATGAATTCTCCTGTCTCTTTGTGTTTATACAGATCAGACACAGGGAGTTAACGTTAAATTCTATTTTTGGCCAAACAAAATGACCATAGCAACTAATATAAGTTGTAACAACAATAATAATCTAATATTAAAGACGTTTATGTTTTGTTTAATTGTCATAGTTTATCCTTTATTGTATGGATTTCTGATTTACAGTTTTCATAAATACAATACAATACAATAACATTTGTAAAGCGCTTTTCTCCTAAAGGACTTCAAGTGCATAAATACACTTTCCTGATCATTAGTTTTGGTGACATTTAAGTGTTAATATTAGCAGAGTGTGTCTGTACAAATAAATCCCATATACTATGCAAATATATAAGAAAGGAAGGCCACGTTAGTGTGTTTCTGATGCACTCACAATGGCGTTTTGCGTGGTAGAAACACAGCAGTGCAATTCAATGTCGGAGGCCACATGCGCTGCTCTGAGCTGCCATCCGTTTTCAGAACAAATGCAATCACAATTTTTTTTGCAAATCGAATGCACTCCAATTGCGCGCATCACAACACAACCGAAAAGTTCACGAATGTTACCGTCTAGCGTAGTGTAGCCCCAGCCAGTGTGTATTTAATGGTAACTGTAAATTAGTGTGACCCAGACCGACTGTACTCACTCGCTGTAGTCACTTTAAGGCTAGTTATTCCCATAAAAGGAGCAATTCTGCTTACTGTAATGATAACCTATCATAGTATGGCGCCACTTGGGGAGAAATCACTGTACAATATTACAATAAATAACATTTGACAAGCAGTAAGGAATAAACAATACATAGATGGTAAGTAATAACATTCCTTGGAAAATGAAGAAATGGGGAAAGGAGAAATGGCAACTGGATGTTCTCTATGAATTGAAACAGTTCCCCAGACTCCCACACTGGCACTTTTCTACACACATCCCATGAATAGAATTGTTTATATAACTTTTTGTTTCTTCTTTCTGCCAACAATACTGAAACCATTAGAAATTCCAGAGCTTAACCTTAAGTAAATATTGAACCATCCTCCCAGTGAGAACAGAGCAATCCTGCAATTCTACCGACGCCCCCCAGAGGTCGCTAGTCTACAATACATGAAGTTCACCCGCAACATCTTCAAAAAAAATAAGTTGGGGGGGAATTAGAAAGTAAAATAATAAGAATGTTGCTGATGTTTCCATTCGTTCCCTGTGGTTCCAATGGAGTGGTTAGTGCCTATAGGTGTCTATGTACCATGGGGGTCTGTGGGTGTCTATGTGCCATGGGGGTCTGTGGGTGTCTATGTGCCATGGGGGTCTGTGGGTGTCTTTGTGCCCTGGGGGTCTGTAGGGGTCTATGTGCCATGGGGGTCTATGGAGCAGGAAACTCACCAGACCAGCTGGATTTTCATTAAACCCTCTCGTGTCTTTTCATTGAATCCCCATCAGCTTCATTCAACTCATCGACCTCCTGCTAAGTGAGAACTTCCCATCCGCCGCTTTCTTTTCACCATAGCCCCAGGGACTGGGACGGAATGTGACGGTCCGACAATCCAGTGTCACCATCACCGGCTACAATCCCCCTTCCACCCGGGACATGGGAGACAGCGGAGAGGGATCGATGGGCAGGGAGGACGGGCGATATAATATCCAAGCGAGGGAGAGAAAGAAGAAATTCCAAGTTGTCAGGACATGTTCCAGGCACTGAGGAGCTGCTGGAATGGGGGGAGTGGCTTCCCCTGCACATTGGAAGCCCCTCCCTCTCACCGCCCCCCTCGCGCTCGATCTCTCTCCCACTCTCTTTTTTGCCAGCCACCACTGGGACAGGGCGAACCGGAGGGGCGGTGACGTCACAAACCCTCTCTCTACCCCCCCCTCCGGTCTTATAGGGATAACGGATTCTATTTAGACGGACTGGTAATGCAAGTTACATGCAATGCTACCTGGACACTTCCCATTCCCTTTAGAATAACCAACTGATGTCTCTCCAATGCCAAGCAGGGCGCCCTCCTGGGTCCCTCATGTTTCTGTCGGTGTGATCTGTACCCAGTCCAGGTTTGTGTATGTGTGACTGTGTGTAAAGCTTTACCACACACACACACTAGTTAGTGTCATTAGACAAACCATTTGCAGCACCACATACAGGGATCAATTTGATTCCCCATCCAGTTCTATTCATTGATCAGCTGGCACTAAAGGCCACGTAGAGTTCCAACCCCAATGGGGAAAGGTTCCATTGGTTATTTTATGGCATTTCACTGCAATTGAATTGAAAGAATGAAATGGGCAGAACGATAAACTCCAGTTTCATTCCATTCATTCACTCTTGTGTTTTCAGTCGACTTGTTAAAGCAATTGAACTTCGATGCTCAGTCTGCGCTTGACATGAATAATTTTTGGTTTATTTCAAATTCTTTTGCTAGAAACAATGAATGGACACAACCTGGATTTCCCCATATACAGTGGAGGGCTGCAGGCTCTCTCTGGGCTATAGGATCTACAAGGTGACCACACTTTAGGCCAATTTTATGTACAATCTGACATTTCTATTGATTGGAAAATTGTACATTTTCCCAATTTTATTATGTGACAATGGGTCATAATATTGATCGTAATTACGATGGGGAAAGTCATTTTTTTATTCGATTGGTTAAATGATCGTAGTACTTTCCTGAAGTTCCGATTAAATGTTAATGTAATGTTACGTCACAATAGACGACATTAGACATTAATCACAAAAAGAATTGAACAATATATATGGTATATCTACAGTCTTTTAAAGTATCGGTCGGTTTACGATCGTAATTTTGATCACAATAAGTCTTAGTTTCTGCAGAAGTCAATTTACACTGGTTTATGAGCTTGTAGCTGACAGCTCTGCACCAGGAGTGTAACCACCAGGGGAGCAGACCCTGCAACCATGCAGGGGGGCTGGGAGTCAGGGTGGCCCCATCATCTTACTTTTTCTATAACAAATACAGCCTCCCCCTCACAAAACTACTGTTTTCAGAGTGAGTGGGGGGCCCCATCATAGTTCTGCTGGAGGGTCCAACAATTCCTAGTTAAAGGGCATGTCCACCCCCAAAACTATAATCCCCCCACTACCGGCCCCATCATGTAGTGTAGTTTACTCCTTACCTCACATCCCAGCTCCATATGGTTCTCCTGTAGTCCCCCCCAAAGTCCCAAAAACTGCCCACCAGGAGGATAGCAGAGTCCTTATAGGACTCTGCCTCCTATCTGGCCTCCGGGAGAAGTTTGGCATGCGTACTGCAGCCCTTCTCCCCCTCCCTCTCCCTCCCTACCATAAAACCCTTTAGATATAACATTCCTCCTGTCCCCCCAGCCCCAACCGCTCTATTTGTATTATCTGAAAATGGCCAAAACATTACTTACCTTCCCTCTTTCCTCCGCTGCACTGAACTCCCGGCAGCCGTGTCCGTGATTGGCCTCCGCTCAGCCAATCACAGACGCGACTGCCGGTCCCGCGCCTCTGCTTGCATTTTCTCGCAAGCAGAGGGCCTGGCAGCGCGGCAGAGGAAAGAGGGAGGGTAAGTAATGTTTTGGGCATTTTCTGATAATACAAATAGAGCGGTTGGGGCTGGGGGGACAGTGGGAATGTTATGTAAAAATGTTTTTAGAAGGGTGGACATACCCTTTAAACCACTGCTCTACATTACTACATTACACTGTTTATTTTACTAATTTATTTATTATTTTGACAAAGTCAAATATTATTCCTTGCAAACGTATTAAATTGACAGCTGCCCTGTTGGCTGACTTTCTGCTCGGCCCTAAACAATCATCTTCAGTTTTCAATGAATATATTCCTGCGTCAGTCTGATTTTGATTTTGCAGCTCTCTGTCCTATTTAGCCTGTTAACATGGTTATCGGCTCTCAATCTCCTGTGTGTCAAACCACTTCCTCATTAGACAGCTTCAGGCACTCCTCTCCAATCCTCTCTGCTTTACAATCATTCATCCTTTTTCATATTCATTCTTGCTTAGACCCGCCTGTTCTACTCATGTTCTGACAGGAATCTAAAAGGAGAATGGTAGGAGGGAGGGCAGGGGGACAAGACAGAGAAGAGATCCTTTGGCTACATTTAAAAGCACTGACCATTTGTTGGTATTGAACTGACCTGTTGAAATTAAAAATAAAAAAAAGATTTGGAACAAAATCCTGCCGATCTGTTAATCCTCAGATTGCACTGATAAATCCTTCATATGGGATTTATCAGTGCAAACATGCATTTACAGCTAAAATGAATTGCACTTTAATTGCACCGTAAATTTAAATGGGTCCAATTTTGATGAAGGATGGTTGCAGCCTGATAACTTTTTGAGGAGGTAACATTTTGTGGTTGGTTTTTCTTGGGATTTATGGGATCTCCCTAATCCAGGCTCTCTTTACTTTAAAATGTGCATATTTCTACCTTTGCGGATCCGACAATATCAATGCTTTATCGCTAGTGTGTGTAGCGGCTTTCCAGAACGAGTGTGCAGCTACCTGCCGATCGGTCGTTTGTTTTTCCCATGCTTGGGTGGGTTCCTCCCATCATCATAAAGACAAACTTATAGGTTGTATGTGTAAAATAAATGTGCTTAGATTGTAAGCTCTTCAGGGCAGGGCCTGATGTATATGTATCCATGTAATTGTAAAGCACTATGGAAGATGTTGGCACTATATAAATCCACAATAATATAAGGGATAATGCACCCCTTACAGGATAATATAAGGATATTACGCCACCAAGGAGTTCTCTGACCATATAGAAGCATGAGGCCATAGGGCAGGGAACTCCGAGGTGGCGTAATGTCCTTATATTATAATGTGGAGGGGCACATTATTATAATACATAAGTATCTTATTTCTTCACCCCATTCACATTTTAAATTCTAGCCTTGTCCCTATTTCCACCTTAACTCCCCCCAAGCTACCTTCTGTAACTTAAACCCAGTAGAAAGGAACATCCCAGCCCAGCATCTATGTGGTTAAACAAATTTTTGTGGAGGAGGAGAGAGACATTGGTTATGAAGTGACAGGAAGAAGCTCCAGCAGGTTCCTTATAGTGAACACTGCACAAAATGCTCATTGTCCAGACATGAACACTGGAATGAGAGGAGCAGTGGGATATAAGAAATATAAGAAATGAGTCACTTAGTGACATAGCTGAGTGATTTTTATAAGGATATATACCACTGCAGCTCCCATTGTAAAATATCACACTTATGTATTATAACATTATTATAACAGAGTAACATTATTTTTCAGATTTCTGGCTACCGGCTTTCCAAACTGAAAAACCTTTCAATGTAGAGAGGATACAATATGAAGGTGGATTTCATTATAACAGCAAAACATTATTATGGTTATAGGTGACATTGTAATAAGTCAATGTAGTAGTAATAATAATAATAATAATAATAATAATAATAATATAACAATAATAACAACAACAATAATAATAATAATAATAATAATAGTAATAATAAATATTACATTACAATGTAGGGTCAATTATAATAATAATAATGATAATAATAATGCGTATGTAACACAGGGTACCAGTAACCTGGTAATTGCCCTATGCTACAGGTTTGTGGTTATTAAACAGGTTTTAAATGGACCCCAGGAACAACAAGGGAAACATATACCAAAGACCAATCCACTATATGTAAAGCTGCCAGTGTTGGAGCAGGTAATATAGTGTGATGGGCCCTATAGGGCCACATAGAGTAATTCCTATTCTCATAGGAGTCTGGCTGGAAAAACTGGGAACTAGAATATCTGTTGTATTCAATTAGATCAACTGGACTTGAAATGTAGTTCTTGAAGACGTTGGATTGGACATTTTCTGTAAGTATAAATGTATTTTTATGAAGAAAATATGTTCTAAATTTAATTAAATTGCTTTTTATGTCTAATCATAAGAGATGTGTAGAGTTTTTACTATGGCACTTCTATCCTTGCTTATGTATCTGTATGTTCCCACCTAATTAGATTGTAAGCTCTACTGGGCAGGGACCTCTTTCTTCATGTTAAATGGTCCAAGCACTTGTATATTCATTATGCACATACTTATTTATACATTAATGTATATATTTATATTTAGTGTCCCACTTGTATGGCTTTTTGTATTCTAATTTTGTACTGGGCTGCATCTTAAAGTGGCGCTATATAATAACATATACATGCATGCAATATAAATGGTATCCAAGTTGCTTGCCAGGTATTGACATATATAACATTTGACATATTATCAGTGCTATTTTATATAAGGAATTAAATACAATTCTACTACATTTTTTATAGAATTCCACTGCACCGCACTATTATACACACGGACATGCTGACACAGTGGTTCGTACGAATAGTTCCTTCACCTCAGCAGAGGGAAGTATAAAGGTACCCCCACACATATGCATCAATGCAAATATAAAAAAAATAAATGTATGGATCATTAGTTAAGCAATCAGGAGAAGTAAAAGTCGGATTTCTCTTTAAATGAACCCCATAATCGTAGCACTATTCAGCAATATGTTAGAATCCACAGCCAACTGCTAGACCTGTCCCTTTAAGCTTTGGATTGTTGCAAATTTCACATTACAAATGCAGTGCACATGTAACTTTGACGCATGAATAATCCACAACTGAACCACCGCAACGTGATCATAGTTGAGCACTAAAAAAACAACTTTGACATTTGCACACACATATGTATATATGACAAATGTAAAGTTTTGATATAAGAATATTTTAATTACCGGATATATATTCAAATGAAAAAGGTTTCCTTATGTCATGCAAAACACTGTAGCTCATGTTCTTGTATATTAAATTCAAGCAGTGGTTCACATTTGCTAAAAAACCTTAAGGGGGGAAATGGATGGTAGTCACGTAAACTCCTTGCAGTTGTATTTTTCTTGTAATCCACACCAGGAATCCAGTGTCCCTTAACAATCTAAAGCCAGGAGGAAAGAATGAATGTGTGCCCTGCAGCAAGATATCTAACCTGGCTATGACTTGGAATTCAGCTAATGGCTGTCAACCTGATACAAGACAATCCATTAACATGTTCTGTGTGTGAAGGCCCATCCTATTCCAGCTGCACCCCACACTGCGCACCAGCTCTCTGAGAGAGTATTTAGGGTGTTTAGTTTAGCTTTAGTTGGTTACGTGGGTTGTCTAAACAGTAAACAAGCTGAGAATGGGGAAAATAAAACTCATCACAGATATTGAACATTATAAATATAAATAATAATATGTATTGGGATACATTGGACATGGCTACATCTCAGAATATAAGTAACAGGGTAAAGGTCCTACCTATCAGTTTCTCCCTTCTTTTCCAAAAATTCTTCCCCCAGGATTTGCAATCCCCCTAGGAGCTCCATTTTCTTTCACAGATCCTAAAGATATATGTCTTACTTAGATTGTAAGCTCCTTAGAGCAACAGTATATGTCCAAGGCTATTTAAGGAGACCATAATAACTGACAGTGAATTGTCCCTTATTCGGTGTGCCCCTTGCCTGCGGGCATACTCCAATCCTTTTATGAGATGCAGTTTAAAACATTTACAAGCAGGGGAGCATCTAATTTTCAATGCATCCTATTTCCTGTGTCTGTTTTCTATGTAAATATATCTATTTTATTGGAAGGTTTTTGGTGTTTTTTTAAAAGGCTTCCTCTTGTACAATCACTGACTCCTCCTCCTGAATCCCTTCTCGGTTGTATAAAATACCTTGTAATATAATTGCAACAAAATTTATAATGTTTGCTTAAAAAGAAATATTTGATCAACGGTCACCTAAGCAGACAATGGAATTAATTTAGTATCTAGCAAAAGGCAGCCAACTATCCTACAAAGATATTACTGCAGGTGTATGTGAGGTCAATGTAGTGAAGGATGGTGGATTTAGATATAGTGATGATTGCAGGAATACAGTTCCATGCATCCTAGTGGGGCCTCGGCCTTAGACGAGAAATGTGGGTATTGCTGAGTAGTTAGTCTACAGGGACATCTGTCTTTATTCAACCTTAGACACTGTACAATACTAATAAACTAAGTAACTTTTACTTTTAAATATGTCATTGTAGATGTGGATTAAACAGTTCACATATTACTAAAAGGGCTCCAGCCCTACACTTTCCCAGGGTCTGTGCCTCCCAGGGGAACAACACTTCTTTTAGAGTCTTGTTAAAGGTTGGCCTACCTGCAAGGGGGGACTACAGTACTCTCTTTACAAGATTAGACTTTTCCTGCTATATAGCACAGCATCATAAGATTTTTCACTGTATTTGATGAGTGGCATTTGTTCCCATGAAATTCTGAACACTGTTGGCTCATAAAGCTGTCTCAGCAGGTCTGTCCACTTCATTTCACTCTAAAATCAACACATATATGCATTTCACCATGCTGTCACTCCCAGGGTTCTACTAAGCACACCATGAATCAATGGACCACAACAATGGGTTAATGTGATTCAAATGTGTCCTACAGAATGTGACATTAGTATCCACATCTGACTGCATGGTTAAATTAATGGTCTATCTATGTAATGTATGTCTGGAGGAGGGGGGATACCTGTGGTCTACCAATATATATATGTCTAATTGAATGTGTGTACGGACCTTTGGGGTTAGTGATAGATTACCTGTTTTGAGGAATGATGTATATAGGGTTTATAGTTGGGAAACAATCAAAAACTTTATATTTATATAAATGGCTGTCCAACCTATCATCCCACTACAAACTTGAACTGTGACTGTAAATGTCAGTGGACAATAACAGTACAATATTACATTTAAATGGAGGAGGATATAGACCCATGTCACAGTAGCTGTCCCAAATATAATAGGAGTAAATGATTATTTAAATACTTATTGCAGGCTCTCGTCTTGGCTGCATCGCAGATATCCCTAATTGGAATCTGCCATTGATAATGCAGTCTCTGGTTTACTTTAAGGGCAAATGACTAAATAAAGTTTATCAACCTACCTACCTACCATTATAGCATTAAGGGGATGTGCTGACCTATTTTTGGGTTTGTTGTGATTGTAAACTCTCAGTGATCTTGTCCTTATGTTTATAGGTAATCCACAAAAAATGCTGTCTGTGAAAATATATAAATGTATAATCATCTTCTTACCAGAATAGAAAGTCCAGCCAGCAATAAACAGGACTATTCCTAATTGGTTAATTCTTTAATTCCAAATCTCTTTAAAGCTTTGCTATAAATGAAATACCACAATCTCCTGAAGAAAACCAACTGCTGAGATGCCTCGCTAATGGAAGCAAGTGCACAGACCACCCTTAACTTTCACACCATAGTTCAAATCACAGGAGTGTTTAAAACAAAATAAACAGAGCAAAGTCAAGCTAAGAAAAACCAATTCAAATCGAAAAAGTTTTATACTCAGTGTGAGATTCCATCCATGTTTGGTCTACATAACTGCTTTAAGAACTTTTAAATTCTGAGAAGCAGACAGTTTAATGTTATTCTAACAGCGTCAATGTGTCCAGTGTTGGGAGAGATTTATTGTACGAGTCTAATCAGAAATCGCTTGTGCCAAACTGCGGTGAAGTTATGGGGACAAATACGGCCATTCCACCACAAAATACATTTATCAAATGAATTCTCCTGTCTCTTGTGTTTTTATACAGAACACAGGGAGTTAACGTTAAATTCTATTTTGGCCAAACAAAATGACCATAGCACTATATAAGTTGTAACAACAATAATAATCTAATATTAAAGACGTTTATGTTTTGTTTAATTGTCATAGTTTATCCTTTATTGTATGGATTTCTGATTTACAGTTTTCATAAATACAATACATACAATAACATTTGTAAAGCGCTTTCTCCTAAAGGACTTCAAGTGCATAAATACACTTTCCTGATCATTAGTTTTGGTGACATTTAAGTGTTAATATTAGCAGAGTGTGTCTGTACAAATAAATCCCATATACTATGCAATATATAGAAGGAAGGCCACGTTAGTGTGTTTCTGATGCACTCACATGGCGTTTTGCGTGGTAGAAACACAGCTGCAATTCAATGTCGGGCCACATGCGCTGCTCTGAGCTGCCATCCGTTTTCAGAACAAATGCAATCACAATTTTTTTTGCAAATCGAATGCACTCCAATTGCCGCATCACACAACACACCGAAAAGTTCACGAATGTTACCGTCTAGCGTAGTGTAGCCCCAGCCAGTGTGTATTTAATGGTAACTGTAAATTAGTGTGACCCAGACCGACTGTACTCACTCGCTGTAGTCACTTTAAGGCTAGTTATTCCCATAAAAGGAGCAATTCTGCTTACTGTAATAATAACCTATCATAGTATGGCGCCACTTGGGGAGAAATCACTGTACAATATTACAATAAATAACATTTGACAAGCAGTAAGGAATAAACAATACATAGATGGTAAGTAATAACATTCCTTGGAAAATGAAGAAATGGGAAAGGAGAAATGCAACTGGATTTTCTCTATGAATTGAAACAGTTCCCCAGACTCCCACACTGGCACTTTTCTACCACACACACCCATGAATAGAATTGTTTATATAACTTTTGTTTCTTCTTCTTTCTGCCAACTACTGAAACCATTGAAATTCCAGAGCTTAACCTTAAGTAAATATTGAACCATCCTCCCAGTGAGAACAGAGCAATCCTGCAATTCTACCGACGCCCCCCAGAGGTCGCTAGTCTACAATACATGAAGTTCACCCAACATCTTCAAAAAAAATAAGTTGGGGGGAATTAGAAAGTAAAATAATAAGAATGTTGCTGATGTTTCCATTCGTTCCCTGTGGTTCCAATGGAGTGGTTAGTGCCTATAGGTGTCTATGTACCATGGGGTCTGTGGTGTCTATGTGCCATGGGGGTCTGTGGTTGTCTATTGCCATGGGGGTCTGTGGGTGTCTATGTGCCATGGGGGTCGTGGGTGTCTATGTGCCATGGGGGTCTGTGGGTGTCTTTGTGCCCTGGGGGTCTGTAGGGGTCTATGTGCCATGGGGGTCTGGAGCAGAAACTCACCAGACCAGCTGGATTTTCATTAAACCCTCTCGTGTCTTTTCATTGAATCCCCATCAGCTTCATTCAACTCATCGACCTCCTGCTAAGTGAGAACTTCCCATCCGCCGCTTTCTTTTCACCATAGCCCCGGGACTGGACGGAATGTGACGGTCCGACAATCCAGTGTCACCATCACCGGCTACAATCCCCCTTCCACCCGGGACATGGGAGACGCGGAGAGGGATCGATGGCAGGGAGGACGGCGCTATAATATCCAGCGAGGGAGAGAAAGAAGAAATTCCAAGTTGTCAGGACATGTTCCAGGCACTGAGGAGCTGCTGGAATGGGGGGAGTGGTTTCCCCTGCACATTGGAAGCCCCTCCCTCTCACCGCCCCCCTCGCCTCGATCTCTCTCCCACTCTCTTTTTTGCCAGCCCCCACTGGGACGGCGAACCGGAGGCGGTGACGTCCACAACCCTCTCTCTACCCCCCCCCCTCCGGTCTTATAGGGATAACGGATTCTATTTAGACGGACTGGTAATGCAAGTTACATGCAATGCTCCTGACACTTCCCATTCCCTATAGAATAACCAACTGATGTCTCTCCAATGCCAGCAGGGCGCCCTCCTGGGTCCCTCATGTTTCTGTCAGTGTGATCTGTACCCAGTCCAGGTTTGTGTATGTGGACTGTGTGTAAAGCTTTACCACACACACACACTAGTTAGTGTCATTAGACAAACCATTTGCAGCACCACATACAGGGATCATTTGATTCCCCATCCAGTTCTATTCATTGATCAGCTGGCACTAAAGGCCACGTAGAGTTCCAACCCCAATGGGGAAAGGTTCCATTGGTTATTTATGGCATTTCACTGCAATTGAATTGAAAGAATGAAATGGCAGAACGATAAACTCCAGTTTCATTCCATTCATTCACTCTTGTGTTTTCAGTCGACTTGTTAAGCAATTGAACTTCGATGCTCAGTCTGCGCTTGACATGAATATTTTTGGTTTATTTCAAATTCTTTTGCTAGAAACAATGAATGGACACAACCTGGTTTCCCCATATACAGTGGAGGGCTGCAGGCCTCTCTGGGCTATAGGATCTACAAGGTGACCACACTTTAGGCCAATTTTATGTACATCTGACATTTCTATTGATTGAAAATTGTACATTTTCCCAATTTTATTATGTGACAATGGGTCATAATATTGATCGTAATTACGATGGGGAAAGTCATTTTTTTATTCGATTGGTTAAATGATCGTAGTACTTTCCTGAAGTTCCGATTAATGTTAATGTAATGTTACGTCACAATAGACGACATTAGACATTAATCACAAAAAGAATTGAACAATATATGGTATATCTACAGTCTTTTAAAGTATCGGTCGGTTTACGATCGTAATTTTGATCACAATAAGTCTTAGTTTCTGCAGAAGTCAATTTACACTGGTTTATGAGCTTGTAGCTGACAGCTCTGCACCAGGAGTGTAACACCAGGGGAGCAGACCTGCAAACCATGCAGGGGGCTGGGAGTCAGGGTGCCCCATCATCTTACTTTTTCTATAACAATACAGCCTCCCCCTCACAAAACTACTGTTTTCAGAGTAGGTGGGGGGCCCCATCATATTTCTGCTGGAGGGTCCAACAATTCCTAGTTAAAGGGCATGTCCACCCCCCAAAACTATAATCCCCCCACTACCGGCCCCATCATGTAGTGTAGTTTACTCCTTACCTCACATCCCAGCTCCATATGGTTCTCCTGTAGTCCCCCCCAAGTCCCAAAAACTGCCCACCAGGAGGATAGCAAGTCCTTATAGGACTCTGCCTCCTATCTGGCCTCCGGAGAAGTTTGGCATGCGTACTGCAGCCCTTCTCCCCTCCTCCCCTCCCTCCCTCCCTACCATAAAACCCTTTAGATATAACATTCCTCCTGTCCCCCCGCCCCAACCGCTCTATTTGTATTATCTGAAAATGGCCAAACATTACTTACCTTCCCTCTTTCCTCCCGCTGCACTGAACTCCGCAGCCGTGTCCGTGATTGGCCTCCGCTCAGCCATCACAGACGCGACTGCCGGTCCCGCGCCTCTGCTTGCATTTCTCGCAAGCAGAGGGCCTGGCAGCGCGGCAGAGGAAAGAGGGAGGTAAGTAATGTTTTTGGCATTTTCTGATAATACAAATAGAGCGGTTGGCGGGGGGGACAGTGGGAATGTTATGTAAATGTTTTTAGAAGGGTGGACATACCCTTTAAACCACTGCTCTACATTACTACATTACACTGTTTATTTTACTAATTTATTTATTATTTTGACAAGTCAAATATTATTCCTTGCAAACGTATTAAATTGACAGCGCCCTGTTGGCTTCCTTTCTGCTCGGCCCTAAACAATCATCTTCATTTTTCAATGAAATTATTCCTGCGTCAGTCTGATTTTGATTTTGCAGCTCTCTGTCCTATTTAGCCTGTTAACATGGTTATCGGCTCTCAATCTCCTGTGTGTCAACCACTTCCTCATTAGACAGCTTCAGGCACTCCTCTCCAATCCTCTCTGCTTTACAATCATTCATCCTTTTTCATATTCATTCTTGCTTAGACCCGCCTGTTCTACTCATGTTTCTGACAGGAATCTAAAAGGAGAATGGTAGGAGGGAGGGCAGGGGGACAAGACAGAGAAGAGATCCTTTGGCTACATTTAAAAGCACTGACCATTTGTTGGTATTGAACTGACCTGTTGAATTAAAAATAAAAAAGATTTGGAACAAATCCTGCCGATCTGTTAATCCTCAGATTGCACTGATAAATCCTTCATATGGGATTTATCAGTGCAAACATGCATTTACAGCTAAAATGAATTGCACTTTAATTGCACCGTAAATTTAAATGGGTCCAATTTTGATGAAGGATGGTTGCAGCCTGATAACTTTTTGAGGAGGTAACATTTTGTGGTTGGTTTTTCTTGGGATTTATGGGATTCTCCTAATCCAGGCTCTCTTTACTTTAAAATGTGCTATTTCTACCTTTGCGGATCCGACAATATCAATGCTTTATCGCTAGTGTGTGTAGCGGCTTTCCAGAACGAGTGTGCAGCTACCTGCCGATCGGTCGTTTTGTTTTCCCATGCTTGGGTGGGTTCCTCCCATCATCATAAAACAAACTTATAGGTTTGTATGTGTAAAATAATGCTTAGATTGTAAGCTCTTCAGGGCAGGGCCTGATGTATATGTATCCATGTAATTGTAAAGCACTATGGAAGATGTTGGCACTATATAAATCCACAATAATATAGGATAATGCACCCCTTACAGATATTATAAGGATATTACGCCACCAAGGATGCTCTGACCATATAGAAGCATGAGGCCATAGGGCAGGGAACTCCGAGGTGGCGTAATGTCCTTATATTATAATGTGGAGGGGCACATTATTATAATACATAAGTATCTTATTTCTTCACCCCATTCACATTTAAATTCTAGCCTGTCCCTATTTCCACCTTAAACTCCCCCCAAGCTACCTTCTGTAACTTAAACCCAGTAGAAAGGACCACCCAGCCAGCATCTATGTGGTTAAACAAATTTTTGTGGAGGAGGAGAAGACATTGGTTATGAGTGACAGGAAGAAGCTCCAGCAGGTTCCTTATAGTGAACACTGCACAAATGCTCATTGTCCAGACATAACACTGGAATGAGAGGAGCAGTGGGATATAAGAAATATAAGAATGAGTCACTTAGTGACATAGATGAGTGATTTTTATTAGGATATATACCACTGCAGCTCCCATTGTAAAATATCACACTTATGTATTATAATACTGTTATTTGTTAGTTTGACCCCTGTTCGTAAAACAACAACAATCCCCCCTAATGATTTTATATAAAAGACAGTGTTTTTAAAATCAGTATAATATTTTCGTATTATCATCAGACATTAAAAAAAATGTGTTCTTATAGTAAAATATTCGCTAATAAAAATTTGATGTATTAATTCTATGTACTGTGGATCGCTAGTCATCCGACTGGCTTTTCCAATTCAGAATGACTTGTACAAGAATCTGTGGCAATTATGTACCCGGGAAATCCCAATGACATATCACAGCCAATGTTAAGGGGTGTGATTGGATAGTGGCTAATAAGGTGTTATAGGAACGCCCAGAGTAAGGTGTCAAACAGCATTGTAACTGGCAGACAGATGGTGTCGAACCCCCCCACCTCTATTTAGGCTTGGTTTCTTATTTCCAATAAATGGCCTCCTTAACACCTCTCTTGAACTAGTCACGTTCCTTCGCCATATGTTATACATTACAATTTCAAAGTGTATGTCTTTATCCTTAAGATGCAGATACACGGCTGAGTCCTGACCCGAGGAATTGGCCTCTCTGTGCTGGCCATACGTTGATGCAGTTGTTGTTTGGTCTCCCCCACATCCAAATCAGAGCATTCTTCACTGCACTGCATTTGATATGATGTCACTCTTCACTGCACTGCGTATATGAGTGTCATTTTCTTCATCACTGCACTGCACTGCATATAGATGTCACTCTTTACTGCACTGCACTGCGTATGTGATCACTGCACTGCACTGCGTATAGAATGTCGCTTTTCTTGGTTTCGGTATTGGGTTCTTTCGGATGTTACGCAATGGCTGCCTCAGTGTGTTTCGGTTTAAAGCAGCAGGGATACGTGTGTTTATGAAAATTCTTGTTAATTTCTCGGAGACCCCTGCTACATATGGGGTGACCATGTTCTTTCTCCTGTCTGCTTTTCCCCTTCACTGTTGGTATTTGGTGTTCTTTTCTTCCTTCTACTTCTTTTGACAAAGGCCCGTCTGGATATCCACAAGGTTTTAAGGGCTCCTCTGAGATGTTTCATTTCTTTAGCCTTCGCCTCTGTGCATAGTGGGGATTTTCTCCCTCTTGTGCTAGTGGGGATGTTCTCAGCTCTGTGCTAGTGGGGATGTTCTCAGCTCTGTGCTAGTGGGGATGTTCTCAGCTCTGTGCTAGGGGATGTTTCTCGGCTCTGTGCTAGTGGGATGTTTCTCCCGGCTCTGTGTCAGGGTTCTGATGACAACAGTTGTGATCTAAAGGGTGGTGGGAGTCAAACATCAAATACTGATCTGTGTGTGTTGGTTTCTGTACCCTCTGCTTCCAGTTACCATTCTCTCTGACTTCTACCAAGCAGTCCAAGAAAGCCAGTGTGTGTTGTTTTGTACTCTTCCCTTGTAAATGTGATGTTTGGTCTACCGCATTAATGTGTTCTGTGAAAGCTTGTACTCCTTCTGGTGGATTTTAACCCAGGGTCATCCACATTCTGAACCAGTGCTGGGTGCTATGCCCTTAAAGGTATTAACGCCTGGTGTTTCTACCTCCTCATGTAAGGTTGGCCACAATGGGTGAAACTGGAGATCCTATAGCACATCCATGTTTTTTGCTTATAGAACTATGGGGAATAAGAACTAATAACTTTAAAGAAAAGGTATGATGTGATTGGTATAGCAGAAACATGACTAAATGATTCACATGACTGGGCAGTAAATATTGAAGGATACTCCTTATTTAGACATGACAGAGTTATGTTTAACAAGAATTGAAATCAAATCTAAAAGATGGAATAGATGGGGTTATAAATGATAAGGCAGAAACAATATGGTTGGAGCTGTGTACCGAAAGCAAGAAGGTGGGTAAATTAATTGTTGGGTTATGTTATAGCCACCAAATGCCAGTAGGAGGTGAAAAAAATCTCCATATGCAGTTGGTGAAGGCTGCTGGTATGGGGGCATGTTCTGGTTAGGGGGATTTTTAACTACCCGAACAAGATCGGAGTAATGGAACTGCCGCACCTCAAAATGTATAAAGTTCTTAATTTTCCTATATGAGCATTTTCTATCACATATGTTAGAAGTTCCTACTAGAAAGAATGCGTTGTTGGACTGGTGATATATAATAACCCTGAGCTCATTTTGGAGATGAAGGTAATGGGAAGCTTAGGGATAGTGACCATGATATAGTGTCATTTAATATAGGGAATAGTGACCCATGAATAGTGTCATTTATATAGGGATAGTGACCATGATATATGTCATTTAATATGGGAACAGTGACCATGATACAGTGTCATTTATATAGGGAATAGTGACCATGTATAGTGTCATTAAATATAGGGAATAGTGACCATGATATAGTGTCTTTTTCATATAGGAATAGTGACCATGATAAGTGTCATTTAATATCGTGATAGTGGATCATGATATGTGTCATTTAATATAGGGATAGTGACCATGTATAATGTCATTTAATATAGGGAATATGGGACCATGATATAGTGTCATTTAATATAGGGAATAGGGATCACGATATAGTGTCATTTAATATAGGGAAACAGTGGATCATGATCTAGTGTCATTAATATAGGGACAGGTGACCTGTATAGTGTCATTTAATATAGTGAACAGTGACCAGATAAAGTGTCATTAATATGGGACATGATCATAGTGCATTTAATATAGGGAACAGTGATCATGATATAGTGTCATTTAATATAGGGAATCAGTGACCATGATATATGGGTCATTTAATATAGGGAATAGTGACCATGATATAGGTCAATTTAATTAGGGAACAGTGACCATGATATAGTGTCATTTAATAGGGAACAGTGACCAGATACAGTGTCATTTAATATAGGGAATAGGACCATGATATAGTGTCATTTAATATCGGGAACAGTGACCATGATACTGTCATTTAATATAAGGGAATAGTGACCATGATATATGTCATTTAATAGGTAATAGTGACCATATATAGTGTATTAATATAGGGAAGGTGGCCCATGATATAGTGTCATTAATATGGGAATAGTGACCATGATATAGTGTCATTTAATATAGGGAATAGTGACCATGATATAGTGTCATTTAATATAGGGAATAGTGACCATGATATAGTTCATTTAATAATGGGGAACTCGTATGACACAATGATATAGTGTCATTTAATATAGGGAATATGACCATGATACTGGCATTTAATATCTAGGGAATAGTGACCATGATACGTGTCATTTAATATGGAATAGTGACCATGATCAGTGTCATTTAATATAGGGAATAGTGATCATTGAATATAGTGTCATTTAATATAGGGAATAGTGGACCATGATATAGTGTCATTTATATAGGGAATAGTGACCATGATATAGTGTCATTTAATTAGGGAACAGTGACCATGATAAGTGTCATTTAATATAGGGAATAGTGACCATGATTATAGTGTCTCTTTATATGGGCATATGACCATGAATAAGTGTCATTTAATAATGTGAATAGTGATCATGTAATATAGTGTCATTTAATATAGGGAATAGGCCATGATATAGTGTCTTTAATATAGGGAATAGTGACACGATATAGTGTCCTTTTATAGGAACAGTGATCATGATATAGTGGTCATTTATATAGGAACATGACCATGATAGCGTGGTCATTAATATATGGATAGTGACCAGATATAGTGTCATTTAATATAGGGAATAGTGACCATGATATAAGTGTCATTTAATATAGGGAATAAGTTACCATTGATATAGTGCATTAAATAGGAATTGTGACCATGATATGTGTCATTTATATAGGGAATAGTGACCATGATATAGTGTCATTTAATATAGGAATAGTGACCATGATACAGTGTCATTTAATATAGGGAATAGTGACCATGTACAGTGTCATTTAATATAGGGAACATGACCATATAAGTGTCTTTAATATGAATAGTGACCATGATACTAGTGTCATTTATATAGGGAACAGTGACCATGATATAGTGTCATTATATAAGGGAATAGTGACATGATATAGTGTCATTTAATATAGGGATGTGACCATGATATAGTGTCATTTAATATAGGGAATAAGTGACCATGATATAGTGTCTTAATATAGGGAACAGTGACCATAGATACAGTGTCATTAATATAGGGAATAGTGACCATGATATAGTGTCATTCATAGTAGGAATAGTGACCATGAATATAGTGTCATTTATATCGTGAATAGTGACATATATGTTGTCATTTAATATAGGGAATAGTGACCATGGAATATAGTGTAATTAAATATAGGGAAAGGACCATGATATAGTGTCATTTAATTAGGGAACAAGTGATCATTATAGTGTCATTTAATATGGGATAGTGACCATGATATAGTGTCATTTAATATAGGGAATAGTGACATGATATAGTGTCATTTAATATAGGGAATAGTGACATAAAATAGTGTCATTAATATAGGGAATAGTGACCATGATGATAGTTTCTTTATGTAGGGAATAGTGGACCCATTATATGTTCATTTAATGAGGGAATGATTGACCATGATATAGTGGTCATTTAATATGGGAATAGTGACCATGATATAGTGTCATTTAATATAGGCATAGTGACCATGATTAGTGTCATTTAATATAGGGAATAGTGACCATGATTGGTCATTTAATATAGGGAATAGGACCATGTATAGTGGTCATTTAATAGATGGAATAGCTGATAGATATAGTGTCATTTAATATAGGGAATCAGTTGACCATGATATAGTTGTCATTTATATAGGAATAGTACCATGATATAGTGGTCATGTATCTATATGGGAATAGTGACCATGATATAGTGTCATTTAATATGTAATAGTGTCTGATATGAGTGTCATTATATAGGGAATGTGACCATGATATGTGTCATTTAATATGAGGAATAGCGAACATTATTATGCATTTAATAGGAAATAGTGACCATGAAAGTGTATTTAATATAAGGAATATTGACCATGATATGTGTATTTATATAGGGAATAGTGACATGATATAGTTCATTAAATACGGTTGCAAAACAAATGTGCACTGGGTTAACCTTTTAATTTTAAGAAAACTAATTTTATGCTGTTAAAGGGATCATTTCAGCTCTTAAACTGGACGGACTTGTTCCTAGGTAAAGATATTGAGCAGATGTGGACCACTTTTAAAGGCATATTAAACTATTATATTTGTAAATTATAACCTTTAGGGAACAGTGTTAAAAAAAAAATGAGGTTCCACTAATCCTGCATGGCTTAATGCTCAGGTAAAAGGGAAATGGAACAAAAAAAAGGCTTTTAAATTTTGAAATCAAGGGAACAAACAGTCTTACAGGAGTACAAAGCTGTAATAAAGAGTGCAAGAAAGCATTAAACTAGCTAAAATAGAAAATGAAATACGGATTGCCGAACAAAGCAATTCCATACCCCAAAAATATGAGGAATAGTCCATTTGGCTGACAAATGATTATGGTACGGAAACAATTAGACAATTTAATATCATAACAAGCGCCAGGACAGATGGATTGCATCCTAGGATTTTAAAGAGCTTTAGTTCAGTTTCTAGCAAGCACCGCTGGTGTCTCATCATCTTTTCAGATTCGTCTTTTTGTCTGGGGATGTGCCACTGGATTGGAAAAAAGCCAATGTATACCAATATTCAAAAAAAGGTAGTCGTTCACATGCAGCCTGGTAACCTATAGACCTGTAAGCCTAACATCAGTGGTAGGGAAGGTTGATGGAACTTTGTTACGGGATATATCCTTGACTTTGTCTCCAGTAGTCATGTTATTAGTAGTATTGCGCATGGATATGATGCCACGGAGTCCCCAGTACACCTTCATCCCTATACCCAATCACAGCCGCGGTCTTCACCATATAGACAAGACCCCGTCGTCAGGAGACTTGTTGCCCACGCTGTACACGGTTACCCCCAGGTCTTAGAGCACAGGTATAGACGCTGAGGCCCGGGTATACTCTGGAAAAAACCGAACACCCAAATAGCAACACAGAACGGGAAGACAAGAAAAGGACATAATACAAGGATACAATGAGAAGAACTATGATAATAAGAAAAGACAAGGAAAAGACTTGGCTATTAGAATTAGACTTTTGCTACTAAACAATAGCGGGACCACTAGCTTGGCTACCAAAACTATAACAGGCAAGAGTAATGGCGGGGAAGGCATATATAGAGCAGAGAACCAATGGGGAATGAAATGGACAGATCCGAATGAAGATTGGACAGTGTTAACTAATAGAATCCTCTCTGGCCAATCAGCGTTTGCGGGAGCGGAGAAGATAAGAAGTGGTGGGCCTTAGCGCGTCCCGAGGCAGCAGAATAGAGCCGGTCGCCGCGAGAAGAGGAGACACCTGAAGACGCTGGCCATAGAGTGATGGGTTTTGGACCGCAAACGAGAGTGGGTGGTTAATGGAGCTACATCTATGTGGGCTAAAGTTCTAAGGGAGTTCCCTCAGGGTTCTGTACTGGGGCCGCTTCTTTGTTTAATCGTTTTTATAAATGACTTAGAAGGGGGCATTGAGAGCAAGGTCTCTGTGTTGCTGATGACACTAAAATTATGCGGAGCTTTGGAAACTTCCAATATGTGCAAGTGCTGCAAGCAGCCTAGAGATTACAATGGCAGCAGAGGCAGATGGGATTCATGTTGGTAAATGGAAGGTGATGCATTTGGGATTTAATAATCCCTGTGCCACCTACCCATAAATAACTCTGTGTTAAGTGCATCTGAAATGGAAAAAGATTTGGGGGTTCTGTAGATAACACTTAGCTGTACAAACAATGCCAGGTAGCAACAGGCTAGACTAGCAAGATATTGTCTGTTATATAAGGAGGGGAATGATTCAAGGGAGAAAAATATTATTCTCCCTCTTTACAAGGCACTGGTAAGGCCACATTTGGAATATGCGGTGCAGGTTTGGAATCCTTTAAGGTTGAAAGAAAAGAAGTTACATCTTCAGGTTAGGAAAGGTTTCTTTACAGTGAGAACGTGAATGTGGAACTGGTCTCTCCAGCAGTGTGGTAATGGCAATTTCATTAAATAGCTTTAAAAAAGGCCTGGATAAGTTTCTAAACTAAAATTTAATTGGGAATTACTGGTATTATACATCTACTGTAGATTGGTTGGTACAGGGATAATCTATAATATAGAATTACTGGTATTAATACATATGGTTTGGTATGGGGGATCCTATATAATATCTGATAATTACTGGTTATTACTACTATAACTGTAGTTCTGGTTGGTATGGGGATACTATATAATATTGAGAATTACTGGTATTAATACTATACTGTACGTCTGGTTGGTACAGGCATACTATAAATATTGAGAATTACTGTTATTAATACAATAATTGTAGTTCTGGTTGGTACAGGGATACTATATAATATTGAGAATTACTGTTATTATACATATACTGTATTCTGTTGGTATGGATTCTATCAATATGAGAGATATACTGGATTAATACATAACTGTAGTTCCTGGTTGGTATGGGGATACCTATATAATATTGAGAATTACTGGTATTAATCATATACTGTATTTCTGGTTGGTACAGGCATACTATATATATTGAGAATTACTGTTATTAATACAATATACTGTATTTCGTTTGGTACAAGGGATACTATATAATATTAAGAATACTGTATTAATACCTATACTGTAGATCTGGTTGGTAAAGGGATCTATATATAATTGAGAATTACTGTTATTGATACATATCTGTAGTTCTGGTTGGTACAGGGATACGATTAATATTGAGAATTACTGGTATTAATACATATACTGTAGTTCTGGTTGTACGGGCCATACTATATATTGAAGCATTAACTGGTATTAATACATACTGTATTCTGGTTGGTACAGGGAATAAACTATATAATAGTGGAATTACTGGTATAACACACATTACTGTAATCTGTTGGTACAGGATACTAATAATATTAAGAATTACTGGTATAAAAATACATATACTGTAGTTCTGGTTGGTACAGGATACTATATAATATTGAGAATTACGGGTATTAATACATATCTGTAGTTCTGGTTGGTACGGGTATACTAGAATAATTAGAAATTACTGGTATTAATACATATACTGTAGTTCTGGTTGGTACGGGATTACTAAATAATATTGAGAATACTGGTATTAATACATATACTGGTAGTTCGGTTGGTACAGGATACTATATAATTAAGAATTACTTTTATTAATACTATACTGTAGGTCTGGTGGTACAGGGATTCCTATATATATTGAGAATACTGTTATTGATACATATCTGTAGTTCTGGTTGGTAGAGGGATAACGATTAATATTGAGAATTACTGTAATTATACATACTGTAGTTCTGGTTTGGTACAGGGATACTATATAATATTGAGAATTACGGTATTATACATATACTGTAATTCTTGTTGGTACAGGGATACATATATGTGAGAATTACTGGTATAAAAAACACATATACTGTAAATCTGGTTGGTAAGGATACTATATATATATGAGAATACTACTGGTATTAATACATATACTGTAGTTCTGGTGGTACGAGGATACTAACTTCTATGATATTGAGAATTACTGGTATTAATACATATACTGTAGTTCTGGTTGGTACGGGGATACATATAATATAGAGAATTACTGGTATTAATACATAATACTGGTAGTTCTGGTTGGTACGGGATACTATAATATGGAAGGAAATTCTGGTATTAATACAATACTGTAGTTCTGGTTGGTACGGGGATACTATATAATATAAAGAATACTGGTATTAATATATACTGTAGTTCTGGTTGGTAAGGGATACTTATATACTAGTGGAATTACTGTTATAACACATATACTTAAATCTGTGTTGGTACGGGATACTATATAATATTGAGAATTACTGGTATTAAAACATATACTGTAGTTCTGGTTGGTACGGGATACTATATAATATTGAGAAATTACTGGTATTAATACAATATGATTCGGTTGGTACAGGGATACTATATATATAGAGAATACTGGTATTAATACATTACTTAGTCTGGTTGGTAGGGGATACTATATAATATTGAGTATTACTGGTATTAATACATATACTGTAGTTCTGGTTGGTACAGGGATCCTATATAATATAGAGAATTACTGGTATTAATACATATACTGTAGTTCTGATTGATCCAGGGATTTGTTCCGATTTAATTTTGGAGTCAGGAAGGAATTTTAACCCCCTTTTCAGCTGTTTATTTTTTTTTGGCCTTCCTCTGGATCAACCGTTCACGGGTTAAAAAGGAGGTGGAAAGGTTGGACTTTGATGGACGTATGTCTTTCTTTAACCAATTACTATGTGTTAATTACATACACAATACATTCATTACCATGGCCCATTGCCGCTCTCTGGAGACTGATGTCTCAATGTCTCACTTCCGGGCTCTGCCCTTTAAATTTCTCTTTATAAGGTCATTAATATAAAGAGGCAGAATGTGAGGTTAATATATTTCTGTGAATGTTTCTTCCTTGCTGCATTTACAGGCAACACACTGGCTATTTGAAACAATGTATCACCTCCGCAATTTTAACTTTATCCCACCCCATACGTTTGACAGTTTTACATCTAGTTCTTCTTTAAAGTAAACTCAGAATTTGGACCCTTATATTTTATAAAGTCAGACTAGCCACTACATATCTTGGTAAATCAGGTAAGTTCCTTTTCATCCATTACAGATGCACGTAACACAGATTTATTTATGGTGTAGGGGGCACAGGGATTATTAAATCCCAAATGCATCACCTTACATTTATTAACATTGAATCCCATCTGCCATTCTGCTGCCCATTGTGATAATCTATCTAGGTCTGCTTGCAGCACTTGCACATCATTTGAAGTTTTATAATTCTGGTGGGTTTTTTTTTGCCTTCCTCTGGAAATGTGGGTATTGCTGAGTAGGTTGGACTGGAGGGACATATCTCTGTATTCAACCTCAAATACTATACTATACTATATGTGTCTAGAATAATACAGGTCTAAGACCAGGTATAGACCAGTCCTAAACCAGGTGTGAACCAGTCCTCGACCAGGTTGGACCAGTTATACACCAGTTATGGGCCAGTCTTAGACCAGGTATGGACAAGTTTTAGATCAGGTATAGACCAGTCCTTAGACCATTTATGTCCCAGTCATTGACTAGGTATGACCAGTTCCTAGACCAGTATGGACCAGTCATTGACTAGGTATGGCTAGTTGTAGGCCATATATGGACAAGTCTTAGAACAGATATGGACCAGTTATAGACCAGGTATGAATCAGTCATAAACCGGGTATGGACTGGTCTTAGACAAAAGTATGGACCAGTCTTAAACCAGGTTATGGAGCAGTTTTCGATCAGGTATAGACCAGGATACACCGTCTAGACCGGGATGGACTATCATTGATTTGGGATGGACCAATCTAATAACAGTATGGAATCAGTTATAGACTAGGTATGGAGAAGTCTTAGACCAGTTATGGACTAGTCATTGACTATGGTATGGACCAGTCTTAGAACAGCTTTGGACTTTTATAGACCGGGTATGGAATATTCTTAGACCAGGTATGGACAAGTCATAGACCAGATCATGGACCAAGTATTGACTAGTCATAGGCACAACACATAGAACCTGATACCCAAACCAATAATAGATGTTTAGATTTCCATAACCCATTAGCAAAACTAACAGCGCAAGTAGCAAAAGATATAGCAGACAATATACAAAATAGCAGAAAATATACTTGGGTCACCAATACTTTAGAAAACTAGCCAAGGATAAGTTGTTTCACTGAGCCCACGAGGGGATAAGGTTTCTAATTGTCTGATCCAACACTCTTTCCTCTGAATTAGGAGCGTTGTGATCATACACCTGCTATATGCTGTATAATATCGACCATCCATTGGTGTATCAAGAATTTGGCTTCATCTTTAGTAAAATCCAACCCTACCTGGAAGGCCATTTCAACTTTATCCTAAGTATGTTTGTAAGATTATCGGTCGGATCACTGGAAGTTTACAATATACTTTATTATCCGACAACTGGGACATCAGTTCAGATTTACAATACTCAACACCTAGTAAAACAATGGCTCACCTCTATCGGCGGGTTGGATAACTGCTCTTCTCAATCCTTCAAGGACAGCAGGTCCAATCTTTCACCTCTGGTTAGATTGGACCCTACTCCTTGTAAGAACGATTATGGGTAGTCTGGTGTACAGTGAACCTAATACAGGGGTACAGTGTAGCATTTGAAAGAATGGGGTACTGAATACCAGGGGTACGTGTTACAGTGAAAAGAAGGGTACAGAATACAGGGGTACAGCAAACATAATAAAGGGGTACAGGGCACAGAATACAGGAGTACAGGGTACAGTAAACAAAATGCAGTACAGAATACAGGAGTACGGGGTACAGTGAACATAATACAGGGGTACAGGGTACAGAATAGAGGTACAGGGGTACAGTGAACAAAATACAGGGTAACAGGGTACAGATAGAAGGGAACAGGGGTACAGTGAGACATAATACCAGGGTTACAGGCTACAAGAATAAGGTACAGGGGTACAGTGAAACAAAACCGGGTTACAGGTACCAGACTATAGAGTAAACATGGTTACAGTGAACAAAATACAGGGTTACAGGGTACAGAATAGAGAAGGGTACAATTAACAACGGTTACAGGTAGAAAAACAGGGTACAGTGAAAAAATGGTTACGGGTACAGAATGAGAGGATACAGGGGTACCTGAACAAAATACAGGGTTACAGGGAGAATATGATAATGGGTACAGTGAAAAACTACGGGTTTTACAGGGTACAGAATAGGAGGTAACAGGGGTATCCAGTGAACCATAAAATCCAGGGTTACAGGGTAACAGAATAGAGGTAATTACACATACAGGTTCAGGGTCAGTTGTCAGAGTATGTACAAAATCAGGGTTTACAGGGTACAGAATCAGAGGTACAGGGTCGTGAACATAATAATAGGGTACAAGTTACCGAATAGAGGTACAGGGGTACAGTACAAATACAGGTTACAGGCAGCATAGAGGACCATGGTTACATGTAACAAAATACAGGGTACAGGGTACAGTAATAAGGTACAGGGTACAGTGAACAAAATACAGGGTTACAGGGTACAGCAATAGTAGTACAGGGGTACAGTGAACAAAATACAGGGTTACAGGGTACAGAATAGAGGTACAGGGGTACAGTGAACAAAATACAGGGTTACAGGGTACAGAATAGAGGAACAGGGGTACAGTGAACAAAATACAGGGTTACAGGGTACAGAAAATAAGGAACCAGAGGGTACCGTGAAACATAATACAGGGGTACCGGGTACAGAATGAGGTACGGGTACAGGACATAATACAGAGGGTACAGAATAGAAGTACAGGGGTAACAGTGAACATATATCAATGGGTAACAAAACTAGAGTAATGGGTACAGCTTGACACAATACCGGTTTACAGGTACAGAATGAGAAACAGGGTTAAGTGAACATAATACAGGGTAAGGTACAGAATACCAGGTGGTCGAGTGAACATAATACAGGGGGGGTAACCTAATAGATGGACAGGGGTACTTGGTGAAACATACATCGCGGTTATACCGGGTTACAGAAATGAGGTACAAGGTACAGTGAACAAATACAATGGTTAATGTACAGAATAGAGTACGGGGTACTGTGAACATAATACATGTGGTTACACGTGTACGAATAAGATGTACGGGTTATGTGAACATAATACAGGGTTATACGGGTCAGAAAGAGGTACCAGGGGTAGCATTGAACAAAAATACAAGGTTACAGGGTACATAATAGATGGTAACATTGTACAGTGAACATATACATGGTATACCAGGGTCAGAATAGAGGGTATCACGGGTACGGTGAACTAAACAAGGGTTACAGGGTACAGAATAGAGGTACAGTAAGTAATACAGGGAACGGACAAATGAGCAGGGTTGACATACCGGGTTACAGGGTAGATAGAGGTACAGGGGGACAGTGAAACAATACAGGTTTACAGGTACATGAATATGTAGGACAGGGTATCATGAACAATACAGGTTACAGGGTTACGAATAGAGTAACAGGGGTACAGTGAACATAATACAGGGTTACAGGGTACAGAATAGAGGTACACAGGGTCAAGTGAACATAACAGGTAGCAGGGTCATACAGGGTACATGAAAATACAGGTAGGGTAACAGAGAGGTACAGGGTAGGAACAAATACAGGTTTAACAGGGTACGTAATAGATGGAACTTGGTACAGTGGGAACAAAATACCGGTTAAGGGTAAGATACAGGTCAGGACTAATACAGGGGTACAAGGAAACATATACAGGGGTACAGGGAAAGAAATACAGGGGTACGGGTGCAGTAATACAGGGTACAGTGAACAATACACTGTTACAGAAAGGGGGTACTGAACATAATACAGGGGTACAGGGTACAAGTTACCTGCCTCTTCTAAAGATCATTACAGTTTATTTCGATTTAATTTCCCAGTCTCTGGAATCTAATCAGTAACAACCCAGAGAATAAAATAGTAGAAATCGGTTCTCATAATGTCGTCTACATTGCATTTCGATTTATTTCCCAGTCTGCAGACAGCGTGGATGTTATAATAATATATATAATTCTCCTATAGAGACGATGGATACCACCATTTCTCTGTTCCCTATTAATTAAGGTGTGAGACTTGCCTGTCCGTGTTCAGCAGCCACTAAACCCTGGATTAGATGTAGGAATGGATTTGATTTGTCTAAATGGGAAAGAGGCAAATATTCTATTTCCCCTCTGTTAACTGTTTAATTGTTCCTCCTTTCAACCCCACTCACATCAAATTAACATGGAGAAACTCTGAATTTGATTGGATCTTTCTAATCGTTCACCCCATTCACCGATTGGCCGTTTTGTTCATTGTGGGTGAATTTATTTCTATTTGGACAGATTCTTTCTGTCTAATTCCAAACATGTCCTGGTCACCTGGGCACAGGTTATAACCTGAAAATCACCAGGAACCAGGGGTATTCTTAGAGTTTTGGGCACCTAAAACAAAATGTCGCCTATCAGCAGACGGGGGGTGGGGTGATACATGAAGTGGGTGTGGTTTCATCAGGGAACATAGGCATGGCTTGTGGAGGTGGCTATGGTGGTCTGACTTACACTGATTGGTGGACTGGTGCTGAAATGTGGTATTGCAGGAAGGAGGATTTTTTAACTGTCACTTTTAATTGTTCAGCAAATGTTTCAGTTTGCCTCATGGTAGGGGCACCCCTGCCAGGACTCCCTGCAAAACTATAATGGGTCCGCTACCTGTTTTTTGTGGAGTAGTTGGAGTCCTCCCTACAGGGGGTTAATTTGGGTAGGGTAACTTTTGCACATTGCCTAGGGTCTCTCACCTCCATCCATACCATGTGCCTGTGCGTCCATATTACAGAATGGGAGAGAGTTGGGGACCAAACAGGGTGTAAGGCAGAGGATGGCAAGTGCAGTTAGTACAGATTTTCAGCAAATGTAAGAGACAGGAGGTAAGATTCATACATTAGTGATTTTGCAATTGGTTTAATAATACAACCGGGTGTGTAACTAGGGACCCAAATGGTCCCCTTTGTGTGGTGCAAGCTATGAGCTCTTATTAGACCCTTTGATGTTGTTGACTCTGTTGGCATTAATGGTGAGATCAAAACGAGAACTTCACACCAGAAGATCAGGTGGCAACCAAGTTTGTCATGGAACCAGGGAAACAGAATGGAAATGCCCATGGAGTAACTTTAGGGATATGGAAGGTTGGGATATTATCGGGATATTATTGGGGTATTATTGGGATATAATTAGGATATTATTGGGATATTTGATTGGGGTATTATTGGATAGACTTGGGATATTATTGGGGATACTATTGGGGATAATATTGGGATATAATTGGGATATTATTGGGGTCAATTATTGGGATATATTGGGATATTATTGGGTAATATTGGGATATAATTGGGATATTATTGGGATATATTGGATATAATGGGGATATTCTTTGGCTCTCCTTGGCTCTCCTTGGGGCTCTCCTGGGCTCTTCTTGGGGTCTTCTTTTGGGCTCTTCTTGGGCTCTTCTTGGCCTCCTTAGGGGCTCTTGCTTGGCTCTTCTTGTGCTACTTCTTGGGCTCCTCTTGGCTCTCCTTGGGGCTCTTCTTGGGCTCTCCTTGGGCTATCCTGGGGGCCGTCTTGGGGGCTTCCTGGGGGCATCTCCTGGCTCTTCTTGGGGTCTTCTTGGGCTCTTCTGGGCTCTTCTTGGGTTCTTCTTGGGCTCTTCTTGGGCTCTTCTATGTGGTCTTCTTTGGTGCCACTTCTTGGCTACCCACTCTGCCCTCATCCTCGGCCTCTTCTTGGGTCTTCTTGGGGCTCTCCTTGGGCCTCTTCTTGGGGGTTCTGGGCTCCTTTTTTGGCTCTCCTTGGGCTCTCCTTGGTATCCCCACTCTTGCCCTCCTCCTCTATGTGATCTTGCCCTCTGCTCCTGCTGTGATATTGCCCCTCTCCTCTCTTTGCTCTTGCACCCTCCGCTCTCCATCTCTCTTCTCTCGTCCCCGCCCTTGTGTCTCTCCCCCCCCTCCTGGACCCATCTGCGCGCGCCCGTGACATCATATAACTGTAGGGGGGTGCTTGGGGGCAAATGCAATCGCAGGGGTGCACCATATAATAAAACACAATATTGCCCATATAATTAATAATAAAAAAATAATGACCACCATAATAAAACACAATATTTGCCCAATAATCACACAATATGCCCACAAAAACATCATAAAACACATAAAATTGCCCAATAATAAAAAACCAACATTGCCCATATTAAACACAATATTGACCATAAATAATAAAACACAATATTTGCCATATAATAAAACACATAAAATATGCCCATATAATAAAACACACAAAAAATATTGCCCATATAATAAAAACAATATTGACCTTCTAAGTAAAACTCCATAATTGCCCATTAATAAAAAACGCATATTTGGACCATATAATAAAACACAATATTGACCATATAATAAAACCTATTGAACATATAATAAATACAATATTCCCATATAATAAACACAATTTGACATCAATAATAAAACAACTTGCCCTTATATAAACACACTATCTTGCCCCCCCCCCCCCCATAATATAAACACATATTCCCAATATAATAAAACCATATTTCCCAATAATAAAAACAACAATTTGAACCATTATAAAACACATATTGCCCATATAATAAAACACAATATTGGCCCATATAATAAAACATACAATTAATTTTGCCCATATAATAAAACCCATATTGCCATATAATAAAACACAATATTGCCCATATAATAAAACACAATATTGCCCATATAATAAAAACACAACATTGACCATATAATAAAACACAATATTGCCCATATAATAAAACACAACATTGCCCATATAATAAAACACAACATTGACCATATAATAAAACACAACATTGCCCATATAATAAAACACAACATTGCCTTAATATAAACACATTTGCCCATATAATAAAACACAATATTGCCCTTATATAAAACACGACTATTGCCATTAATAACACAATATTGCCCATATAATAAAACACAATATTGCCATATAATAAAACAACAATATTGCCCATATAATAAAACACAATATTGCCATATAATAAAACCATATGACGCATATATAAAACACAATATTGCCCATATAATAAAACACAATATGCCGCATATATAAAACACAATATTGACCATATAATAAAACACACTATTGCCCATATTACTAAAACCAATATTGCCCAGATAATAAAACACAATAATTGGACCATATAAACACCATATTGCCCATATAATAAACACAATATTGACCATATAATAAAACACAATATTGACCATATAATAAAACACAATATTGCCCATATCATAAAACACAATATTGCCCATATAATAAAACACCATATTGAACATATAATAAACAACAATATTAGCCCATATAATAAAACACAATATTGACCATATAATAAAACATCAAGACATATTGAACTAATACTAAACCATTTGCCATTACTAAAAACAAATATTGACCATATAATAAAACACAACAAATTGCCCATATAATAAACACAATATGACCATATAATAAAACCAATTTGACCATATAATAAAACCCAATATTTGCCCATATAATAAACACAATTTGCCCCTAATAAAACCAATATTTCCCATATAATAAAACAGCAATATTCCCATAATCATAAAATCACACTATTGCCCATATAATAAAACACAATATTGACCATATAATAAAAACAAGTATGCCCTTAGTAATAAACACATATTCCCATATTAATAACACACAATATTCCCATATATAAAACACACCTATTTGCCCTTATATCAAACACATATTGCCCATATAATAACAACAATTTGCCATATAATAAAACACAATGATTGCCCATATATAAAACACATATTGCCCTTATAATACAACACAATATTGCCCATATAATAAAAACACCACATTGCCCATATAAATAAACACCTATTGCTATAGAATAAAACACAATATTGACAATTATAAAACACAATATTGCCCATATAATAAAACACCATTTGCCTAGTATAATAAACACAAATATTGCCCTTGTATAATAAACCACATTTGCCCATATAATAAAAACACAATATTGCCCTATAATAAAACACAATTTGCCCATATATAAAACAAATATTGCCCATATAATAACCAATATTGCCCATATATAACACCACATGTATTGCCCATATAATAAAACACAATTTGCCCTTCTAATAAAACACAATATTGCCCATATAATCACACCAATATTGCCCATAGAAATAAAACACAATATTTGCCTATATAAATAAAACAAATATTGACATATACTATAACACATATTGCCTATATAATAAAACACAATAATTGAACATATAATAAACCAACATATGACCATATAATAAAACACAATATTGCCCATACTAAAACACAAATTGCCCTATAATAAAACACCATATTGCCCATATAATAAAACAGCAATATTGCCTATTAAAACACACAATTTGACCATCTAATAAAACACATATGACCATATAATAAAACACAATATTGGACCATAATAATAAAATTCCCAACTGCCATATACTAAACACAACATTGCCCATATAATAAAACACACACTATTGCCTATATAGGGATAAAACACAATATTGAACATATAATAAAACAACAATATTGCCTATATTAACACAAACACAATATTGAACTATATAAAAACACAATATTGCCCCATAAAAAAACACAATTTGCCCATATAATAAAACACAATATTGCCCATATATAACACAAATATTGCCCTATAATAAAACACACAATATTTCCCTTATAATAAACACAATATTGGCCCATATAAGAAAGACCACAACATGGCCCATAATAAATAAAACCCTAATTTGCCCTTATAATAAAACACATATTGCCCATATAATAAAACACAATATTGCCCATATATAAAACACCACATTGCCCATATAATAAAACACAATATTGCCTATATAATAAAACACAACATTGAACATATAATAAAACACAATATTGAACATATAATAAAACACAATATTGACCATATAATAAAACACAATATTGCCCATATAATAAAACACAATATTGACCATAAATAAACACAATATTGACCATATAATAAAGCACAACATTGACCATATAATAAAACACAATATTGCCCATATAATAAAACGCAATATTGAACATATAATAAAACACAATATTGCCCATATCATAAACACACACTATGACATATAATAAACACAAATTGCCCCTAATATCAAACACAATCTTGACATATAATAAAACACATATTGAACCTATAATAAAACACAATATTGACCGCATAATAATAAAACACAATTTGCCATATATAAAACCAATATTGCCCATATAATAAAACACAATATTGACCATATAATAAACACCATATTGCCCATAAAGAAAACAACAATATTAAACATATAATAAAACAAACACAATATTGACATAATAATAAAACACAATCTTTACCATATAATAAACAAATCATTGCCCATATATAAAACACAATATTGCCCATATAATAAAACACAATTTGACCATATATAAAACACAAATTGACCATATAATAAAACACAATCTCCCTATAAATAACCCCAATTTGCCCATATAATAAAAAAACCATTTGAACATATAATAACACACATATGCCCCCTAAAAAACAACAATATTGACCCATATATAAAACACATATTGCCCATATTAATTAAACACAATATTGCCCATATAATAAAACACATATTGAACCATATAATAAAACACATTTGCCCATATAGATAACAACAACACATATATGCCCTTATAATAAAAAAACACAATATTGACATATAATAAAACACAATATTGCCATATAATAAAACACAATATTGGCCCATATAATAAAACCCAATGTATTGACATATAATAAAACCACCATATTGCCCATATAATAAACAACATATTGACCATATAATAAAACACAATATTGCCCATATAATAAAACACAATATTGCCCATATAATAAAACACAATATCGCCCATATAATAAAACACAATATTGCCCATATAATAAAACACAATATTGCCCATATAATAAAACACAATATTGCCCATATAATAAAAAACAATATTGCCATATAATAAAACACAATCTTTGACCATATAATAAAACACAAATTGCCCTTATAATAAAACACAATATTGCCCTTATAATAAAACACAATATTGACCATATAATAAAACACATATCGCCCATATAATAAAACACAATATTGACCATATAATAAAACACAATATCGCCCATATAAATAAAAGCAACATATGACCATATAATAGAAACACAATTATTGACCTTATAATAAACACAATATTGCCATATAATAAAACACATATTGCCCTTAAAAACACTATCTTGCCCTTATAAATAAAACACAATATTGCCCATATATAAAACACAATATTGGACCATTAATAAAAACACAATATTGCATAAATAAAACCATATTGACCATAAACAAACACAAACATTGACCATATAATAAAACACAATATTGCCCTATACCTAAAACAACAATATTGCCCATATATAAACACAATAATTGACCCATATAATAAAACACAATATTGCCCATATAATAAAACACAATATTGCCCATATAATAAAACACAATATTGCCCATATAATAAAACACAATATTGACCATATACTAAAACACAATATTGACCATATAATAAAACACAATATTGACCATATAATAAAACACAATATTGCCCATATAATAAAACACAATATTGACCATATAATAAAACACAATATTGCCCTTATAATAAAACACAATATTGCCCATATAAGAAACACTATACTTGCCCATTAATAAACACACATTGACCATTAAGAAAACACAATATTGACCATAATAATAAACACAATATTGACCATATAATAAAACCAATATTGACATATACTAAAACACATATCGCCCAAATAATAAACCACAATATCGCCCATATAATAAAACCTATCTTCGCCCATATAAGAAACCAAAATAAAAAATATCGCCCATATAACATCCAATATGACAGGAGCAATGAGAAGTTAACGTGCCGCTGTTATACTTCGCTTTGCCCTTTAATCCATTTGAATGTAACCTTCCTTCCCGTCAATGCCCTAAGCATTTCATTAAGCCGTCCTTCCTCTGCCTTCCTATTAATAATCTGTTTCTTGCATTTCCATCTAATCATGGATTCGGCCTTCGGTTTTCTAGAGTCTCCTATAAAGGGTTTTTAATGGGAAAACAGAAATTGCAGAAGCTGCTCTGGGGATCTATATCCTTGGGATGTCTCATGTCTTCCCTTCACAGGCAATGGCCGAGATCTAGATTAAAGGGAATATATCAGCAGGTCTGATCTCAGGGTTTGTTTTGACTCCTGCAACCTAAAGTCTCACCCCATATCCTCTAGACTGTAAGCTCTTTGGGCAGGTTCCTCTCTCCTGTTTTATCATCAACGTATTGCTGTAAGAAACTCATCACTGTATTCTTATATTACTTTATTACCTGTGTAATGTAAATGTTATGACTTTGTATAACTATATTACCCTGGGATGATAACATGTATGACTAATGTAATTGTAAAGCGCCACGGAAGATGTTGGCGCTATATAAATCCATAATAATAATAATAATACGATCACCCCCAGTATCACACACCCCGTTTCCCCATATTGAGGAGGTGTCAGGAACATGACAATTTTATATTATGAGTCGAAACAATTTGTTTCATTATGAGAATTATTGCCGGGGTGGTAAATGGGGTTAACCAGTTGGAGCGATCTGAAATAAACACTTGGGTGCAGATTTGGAGCAGTGTTTAATGCCAGTGGCATGGGGGAGGGGAAGCAATATTGAAGCCAAAATCAATTCTAGTGGTGATTCCAAGTTCTGAGTCTTAGCAAATAATCTCGCCAACGTTAGGAAAGGTAATATTTAATTAAACCTTGACGTTAATAAAGCGTTATCTTCTCTTTCTATATCAATTAAATTGATAGGCCAGATTACCTGATCAAGTCCCATATTAAAAACCATTCCAACCACAGTATTAACATGCGGAAAGCGACTAACGCCCGACCTGCGCGTAAAACACACGAATCCGTTCACTGCTCCCATTTTCCACTGGTATTTTCCAATGGTTTAGGAAGACGAAGCGTTTATTTGGTGAATACCTTAATGTTTCACATTGGCAAATCAAATTAATTGTGGTGTTACCTGATCCTCCTACCATTATTCAAAATGACCTGTTTAGGACAGTTGCATATAATTAATTCCATCGCTGACAACCGTCGATGGCAGAGACTGTGAAACATTGTGAGATCCCTGCAAGGCACTGACAAAACCTTTCCACGAAGCTCTGCCCACCAAGAAATTCTATCTAATTGGAAATGCCCAATGAGATTTAATGAGGAAATGGTCTGGAAATCCTACGCTCTCGTTAAATGGAAAAAACCGCGATCAGATTTCTCCGGAAACCCTACATTGCATGGACCTTCCATTCTCTAACAGCGTTATTATTATGATTATCACAAAAGGGCAAATTTAACACTGGAAACAGCTGAAGATTAGTTCCCTAAATACTAGCTTAGATATCTTAATATTACAATGTTAGGCTGAGGTCACACTGCACCGCACAGAATCAGCGCATACAAAATCGCGAGCGTAATCGCACGCGATTTGTGTGCGCTTTTTCTTGTGCGTTCGTGTTCACGTTTTGCGTTCGTGTTTTCTCCATTTTCGCGTATGGAACGCGCGTTAACACAGACCCAAAAATGGTGAACGCAAGGCGTACCAAAACTGCGATCGGATGCAATCGCATTCGTATCGGAAATCGCGGGAACTTTTCGCGTTCCGCGATTTCCATTGTTAGCAAAAAATCGCGGGCCGCAAAACGCGAAGCGCAAACGCGCTAGTGTGGCCTAGGCCCTTAGGGTCATTTATTAAATGTTTAATAAGCTTATTGTCCCATGAGCTAAAGGCAAATAAAGGCTGGGTAGTAAATTTCCTTTTATTATATTCTTATTTAATAATCAGTTTATCTTCTTGCCTTTACGGGCAACTGTAGCATCCCAACCCACTTACCCCTACAGAACCCAATAGTACCTAAACTGTGAGGTCCCATCCATGTTTTGCCCTAGATCTGTCACACTGTAGGTAGGCTTTCATTGCTGTCTAGTCCAAAACCCCTCTAATTAAGTCAAAGAGACTTTTGTTTGACTGTTCAATACAAGACACACTTATTGCACATCCGTCCGAAATTTGACTGAGCTGAGAGAGTGGGCTGCTAGATTGTGAACAGAAGGTACAGTGATATAGAACAACTAACCTACCCTCCAACATTCCCTTTAAAATAGGTACACTAACCTACCTTCAACATTCCCCTTAAATAGGTACACTACCTACCCTCCAACATTCCCCTTAAATAGGTACACTACCTACCCTCCAACATTCCCCTTAAATAGGTACACTACTACCCTCCAACATTTCCCCTTAAATAGTAACAACCTAACCTCCACCTCCCCCTTTAAATAGATACCTAACTACCCTCCAACATCCCCTTTAAAATAGGTCAAACAACCTACCTTGCACCTTCCCCTTTCAAATAGGTTTCACTTACCTACCCTCCCACATTCCCCTTTAAATAGATACACTCAACCTACCCTCCTCATTTCCTTCCCCCTTTAAATAGGTACACATACACTACCTCCCTCCACCATTCCCCTTTAATAGTACAACTACCTACCCTCCAACATCCCCTTTAAATAGGTACAACTCCTACCTGCAACTTCCCCTTTTAATAGGTACACTACCTACCCTCCATACTCTGTCATCATCATGCACAGGGGTAGGAGAAAATATACATACAGGTAAATAATGGTTCCAAAAGTAAGCTGCTTATTCAAAACCACACAGCACCACTACAACATTTCGGGGAGGTTTCACCCTCCCTTCATCATACCTGATGAAGGGTGAAACCCCTGAAATGTTGTAGTGGTGCTGTGTGGTTTAGAATACATTGGTTAAGTACCCTTAATATCCAATTTTTACAAGTGCTGTCCTGGTTTGATTACTGTGTATATGTTGTGAGACGTGGCTGGGAGTTTGGGACTTGCACTGTGAAAAATGTATCCCTTAGTGGTGGGAGTAAGGCTGTGATTTTTTCCCAAAAGTAAGCTGACCATAGCACTTCACCCCAACAAGCCAAACGCACTAGCTCATCTGTGACCCATTTAATTCCTGAAGAAGGATCAATATTAATATTTACAGATGTTCTGTAATCTATACTCCAAGTATAAGCTATTCTATTGCTTTAGAGAGGGCACTCCAGAGAATCAAATGGGTAGAGAGAGTTTTTGATTCAAATACAAAGGAAAGGCTGCACACTGTATACACGATAAAGCTTTTCACAAAGTTACTGTGAATTAACTGACATAATACCACACATTTCGAGGTCTTACTCCCCTTTCTCAGGTATCAGGTGTTCCTTGAGGCAGGATGTGAAGACTTGCACCTGGCATACTAAGCGTAGACTGGTCTGTTCAAATTTTATGAACTTTTCAGGAGAGATTTGCTCCTCTGTATGAAAATAAGCCTGATTTCTGGGCTTATTCATTTCATTTTTCCATGGCAGCCCTTTAGTGGATACCACACAAACCACACTGGTTCAACATTCAGCTTTTTGCAATGCTTTAAAAGGGTCAGCCAATTGGGGAGGTACTCACTAATGGGCTGCTATGTGGTAATGCAGAAATTATTCTGAATTATCATCTTTCATGCATGTAGAAAGTAAGGTAATGCAGAAATTATACCGATATTTGCATTTTAAAAGAGACTAAAGTGCATTTAAAATGGCTTCTGCATCTGGATTTCTTTCACCTTACTGACCTCACAGAAAAGTAGCTTAGACTAAATTTCCATATCAACTGATTACTAGTTTATTCTCTAGTTTCCCTGTTTGTCCTTTGGAAGCTGGTTTGACATGGGCTCGGATTATTTCACGTGTCAGCCATCATAGAGCTCTTAATTATTTTCTGCTGTTTTAGAACTAATAAAAAGCAGTCTGCTTCCTCTTTCTCTCTTTACCCTCCGTAGAGATCATGGGATAGGAATTCTGCTTGAAGTTTGTTTCTTGTTGATGGTAACTTGGAATAACTCCACCAGGGCATATTTCAGTTTGTTTTTTCCTTTCTATAATTGCCTTGTAACATGTTGTTGCAATGAGAAAACTTTCTTTAATGACAGTGTTTAACCAGAATAGAGACTTAAAGATCTAACAGAGAAAAACACATTTAGTATGTTACAGAAAACAGTGTTTATTTAAGATAATCATAGCTATAACTGCATGAGACACAGCTACTACTAATGTGGTAAATGTATTCCATTCACTGAATTCACACCTGCTAAGTGTTCTGAATTTTGACATTTTGTGCCCATGTTCCTTAACTGACCACCCTGTTTACCTTCTGTGTTGTGTTCTGTATTGTGACCCAGGCTTTGTTTGCACTAGATGAGATTTATCGAGTTTGTGGTGACACGCATTGGAAGAAAAAAGCAAGGATATCTATTTCACATAGCAATGCCAAAATAACATTCATACTTTTATGTGTTGTTATGGCACCTAACTGGAAATGTTAAAATGCACAAGAAAATGCACAAAAAGGCTACCACAGTCACATAGAATCGCATTGTAAAAACACTTTATTGCGTTTTATTGCAATTTATTGCATTTTTTTCCATGCTTATTTCTTTGTGTAGTGTGAACGTTGCCTTAGCCCTCAGGGATGATGTTGCAAATAACATTTAATAGAAGGACTGTTGAAGCACTTCTTGGGATAAATGACAATTACATTTAGGGGAAGTGCTACTGATCTGGTCAAACATTTATACAAACTGGTAGCTCCGACCCGAGTTAGGGGGCCGGAGCGTCTGACCTGCGGCGCCGCTCCCACGAGGATGCTGGGAGTTGTAGTGCGGCGTCTTGGCTCCGTCTCCTCCTGTGCTCTGTGCTGGGTTCGGCAGCGGCTGGTCTCGCGAGAGCCGGGAGGATGACGCGAGCGGTGACGTCAGCGATGATGTCGCCGGGCCTATAAAAGGGGCGGGACACGAGGTAGCAGGCGCCATTTTGTAAAATTGCTAACAGGAGGAGAATCTCCCCACCCTCCCTCCCTTCTATTTTGAGAAGTTATGTTTCATGGTTTTTGGAAGAATAAAAGCTTTGTTGGAGTCACAGCGGCGGGGGCATCCTTGCAGAGTTTATGTTGAGCCGTTACATGCCCTCTGGGGATCCAGAGGCTTGGCATTTAGCAATGGCTACGGCTAGTTGGGGTTTTTACATCTGATTAATATGCAAGGATGCAAATTTATAATTTGGCTAATTAATTGATCACATGACTGTTACAATGTGTCAATAAAGCTGTGGCCATTTATTTCACCCAAAAAGATTGTGTGTCTGCCTGTTCATTTCCATACAAAATTAATTTATTGGTAAAAGGGGTTTAAGTCAGTTGTAGGCAACCGAGGTATCAGCAGCAGGTCAAAGAAAAGGTAATGCATGTTCCTGGACCTCATACAATATTATATTATCCGCATACTGGCATACATTATAAACAAAGGGAAAATAACATTTAAGGAAGAAAATACACAGAGGTGGAATGTAAAGATGATATACATATATAGATACAATATTAGAATACTTGACAGTTGAAAAATAAAACTAATAAAATATCTGCAGCAAACCTATATGTTATCATATTAACAAAGCCCACATGCACAGTGGGCACTGCAGATTATCCTATTAGGGTGCTTTATATCCATACCTGTTGCTTAAAAGGGGCCATGTAAACCGTTTTATGTTTCCTTGGAATAATATGTATGCAATCTGTGTTGCAACAGCTTCTTCTTAACCAGCTGACGCTTTGGTCTTATCCCGCTCCAAAACCAGAGTCTCACAACCATTTTCTTTTTATATTATATACTATAGCAAGGCTTAGGTTACCTCTTTCTGCTAGAAATACATTCCTTTTCTTCAAAGGGAATCTCAATACTTTGATGAGTTCTGTTTCAGTATGGTGCAACCTTAGCATTTTTGCAGCAAGATTCTATTCTGAAGACCACAAAGTAGTTTCAGTGAGTATTGATCAGGTGCCAGCATGTGCCAGAGGTTGGTTGGTACTGGGGTAACCGGCATTTGGCACTCCCCCAATCCAATTGGCTTGTTATAATTAATGTTTCGTTTATTGGCCCCTATATGGAGAAAAGCACTGCATGTTAATATTTGACTTAACTAGTTTACACTTATTAGAAAATATAGAAACATAATGTTATTTTGGAATAGACAACACTGGATAATCTAGAAATCTTTAGTTACTTGTTCCACTGGATGTATCATCTCCTACCCCCATTATTATTGTACTTTAATTACAAAGCAGTAATAAGAGATTTACTGGTAGAAGCCTGCTATCAACCATGACTTTTCAATGGCAAGTCACTGTAAAGTAAATGCTTTATTTATAATGATCTTAAGGTCAATCGGAACAAGAGATAAAGGGAATTTGAGGCAAATACAGGAAGAAAAGAGCCTGAAGGTCAAAGACTCTTGGGTTCTTTCTTCACTTGAGTTCATTAATTAACTGGAGAAGAATGGCAGTTTGTGAATCACTGACCTGTGAGTTTGGGTCAGTTACCCATGTTTCTTTGCAGTTTTGATGGAGTCTCTTCCTTGTCTTATTGACAAATACCACTCTTCTCTGCCATTAATTCAAAAAGAAACAAGAGATCTGGCAGAAAGGATTTTTATTCAATTTGCATAGGTGCGTGTTTTTCATTTATTTTCTGGTGCGCTGTGCAAATAAATACAAATGCAACAACGACATTTAAATCAATATGACCCTCTTTTCTGAACCCTGTCTCTTACAACACCCATAGTATCTAGAAAGGCTTTATACCTCTAACCCATCCTATTTAATGTCTCATGCTCGTGTGTATAGTTATTACACAGGGTACCCCCTGGCAATTTTTAAGCAAAAGGCATACTGACCCAAACAACCTGGGAATCATCATACAGTATATATAGAATGTTAAAGGGCCTTCTTTCCAGTGATGGATTATAAAAGTGCTTTTTTGTTTTTTTTTATTGCAGCCGACTGGCTGGGGATGTCAGAAGATTTGAATAAAGAGGGGGAAATAATAGCCCATTCTGTACACACCAGATGATTACACCCTCAGCTTGCTCTTGGTGGGTTATATTACAGGTCTACTCGGTAAAAACAGGGGTGTAGGAATCACTATAGCAGCCCAGAGCCGAAGGGGGCCCCGTCCAGGTCCCCTGCAGGCATGTGCACCCTCCTAAGAACATTTTTACCTCAGTATACTGGTTTAGTTCAGCCACACAAACCCCATTTTGGTTTACTTAAACCTTTCAAAGTTAAATGAAAATGGGGTTTTGTGGGGCTGCTAAGTGAGGTACATTTTTTCTTAGTAGGGTGGACATTCCCTTTAAAAAAAAACTTTCTGCAGTTTGGCCGGCTTAAGTTGGACTGTACCAAACTAATTTTTATGTGGGGTGCCCCATCTAAAATCTTGCTATGGGGCCCTGTGATATCTAGCTATGCCCCTGGGGATCCCTGGGTACCGCTTAAAGGACAGGGGCATTATTTTGCCTTTAATTCTCCCTATTTATAGTAAAATTCTACAAATTATCTTCAGAGAGGAGAAAGATACATGTATCTGTAAGGTTTTTTTTTTAAAGTTACCTTAAGTAGCCTGTTGATATTTGTATAAAACAATTTCCTGGGCTTCAGAAGAAAAGAATATATTAAGTTTAGTGTCCCTTTATATTGTTCTTATACTTGCATGTGTTACTTAATTTTTATTTCCTTTCAAAGGAAGTTAAGAATGAAAGTTGGTTGAACAGTTCTTAGCACAGCTGATTTTTGCCTTGAATTGGAAAATCTATTTCCAACTCCTTAATTCCGATACATTTTTACTTGGCTAAAACATTTTATTTCCGTACAGTAAAAAGCATTTCTAAAGGTGCAAAGGGAATCACAGCCTCAGATCAGGTCAAATATTGCATTGCTTCTTTGCTGTGACAGTGTACTCTTAACATCGTTAGAAAAGAAATTGCATTTTCTTAAGTTCAGGCGACTCTCCAGGTAATGAAGATCTGAACTTTTTACGCATTTTTAAGTTTTAAATGCTAATAGTCATTGTTGGTGCTGCACCTCTTTTTGTTCCCAATCTCCCCTACTTCTGGTAACACCTCCTTGTGAGCCAAATCCTTATTTGGCAAAATTCCCATAGACTTAAATAGGACTTACATCACCACCGGCAAAGGACTGTGGTAAAAAAAGAATAACACATTCATCACACATTCATTTTATATAAAATGAATGTTCAGCCATATAATATCCTCAGAAATAGCAGAAGAAGAGTTCCTAAATAATACAATCAATATGCCAAAACGAAAAGATATTTTACTATAGAACTGACTAACACAGGGTCTATTTGACACACAATTTGAGAATGCCATGCCCATGGACTGCCTTTATACCTTCACTGTCCTGGGTTATAAGAACTAGTTGGCAACCTCTCACATTGGAATCAATGAATCAATGACAGCTTACAATTGATGCAGCATAATTTATCAAGCATACCTGCATCCTCTTTCATTTTACTGCATGTCACATTGCCACCCTACAACTTCTAAAGCTGGCCACACACGGGCAGATGTTCTACCAATTGGATATTACAATATAATGGTGCATAATAAGATTGTGATAATGTAAACATTTTTGGCCAATCAATGAAAAGTCGGATTGTACAAAAAAATCAGCCTAATGTATGATCACCTAAGATCATGTTTGTCAATAAACTCCCAGACTCCCCTTTATTCACTGTATGGTGAAGAACAAAACATATATAGATCTATTTATTAACACAATAGAGAGGGGATTTTACAATTTTAATTTACGATACACTGGTTGTAGAATTTTTATATTTTTCTTTTACCCCACCACCCTTCTCTAGAATTAAAGGCGTTAACTTGGTTTCTTTTCTTTGTTCTTAACCAGAGATTTCAGCTCTACTGGGGTTTTCTTTCTAGGCTTTAAACAAAAAAATCAATGAAATTTTCAGATACAGTTTGATTCTGACCTATTTGATCTGATTGGTTGATCTGTTAGATATTACTTTGTAATGATTGGACTGTCCCATGGGCTGAATAGTGACTGATTAACTTAACATTGTTTTCCCTTGAATAAAATTGTATAAACATTGAATGGCAGTGGCATAAAGACAAGTCTTGTGTAATTAGGGAAACGTATCATCACTGGAACAACTGGAATTTATTTTCCCCGTGTGACTGATTGTTAAAGATGTTAATGGGGAACTACAGTGGAAGAATCAACAGAATACAGATCTTTAAAAAAATGACAGACAGAATCTTTTAGATACTTTCAGACATTTTTTTTAAAGATCCCCCTACACACAGTCCTGAGGATTCTCCCTTTATATATATTTGGGACTACACATTTCCTGTAGCCATGGCCAACTCCCTATAGTTTAGTACAGGCAGATGACCATGGCTAAGAGCAGTTTGGGTAGTTCCCGAGCAGTCCCGAGGCCAGCAGTGAACATTCATCGGCCTTGGAAAAATCAGGAACTGCGATACACACATACCATCAGGATTGCCCCTTATATATATATATTATATTATATGTGTGCCCAGCTATAGGATTGAAGGCTAGAAATGCTAAACTGTATACACTGTACTATAGATGCATCGGTAGTTTCATAGTGACAATATATCCATCTGAAGTTTTTGAAGTTAAACAGTCGAGAACCTCCATTTTTCAGCTATAGACATACAGGGTAACTCTAAATTTCCCGTGGTGCTTAGTTCCTTAGGAACTGTGAAACATTTTCAGTTCTTTACCCACACTTGCAACTTTTCTAATGCATGTTGTACACTGCATTGGATTCAATGCAATATCCAAATCTTTGATGGAGTACCATTAAATCCATCAAATGGAAAGAAAATGGTACCAAAACAAACCTGCCAAGGGAGGGCTGCCCAACAAAACTCACAGACTAGGCAAAAAAGCCATTTATCAGGATATCTGGACGACTCCCCAAATGTATGGAGAAAGGTGCTCTGGTCAGGTGAGACTAAAATTTAACTTTTTATCCCCCAAGAAAAATGCTATGTCCCATCACCCCAAGAACACCATGTATGTATGTATATGTTTATTTATATAGTGCCATTTGGTGCATCATGAAATATACAAGTGCTTGAAACATGTAACATGAGGAAAGAGGTCCCTGCCCTGTTGGTATTGCTTCAAATCGTGGGTGGTGGCTATCAGCTTTTAAAATAGAGTTGACTGCTGTTGGTTTCTTATATGATACTGTGACAAGTTTTCCTTGTCTCGCACAGATTCTTTATATCTAGAAATTCAATCTCACTCATGTTATAATTCATAGTCAACTTAATATTTTTTACATTCTCATTCAGTGCTGCCACACATTTTTTTCAGGTCTTCAACCTGTCCTTCCCATACTATCAAAATGTCATCCACATATCTTACCCAAAGCAAGATATGTGGACCCCTATTTCCTTGGACTGCTTTGCCATCGTCCATCTCCTATTTCCCCAGGTGGAGGCACGCATATGTCGGCACGCAAGTAGCGCCCATGGCCGTGCCATTTGCCAGGCTATAATACCCTTCATTGAACACAAAATAATTGTTCTCTAGAATAAACCTTAACATGATTGAGACTAGATTATTATGAGCTTCATACCTTCCTCCCCTTGAACGTAGAAATGACTCCACTGCCCTCACTCCATACTTAAAGTGTAACGTAAGTAAAAAAAGGAAACTAATTTTGACCAATCATCAAAAAAGTTTGTTTTTTTAACCCCCACCCTGACACAGGTACACACATCTACTGGGCTACCCTTCCATTTCTGTGGAAGCCATATTTAAAGGGTAACTATAGCAACAAAAAAAAAAAAATTTGATCCAGAATCAAAACAGTTTTTTTTTTTTTAGCTACCTATTCATTCATGTGCCAACCATATTTAAAGGGTAAGTATAGTCAAAAAACACATTTTGACCAATCATCAAAGAAGTTAGTTTTTTTTATCCCCCACCCTGCCACAAGTACACACCAACTGACATACCCATTCATTCCTGTGACAGCCATATTTAAAGGGTAAGTAAAAAACATTGCCATTATTGAGTTTTAAAATCTGCAGCACAAACACACGCATTCCCTTCCAAAATGCAGCCTTTCAAGCCAAATTCAAACTTTATACTTAAACTTTCCCTTTCTAGTCTATCCTTTAATATACACATCAACATGCCCCTAAGAACTAAACAATGTGCTGTGCAGCTTCTGCATCAGGGCCATTTTTAGGCATAGGCCACCTAGGCAAAGTGCTAGGGCGCCTAAGTTTAACCAGTGTTCTTACTTGCTGTGTTAGAACTGTTCTTGTTCTGCTGCTATAATTTGTAACATTGTAGTGAGTACAGAGCTCAATCTACTCAGCTCACTCTACTTGGATACAATGTCAAATGAACTGAAGGTGAAGGAAGGAGGGGGGAGAATGAGCTCAGAAAAAAGGACAGAGGAGTGCAGTTCTAAAATGCCAGGTAAAAGCTGGTGCAGACTTTATAACAGTGACCCTGTGACTAGCAGCCATGAGATCCCTATCCCTGCCTCTTTCTTCCTTCCACCCAACGCTCCAATTAGAACATAGAGTAGGTGAGGAGTGAACAATTTAATGGAGGAGACATGGAAAGCAGGTACATTCTGTATATCATGTCAATGCTGGCAACTGAAAGGGTTAAAGGTAATACTGTGCAGGCACTGAAAGTGTTAATGGGAATACCATAGGAAAGTGCTGGCACAGAAATTATTAGCAAGAAAGTCTGCTGGCACTGAAGAGTTAATGGTAATACTATGCTGGCAATCACAATATTCTGGGGAAGTCTGCTGGCACTGAAGGGTTAATTTCAAGACTAGAAAAGTGCTGGCACTGGAAGTGTTGAGTCTAATACTCTTGGAGGGCTAGGCTACACTACTTTGATTTTAAGCACGATGGAATTGCGATCTGATCACGCTAGGGCACCAAGATAGCTACAATCTTTACTGTCCTGAAATACCTTTTAAAGAGAGGAAATAGACTAATTATAAAGCACAGACATTTCAGCACATTTTAAAGGTAATTATTGGGAGGAAATACTTTAATCTGGGATGCAGAAAACAAGTGCCTCAGATCTTAGTTTGCCAGAAAAAGGTGGTTTTGTTCAGCTTACCTAGTAGAAAAAAAAACAAGCAGCCATAACTATATTTTATAAAAGGGATTTAGCAAGCTTGTGCTTCTAAAATCCATATGCACAGTTTTTAGAAAAGTGATTATTATTTGTAATCTAATGTAGTTGTCCATAAAAAAAGACAGGACATTAATCCTCTGAAAGACATGGCTATTGGGCATGTGCGATACTCAGTGGGTATAAGAGGAGGAGCCAAAGTGGTAGCCACCATAGGATAACTTTAAAACTATCAAGGAGATTCAATAAAAGTTCTTATCATTAAAAATGGTGCTAATTGTGCCCCAACCAATCAAACATTTGAAAGCTAACATCTAAATGTTTGGGGCAAAATAAGCACCATTTTTAACGATAAGAACTTTTATTGAATAACCCTGCATGTATCTTCATTGCCATGGTGCTGCATGTATCTTCATTGTTTAATGCAACATGTAATTTTTTTCTACCTCAAGTTTTTTTTACTTTAGTTGCCCTTTAAGATAAGGCATTTTATTGCCTTTCTATGCATCGCTATAAAGGTTCACTAAGGGAAAAAGCCTTATAAAAGCATTTCTATTTTCACTTTTGATAAGCAAGTAGAGATTATTCAGGCACTAGAAAGATGAAATTTTCTGAAGACATTTTCTGACCTATAGATAAATAGAGGATACACATGAAAGCCGAAAAACAAATTTTGTTTCAAACCTCTCCATGCATATTTTGTGTTACTAGAATAGTGTTATTCACGGCCAGCTGCAGCCACTCACGCTACGGGTTAAAGTCAAGCTAACCGAATCATGATTGGTTACCTTGACTTTAACCACTTGCTTGCGGGAGCTGGGCGAGTATCGCAAGAGATTCACAGCTTGCCTTGTGAACACCAGCTAATATCTTAATGGGAAATCATACCGCAGGTGATCACACAAAGAGATCTTACCCAGAGCGGCTGTGGCTGTAGGTAAACACCCCATTAGTTCAGTATACTGTACAAAATGGGATTTTAAGGTAAAACAAAAAGGTTATTTTTTTCCTTGACCTTTGTTATACTGCAGGGGGGGGGGTTGTGTCCCTCAGACAACCATCACTATAGTGTTGCTGGGTGGCCAAGTGATTTCTTGTTGCCCGGTCATTGCGATACTTTGCGATATATTATAGGTAAAAGAAAAAAATACATTTACTTACAAATTCCCACTCCAATCTACTTTGGCTATGCTCCATCTACTGGGCTGCATATTTAATGGATATCGGGTGTACTTTGTGGTCTGATTGCACAATATAAAACACAAAAGGGAAAAAAATGAGTGCAGTAAATTTGAAAATAAAGTGAATCCTAATTGATAATTATGCTTTGATTTTGCTCATCACTGAACCCCTAAAAGGCATATTACCAAATGTCATTGTTAATTGACTTTTGAAGTCTACGTTTTATTATTAGAAACCTTGCATACATGTCTTACTGGTCACACTGGTGGAACCTGTAGCTCTTCAAAATCTGACTTCTTAGGAGGGTAAAGATGCACAGACATATTTTTCTAGGGTATAGTTCCCCTTTAATACTATGGATAAGTTGCATCATCATTTTATGAATAAAGCAACAATACTTATTATCTAATGTATAGTATGTATGACATTTGACATAATCCTGGTCTCCCTGTATTATTTTAGTGAATGCAGGATGCACATAGACTGAGCAACATGTATAGGAACTAATCATGTTCAGACTGTCGAAAAGGCATTTTACAGTTATTTTACATATGACAGCTTTATATGAAAAGCCAGGTCAACACAGTTGTTTTGTGTGCCCAGTGTTAATCTTATTATTAGTTAGATCTGCTGGGAACTAGCTATACAAACCCACGTCCATGTAACATAATCATTTTACAAGGACTATAAAGTATAATTTTGAATGACAATATGGTTGCTTATTACGTGCAGATGTTGATCTTCCCAAAATTGATAACGCTAGTCACGAGCCTGAAAACATTTTTTTCCTCTTTTAAGTTGTCCATAGGCTAGGCATAGCAAAGTACAGATATTGATTAAAAGACTAATTAGCATCAGAACAGTCAGATCATTTTTGGGGGGTGGGCCTTATAGAACAGCATATAACACATGCCTGCCACAGAGACACAGATAAGTGAAACTTTAGAGGCTTATAACTAGACATTATCCTAGGTATCCACTTGTATACCCTTACCCTTTAATATTAAAATGGACCAGTGTAAATAAAAAAATGTTTTTGGTTAAAATCTCTTTTGTTCTTTTTCCTTAAGGTGGCCATACCTGGATTGATATTATCGTACGACAATTTTGTCAACAAACACCACAAACAGGGCAATTGGCTAGTTGATCCGGGAACGATTATTGGAGACATCTAGGGTTGTCACCTTTGTGTGTGTGCTATAGTATAGTATACACCAGAAGCAGACGGGAACTGCCAGAGGCATCTGCAAGGGAGCACGCTCGCAGGTAAGTTTCTATTAATGCAAAAAAGGAACAGTTAACTTTTCGAGTGAAATGCTTAAAGCCACAAACACATATGAAATCTATATAATTCCTAATTGCCATTACAGTCCTAAGTGCCATTGTATTAAATACATACTTCAGCCGGCATCACACTTCTAATTGCTTGGTAGATTAAAGACAAAGGTGGAAACCCTAGCAATATTGCTACATTTGTGGTGTAATGGCATGTCCACTCTTAAACCAAAAAAACTGGTTAGATGTCAGTTATCTGACCCCCAACCCACAATATTAGAAAATTAGGGCTGTGACTGCTGACATCACAACCAATGATTAACTGCTGTTTCCCCTGCTGCCTCCACTGCACATACTCAAGCTAAAAAGCTCATTGAGCAGAGGAAGGAGGTGGATACCTTTGCCAAATCGGAAGAAAACTTATGATTAAATATCTGGTTACAAATGTATGTATTAAACTGGTAAAATAGCAGTTGTGATTGCAGACAGATAACTGAGAAGTCACCAGTTTTTTGTTTTAAGGGTGGACATGACCTTTAAGCTGGGTACACACATTAGCAATAAAGGGCCAATAATGCCAGAAATTTTTGGGCAAAACTACCGTTTCTGATGATGGCAAATGTTCAGCATCAGCACTGGAAATGGTCGTTACAGCTTGAAATTTTTACTTGGTAGCCGTTGCCCCCCTTTGCTTTATTATAGGGAACCGGCCACGGTCATAAGCAGTGTGTCAGTGCCAAACGATCTTCATACACTTTAAATAAGAAGAACATTCATGAATTTGTACATCTTACAGATTCTGTTTGTCAAACTGAGGTATAACAGGCAGATAAAGGTTCCAGCAAGGAAATGTGTGTGTGTAGTTCTAAAAATGTATCAGGGCATTTGGATTAGAATGAGTGAAAGACCAATTATAACCAAACTCCCCCCTCTAACACCCCTAACCTGAACCGGTAGTTCCTCCCCTCTGGGTTCTCCCTATACTTTCTATAACATTCTGTCTAAGTCCAGCACCTGGTACCAGTGATTCCCAGAACTATTCAGAGACTTGGAAAATGGGAAGATGTGCTCTGCATAAAGTGTGTCTCCCCATTGTCCAGTCAGTAAACAGTCCTGGACTCTAGGAGTAGGAAGTGCTAGATAAGTGGACTTTGACAGTTTGTTATAGAGCCTATAGAAAGAACTCAATGGTGAGGATACAGCGGTTTAGTTCTTCACCCTGGGTACTATCAGGTGAGGGAAGGGTGTTAGTTAGGGTATAATTGTCCTTTAAATGGCATGTCCACCCCTGGTACTAAAATTTCATATCTTGGACTTGTAAAGCCTTAAAATAAATTGTAAGTAAAACGGAATGGGGGGTTTGGAGGGGGTGCCCTATAACATTAAATTTAATTACAAAGGGTGGACATGCCTTTTAAATTAATAGTGATTCTGCTACATGTACTGATATTTCTTTAAAACATTATATCATGCTTTCATTTCCAGATAAATATGTTCACATCTTGGAATTTAATTTTAGAAAGAATTTGCAATATTGTGTTAAAGTGCCCATTATGGGTGATATTGTAAAAAAAGAAAAGAAATTAACACCTACAAAAAAATTGTGATATCTCCTAAGGCTTAGACTGTAAAAATGCTGCACATACAGTTTGTACATGGAGTCTTTGATGCTTGTAGAGCTGAGCTTATGTTCCGGAATTTTGAGGATAAAATAACATTTGATCACACATTCTATTAGCAAAGCAGTGATCTAAATTATACTGAATGATAAAAAGGGGACCTGATGTGAGCCCCGCTATATTTCTGTTCTGCCCTACCACCCTTTACAGGACAGACGGAGCATTAACAGAGACACTGTGCTCTTGGCCAGGTAATGACTAAGGGTGATACAATACACATCTTATGTAGTAGATCCTCTAAATGCATGTTATACTATGTTTTTGTCACTGTTTCTATTAGGCTCCTTTCAGATGAACTGCAAACCTGAGCGTTTCCAGATGTTTGCCAATAGAGAAATGCTACATGTAGGACCTCATTTACCCAGACTCGCTGGGCAAATACATGGGGTTAAAGTCACGCTAACTGGTTCGCTACTGGTTAGCGCGACTTTAGCTCCATATTAGCGTTGGACAGTGGCGTATCTACGTTAAAACATTCGGGACACGTGCCCCGGATGTTTGACAAAGTGCCCCGAATGTTTTCGCTGCCTGTGCCCCCTGCAAGTGCCCCGAACTTCCGGATTTCCCGGCTGCGCGAACCTCTGGGAACGTCGCGCAGCCGGCGCACACAATGACATCATGCGCAATGCCGGCTCGCCGATGTCACGAGCGCGCCGGAGCGAGAGAGAGCTATCGGAGGGAATCCAGGGACAGGTAGGTAGTAGTGCAGAGCCAAGCCAGATTAGATATATAGATAGATAGATAGATAGCAGTTAGATAGATAGATAAATGATAGGATAGATGAGCAGATGGATAGAGCAGTTAGATAGATAGAGAGATAGATAGATAGCAGTTAGATAGATAGATAGATAGACAGATAGATAGATAGATAGATAGCAGTTAGATAGATAGATAGATAGATAGATAGATAGATAGATAGATAGTAGTTAGATAGATAGATAGATAGATAGCAGTTAGATAGATAGATAGAGATAGATAGCAGTTAGATAGATAGATAGCAGTTAGATAGATAGATAGATAGATAGATAGATAGATAGATAGATAGATAGATAGATAGATAGATAGATAGATAGCAGTTAGATAGATAGATAGCAGTTAGATAGATAGATAGATAGATAGCAGTTAGATAGATAGATAGATAGATAGATAGATAGATAGCAGATGGATAGATAGCAGTTAGATAGATAGATAGATAGATAGATAGCAGTTAGATAGATAGATAGATAGACAGATAGATAGATAGATAGATAGCAGTTAGATAGATAGATAGATAGATAGTAGTTAGATAGATAGATAGATAGATAGCAGTTAGATAGATAGATAGATAGAGTAGCAGTTAGATAGATAGATAGCAGTAGATAGATAGATAGATAGATAGATAGTAGTAGATAGATAGAGAGATAGATAGCAGTTAGATAGATAGATAGATAGATAGCAGTTAGATAGATAGATAGCAGTTAGATAGATAGATAGATAGCAGATAGATAGATAGATAAGATAGATAGATAGAGTTAGATAGAGTAGATAGCAGTTAGATAGATAGATAGATAGATAGCAGTTAGATATAGATAGATAGATAGATAGATAGATAGATATATGCAGTTAGATAGATATATAGATAGATAGATAGCAGTTAGATGATAGATAGATAGATAGCAGTTAGATAGATAGATAGATAGATAGATAGATAGATAGATAGCAGTTAGATAGATAGATAGATAGCAGTTAGATAGATAGATAGATAGTAGTAGAGCAGATTAGATAGATAGTAGTAGATATACTAGATAGATAGATAGCAGTTAGATAGATAGATAGATAGATAGCAGATTAGATAGATAGATAGATAGATAGATAGATAGATAGCAGTTAGATAGATGATGGATAGATAGCAGTTAGTAGATAGATAGATAACAGTTAGATAGATATATGAGTGATGATGTGAGTAGCAGTTAGATAGATAGATAGCAGTTAGATAGATAGATAGTAGATAGATAGCAGATAGCTAGATAGATAGATAGATAGATAGATAGATAGATAGCAGTTAGATAGATAGATAGATAGATAGATAGATAGATAGATAGCTAGCAGTTAGATAGATAGATAGCAGAGTTAGATAGATAGATAGATAGCAGAGTTAGATAGATAGATAGCAGTTAGATAGATAGATAGCAGAGTTAGATAGATAGATAAATAGCAGTTAGATAGGTCTAGGGTCTAAGACCATATCTTCTTAGACCCTAGATACGCCCCAGGCGTTGGATGCGCGGGTTACGCAAAAATCACCTGTGCATCCAATGGTTATTTCATTTCATTCTCCTTCTCATTGAAAAAATCCATTGTCTATAGAGTTAATTCCTTTCACATAACTCCCAACCTCACATTGTGCTGCTCCTCGTTCTATTCTGCTCTAAGCATAGACAAAAATATTACTATAAAAAGATGCTAAATTGACATTGAATCTGAAATGTCCCCATCCAAGTATTTTTACTTTTAATGATTAGTATGAGTTATGGTTAGAACCCCATTATTCACATTATTCAAATATTTTTATTCATCAAATTGAATTGGATTATATTCTAGGGCCATTTTTGATGGCAGCTCTGCTCAAGACTGGACTACCACCCCCTTGCTACCACCACCTAGGTAAATTCTGATGCCTGAGATGCACACCACAGGTTGTTTCTTGCAGGTGTGCCCCATATTATTTAATTCCTTATTTTTTGAGCAGTAAATCGGAAATAAGCATTAAAGCTTGCCGTGTGAAGCTAGCCTAAATGTCCTTGCTGAAACTAACTTTCCAGATGGATTGCTTAAAACATTTGATGGTGACAAGTGTTGATCACCAACAAATCTGTAAACAATTGTGGCCACTAGACTGAAAACAAGTCTGTTTATATCTCACTATAAAGAAAGAAAACTACTAAAATGCCCTATTTACTGAACAACTTCATTCGCGTCACGTAATTGAAAGCGCTTAACATCTTCCAACAACATAATCACCACAAAATGCTGGCTATATGTGTTGGGTGCAATAGGGGAAGAAGTACCAGAGATCAAAATGCTACGTAGCAGATAAAACAATATTTGTTTTTGTTTCAGTGAAGGATTTATCTTTCAGTTTTTGACGCCATAAAATATGGCAGGATACAGTATCTATTTTATGCATTACTAGCAGTTTTACCCTTCGTTGCCCATGTACACATGTGGGTATAATATTTGTTATGTGCAGGTGTGTATTTGGCATAGATGGAAGAGATGGGGGAAAGAAGTGCACAGTTGGTAATGTACGTCATGTATTTAATAGTTATGAGTTGAGGAGGTGATATTGTTTGAGGGACGTATAGCACATATGTTTATAGCAAAACTTACATTTTATATAACGTTATACAACGTTATCAGTTTTCTCACTTGGAGCGTAAATATATAAATGTTGTGGTGAACCTACTCGTGAACATGCTACATGGAATTTGCCATGGGGAAAACATGTTCGTTGCAACTGAATATCGCAGCACTTGAGTGACTGACGGACATCACGCTGTTCTTGTGTCTCTAAAGCATGTGACATGCGGCTCTTTGTCTGTGTTGATAAAGTCTGGCTTCATTCTGTTGCGCTGTCTGACCTCTGTGTGTTTTTATTAAGCGTGATCTATTTTTTGCACATTAGTTAGCATTATGTCACCTTGTTTGCACTTTAACACTTTATACTTGCTCAAGGTCCACTTTATATTGACTATTAGATCCCAATCAATAAAGTTACTTTCTGGTCCAAATTGAAAGTGCCATGATGTCTTTGTTCTTTTAGTTGTAACTGTCTGTGAAGTGTGTGACATGTGGGCAGTGTGTGTCAGGTAATGCAGGAATTCCTGTGTAGCATACCCCCCAACTGTCCTAGTTTGAGTAGGTGGATGGGGCATGCTTGCAATGTTGTGGTGGGTAGGGGTATGGCATTCTAGGGTGTGGACAGTTTGGGGGTGTGCCTTGGATGTTGTGGTGTCCAGTAGGCATGGACGTAACATTTGGTATCATGGTTGCGATGTTTGGGGGCATGGTCATGCTGTTTGAAAGTGTGGGCATGCGATTTAGGGGCATGGGTATGCTGTTTTGGGGCATGGGTGTCAATTTGGGGGCGTGGCCTTAATGGTTGGGGTATGGCCGTGACCATGATGTTTGGGGGTGTGGGCTTGGCCATGACATTTTGATGTGTGTCTGTGATGTTTGATGACATGGTCATGCCTTTGGGGGTGTGGTGATGTCTTGTGTCATTTTCCATTGCTACAGCACATTCCAGGATACTGGAAATGTGATTCATATCACCAACAGCAAGTTTTTTCAGGGTTTATATTTGAAACATTCCAGAAGCAATTTGTAATAGACCTTAAAGGGACAGTTCAGTGGAAATTATCAATATTTGTTAAATTGTTAGTTTGTGTAATGCATACTTAGTTATTCTACATATTCTCTCCCATTTTGAAAAATCAGTTGATTTCATACTCTTTGCTGTTCCCTGCTGTTGACATTAGTGAGCTGCCATTTCAGGTTCTAACGGTCCTTATTCTTCCCAGGATGCACCACTTCCTTGGAATGTTCCGAACAGTAATTTCTACTGATTGGCTGTTGGGTGGATCAAAGATGCTCAGATCTCTACTGAGCAACTGAATCAACCCAGGCGCTGGGTCAAGGGCAAGACCATAACGGTCTCTATTAGGGGTCCTGCAAACAGGAAGTCAGTTTTTCGGTTGTAGTTATTTATACACAGACACAATGCTGAATTGGCAGATTAAGGTCATTGGGATGGGAAAATACTGCTCTTTTTTCTGAAAAGTACATGTATTTGCACTGAATTTCCCCTTTAAAGAGCATCCATACTGGAAAAAAAAGTTTTTTAAATTGACCATAACTGGAAACTATAATTCTTCCCAACCACCACTGTATCATTTTTTTTGTTGATCTGCCCCCTATTTAGATATCCAATCTAAAACTTCTTATATTTCAGCTGTCAATCAAGTTCCTTGTTCTCAAAAACTATTCTTCTGTCAGTAGTTTTACTGTAGCTGGAATGGTGACAGAGTTTTGACAGTTTGAATGCTGTATGCTTTGTGCAGGCTTGACAGTTGGTTTGTGGGGAAAAAAGTCAGGTCGGATGAAGTGGGAGTGGTTAAAAGAGGGAGGGGTGATACTGCTCCTGAGCAAAACATGTGCTGGAATAAAGGCATGCAGCAACACACACACACACCTCAGAGTAAGTGCTAATACATGTATTTATTTCTAGATTAAGTTGAGGAAAAGTAATTTTTTTCAATATAGTGTCCCTTTAAGGGAAATGTCTCATTCCTTCTGTTTAAGAAGCTGTTGTTCTGTGTGTGCAACTCTCTGAGTTTCTGTTGCCGTACATCACGCTGTTGTTGTGTCTCTGTGTGTGACATGCAGACTTTTTGTCTGTGTTGTTGAAGTCAGGCAGCTCACAGAGCCTAGGCCCTTCATCTGAGTTACTGAATTGGGGGATCACACTCTGCAAGTGACGTGAAGGCTTTTTATTGGTCAAACTGGACTTTCAGAGGGGCGTCGTCGTTATGTGGATGCATTCATGGGCGTGGCTGTGAGGTGAGCACATACATACATATATAGTAGATTTGGACAGCTAATTCCTACTAAATATGTAAATTAACAGGCCTATGTAATATAAGTTCTTATGGTTAAAAACTGCTAATTGTGCACCAACTAATCAAATGTTATTTACCATTTGAAAGCTAACATCTGATTGGCAGGGGCAAAATCTGCACCATTTTATAATGATAATGATAAAATTATTACATAGGCCTGATAGAGTCTAAACAGGTACAATATAGACAGTGTATTTCATAGTTATAGTTCTGTATTACATGGATGTGTTACATGGATTTACCCAAGCAGCTATTTGAGACCCTGTAGTACAGTAAATAATCCATAATATAGATAGCGTGTCACCCACACAGGATGACTGTTGCCCAATATTCCCTCTTCAAAATGGGAGGTGAAAGTGACAGATTATGCCCGAGCCAACCACTTACCACTACTTTTGTATTTCACAATGAGCGGTAGTACAGCAGTGTTTAGATTATAATTATTATTTTTTTGTGTGCAACCCCAGCTCTGAATACTTTATTTAACCACTTCAGTTGCTCTAACAGCCTTTATAGAAGATCCTTGCTTTTAATCCTTAAAAGATACTTACATTTGTACCCTATGTTAAATTTTCCTTCTAATGTGTTAGCCTGCTACATATTGTAGTGTTTACATTTCAGCAGTTTTGTGTGCACACTTTTAGCTTGCGTGTGTGCAATTCCATGAGCGCACGAGCACACAGCACGTTCAGTAGTGTACTACACCAACCACACAAAAAAATTAACAGGTTAAAAGAACACAAACACCATGAAAATCTTAATCTCAACTATCCTATGTACTACACAACATCTCACAGCAAAGAATGTACAGTATCTTCTACCAATCTTTTAAAAAGTCATTGGATTTACAGAACATGTTTATTTGTAAGCGATGGTCGAGCGAGGAGCTGTCACTCTTAATATCTCTAGAGGGGGATATTCTGTCAGAGAGCAGGGAGATGTCACACAATATGAAGCAGATCAGTCACAATGAGGAGGAAACAGAGTAATCAAACATTATGGGGATAATCTTTGCATGTGCAAAACATATTTAAAGATAGTGGAATATTTTAAAACAGTTTGCCCCTTCATAAATAGGTCAAAATGCGTTGACAAAATGTATATTGCATTAACAGAAAATAAACGCGTATATATTTATCCCCCTCCTTCTAACAGGGGGAAGCTCTCTCCCTGCATGTCTTTTTTCCAGCCGTGTTTGTAGTGTAGTTGAATGTCTCCATGAATTTAAGCTACAAGCAGCCTTTTGAAGTAAGAGCATGTTTTATTTTTTTATAACAAGCAAACACTGCATTTCCTGCTTGTTAAACCGTTACAGCTTAGTCTTGTTGTAACAGCCACAAAATGTGAAGCTTCCTGACAGCAGGAAAAGAAATCAGCACAGGTATGCACAATTCACCAAGGGATGGATCATTTACATAACTATCTGTGCGTGTTATATCATGTCTTCTTGGTATACCAGTCACACTACAATTGTCTTTTTCATTCCAACCTGCACATTTCTATCTTCTTGCTATACAATTGGATAAGATACTAGATGGCTCCAGTCTGCACCAACGCCAACTGTAATAGTGCATTATCTTGCAGCTAAATTACTAGTCCCTTTACCTATTTTTGATTTAACAGTTATGTGTAATTGTATATAAACGCTGGTGCTATTGTTCTCTTTGTACCTCTTTTGTTTATCCCCTGAAACAATGCACACATAGTTCCATAGTTATTTTGAGTTGAAAAAGTCCATTTAATTCATGCAAAACCCAACAACACCTAACCCATACGGACCATACAAACCCAACGTTTGCTATTCATAACTAGAGATAAAGGAACCCTGCAAGGTTCATACTGCCGGTGCGTCAGCTGAACATAGTTTTGATTCATGAAACTAAAGTTATCATGCCAAACTATGAAATTTTGGGAAATAATGGGAGTCAAAAAGTTTCGACAGTCAAATCTCAGTAGTTACATGTTGAAATTCTATTGGTGGTTATAGCAAGTGAAATTTCAAGCAAGGAACTGGCAGGACCGACCTGTCACATGCCTATTCATAACAAAATTTTAACTAACTAGTTTAGTTGCTAATCGATGTATTCTGTTTTATTCGTATACTTTCTTGAGACCTGAAATGTACTGCATACTCAAGGTCAGGCCTTAAGCTAGGTACACACCTAGCGATTTTTCCTCCTGACCGACCGTTCGATACTTTCGAACGGTCGGCCAGGAGGAAGGACTGTCGGTCGCGGCAAAAGCAGCCGCGTCTGATAGTCACATCGACCGATCGTGCGGTAGAGGACCGCACGATCGGACGAGGTTTTCCACCCTGTCCGATCGGCCTTTCGTCCGATTTGGACGAACGGTCGATCGGACATGGGCACATTCGAATGCGATAATTTCGGTCCGATCGATCGATACACTGAACTATCGGTCGATCGGACTGAAATATCTAATTGTGTGTACTCAGCTTTACAAGGGATCTATATAGTAGCAGAATTATGCTTTCCTCCTTTGACTATATGCTAATACTTATTCAGGAGAGTATTTTATTTGCTTTGCCCAAAACCGTCTGCCCCTGCTTGGATTTACAAACAGGGAGATTCAATAAAAGTTCTTATTGTTTAAAATGGTGCTAATTTTGCCCTAACCAATCAGATGTTAGCTTTCAGATGTTAAATAAGATCTGATTGGTTGGGGCAAAATTATCACCATTTTAAACGATTACTTTTATTGAATCTCCCTGAAAGTCTATTATTTCTGATTCCTTGCCAATTGAGTCTTTTCCTAACACAATTCTATTTATGGGTTTTCTTTCATGTTGTTTTTGCCAAATTCATTAACTTTGTATTTCCAAAAATTAAATTACATTTACCAATTTGCAGCTCTGGAGACATCAATGCTCCACGTGAAGCGGCACCAGACCCTTTGCTCACAGTACAATGCACAAACATTCCACAAAGCAAGGCACTGGCAAACACCGGAAAAAAAGCACACAATAACTAAAACATACCATATTCAGGACTCCCTGACGCATTTCGAGCTTGCTGCTCTCACCCCTATGACTAAGAGCAGCAAGCTCGAAACGCGTCAGGGAGTCCTGGATATGCTTTAATTATACAGTAAATTGCGCTTACCTGCTTGATTTGAAGACTTGGTGTGTGCTTTCTTTCCGGTGTGCGCCAATGCCTCGCTTTGTGAAAAGTTTGAACCTTCTATGGTACCTTATCAAATATTTTGTAATGAATTACATCCACAAGGAGACTCCATGCAGTATTCCACTGCAAACAACTTTTATTTCAGTGCTCTTTGCAACATGTTTCAGATCTTACATGGATCTTTTTTTTATGCTTAAAAAAGGATCCAATGTAACTACTGCTGGGACCGGGGCAGACAGGAGTAGAGACCCATTAAGTCAAACCAGAAGTGTGAGACACACCAAACCAAATATTTCTAAAGCGTAAAGAGTAAGGGTAAAGCCCCGATACTGTTGAATCCAACGGTATCTGGGCTTTATTGTCAGGGTGTGTAGCGTCTTTACTGAATGAGCACGTAGCCAATGAACGTTCCTGACGGCCTCATGGCCCTTTGGGAAAAACAAACAAAATTTCCCTCTGCTCCCTATAGGGGAGTCAGCCACGGTTGTGCAGATCCTGTCTGTCATCTTTCAAAGGTCTGGCATGTGTGTACTTAAGATTAAGATTTGGTAGGATCTTTGTCAGATAAAACAAAATAATTCTGAGTTCTAGATACATTGTTGTTATCTAAAATATATTCCATTATTCTATCCCTTCATATTCCTTCTAAATGCTTTCCTACTACAGATGTCAGATTGACAGGCATATAATTACCAGGCCGGGAACAGGATCACTTTTCAATGAGTGACCCATTGTAGTAAAATTACTTGCTTGTTCTTGACACACTGATGTTACTAATGACCAAGAGTTTGGGATAATTTTCCTACTGATGGATGGATGTTTAAGGTTTTTAGTTGACTTAAACATTAATCTTCCATAATGTGCCTCACAATATATCTAAATAAATAACATGCTTACTTGTTATATTAACATCATATTAACATTTTCAATCTGATCATAAGGACTGTGTAATGTGATGATGAGATCCTGTTTCTGATTCAGCTAAATCTGATCAAGGAATATCTTTGCTTTTATATCACTCCACTCCTTACCACTCCTTATAACAACCTAATGGCCTGTTAAAGTATACCATGTCTGTATAACGTAGGATCCTTGTGTTTGCATTTCAACTATTTAATCACTGGCCTTGAAATGACTAATGCAGTGTCATGCATCTGGAATCTGCCAAATAAACATAAAATATAAATCAAGGATATTGGAGGATTCTCAGATGGCCATATAACCTTTATAAAACTTGGTTTAAGACAAAGCACGTTTGTACTTTTGTTACTCATATCAGCACATTCTTTATATACATACATACATATAATATTATAAAATAATGTAGTAAGAGAACTAAACTTTTTTTTCTATTCCTAATGTGAAAGTTTGGTGTAAGAAGTAGATTCTGTAGCTAAGAAGGCTTCCATTCTGTTTTCAGCACAAACTGTTTACAGCCAATGTAGTTTTCAAAGAGCTTTGTGAGCAAGTGCACCTAGTGGCTATGCCCTTTCAACCCACTATTTTCACTGTCTCCACACCAATATGGAAGTCCCTGATAAGACTTTAAAGGGTATGTCCACCCTTGTTTTTAATTTTTTATATAGTGTAGGGCTTAGTCCCCCAGCCCCAACCGCTATATTTTTAATGTAAGAAACTTCCCCAAACATTACATACCTTCCACCTTTTCTCCACCGCACTGCCCGTGCCTCTGCTTGCGCAAAAATGCAAGCAGAGGGGCGGGCCGTCAGCCGCATCTGTGATTGGCTGAGAGGCAGCCAATCACAGATGCAGCTGCCGGTAGATCTGAACGGCGGAGGAAAGAGGGAAGGTAAGTTAAGATCGGGGAAGTTTCTTACATTAAAAATATAGCAATTGGGGCTGAGGGACTAAGTCCTACACTATATAAAATGGGCTTGTAGCTAAGGGGTGGGAGTCCAAAACGGGAGGGAGGGAGAGGGAGGGGGAGAAGGGCTGCAGTGCACATGCCAAACTTCTCCCGGAGGGGGGACAGGAGGCAGAGTCCTATATGGACTCTGCTATCCTCCTGGTGGGCAGTTTTTGGGACTTTGGGGGAGGGGATTACTGGAGAACCATTTGGAGCTGGGATGTGTGGTAAGGATTTTTATTTACTACAGAATGGGGCCAGTGGTGGGGGAATTATAGTTTTGGGGGTGGGCATGCCTTTTAAAAGCTACTTGATACCCTGCAGTTAATATTCTAGCCAGTATGTATTGCAGACAGCATACTAGGAACAATACAAAATAGTTGCCCGCTCGGGTATTTGACCCTGTACACTTTTACTTTACTTTGGATTTCTCCCCCAAAGTGCTTGATAGGAAATAAACTGCAAAGTTTACTATTATTTTATGTTTGAAAAGAAAAGGAATGTGTTCAAAAACAACTGTACATTGTTATGTTTGTCAGTGCATAGCCTCTGTTTTTACAGGAGCAGGTGGCGGTGCCCAGGTGGAGAGGGACCTGTTTCCACAAGGCTGTGGTATCCCAACAGGTAAGTTTGAGAGGTGCACCCCCTGGTGCCTGCGCCACAGTAGGTAAGTATCACGGTCGGTATAAAGTTCCAGGGAGGCACACTCAGTAATTAATTAATACATTTTCATTTATTAGGTGCTGAAAACAAAACCAGGTACACAACACAACATCCTCTATATGGTTAGCTCTTGCCAATAGGTGATCGAACAAACAGGTGGACCCCATAAAGGAAAGTAAATATGGGGAGCAGTCAGTGGCCAGACATTTTAGAGATAGGGGACACTCCCTAGCCACCTTTAAATGGATGGTTATTGACAAGATAGTTGGTGTTCCTAGTACTGTAGAAAGAGGGAAAATTGTTTCTTCAATGCGAGTGATTTTGGATCAGAAAATTGGGCACCTTAGCCCCAAAGGGTCTCAGTGAGCAGTACTCCCTTTCATGCTTTTTATGAATCATAACTAGGACGCCACTTATTATATTTTCCCTTACAGTAACTGATGGATAATTCCAGGTTCCCTTTATATGTTTACTCTATACTTAATATGGTTAGCAAATTGGGATCAACTGTGTACATGATAATGTAATATGGATGAAATGTAATAGGGATAGATATGGGTCTCCATATGATGATTTTATACTAGGACTTGGCATAGAGCTAACTTACAAATAAGTGTACATTATTGTTTAGCATTGCTAAAAACGGTTTTAGAAGTTAGTTATTTAGATGTCGGTTGTTCAATAGGACTGGTGTAATCTGCTAAATTGTTTAATCAGATTTTGTAATTACAATGATGACATGAAATATGTATTTTCTTTCCCTTAGGTGGATATAAATCGACCATATGCATGATATGCAACATGCTACTAAGTATCATCTGATAGTCAGCTATGTTTCTGAATATATTACAATGTTGCTATATTTTAGATTAGATTATTTTAGATATACTTACCTTGTTGGACTGCTGCTCGATATTTCTAAATATTTTTATACTAGTACACCCTGTTGCACTTATATCAATATGAAGCACTGCATTTTTAATAGATTTTAATGTAACACTATGTAATATTTTTATTGATTGACACTAAATAATAGTTGTAGTAATTTATACTATGTTTTATATACACATAGATAATACTATTCTAGGCACTTAGCACTTTATAATATGTATCAACTCAGTTGTATAATTGGTGAAGAAACTCCTATATATAGGGTTATTGATTTTTTCAAAAAAAGGGGAGGGGAATTGTGAAAGGGGGAGGGCTATGGAGTGGTTACATTTGCACTGATTTGAAGTGTGTACACATCCTGAGGACGGCTAAAGCTATAGCAGAAACAGGGTGATGCACAATAAAAAGTTTGTTTAAACAGTTATAAGACATTAGTATACGCTAACTATGTCTTAAGGAGCACCGGAGCACTGGAATGGAATAGCACGAGTGCGAGACCCACGTTGGAAATATATATATATATATATATATATATATATATATATAATAGTAGTTCCTGATGAAAATGCTCTTTGAAGCGTCGAATGCTTGAAAAACAACAACAATGGAGTGAAAATCATTGATCAATCATGATTCCAAACATTTTTAACAAATCAATAACTGCAAAGTGGGGTGTGCGTAATTATTCAGCCCCCTTTGGTCTGAGTGCAGTCAGTTGCCCATAGACATTGCCTGATGAGTGCTAATGACTAAATAGAGTGCACCTGTGTGTAATCTAATGTCAGTACAAATACAGCTGCTCTGTGATGGCCTCAGAGGTTGTCTAAGAGAATCTTGGGAGCAACAACACCATGAAGTCCAAAGAACACACCAGACAGGTCAGGGATAAAGTTATTGAAAAATTTAAAGCAGGCTTAGGCTACAAAAAGATTTCCAAAGCCTTAAACATCCCATGAAGCACTGTTCAAGCGATCATTCAGAAATGGAAGGAGTATGGCACAACTGTAAACCTACCAAGACAAGGCCATCCACCTAAACTCACAGGCCGAACAAGGGGAGTGCTGATCAGAAATGCAGTCAAGAGGCCCATGGTGACTCAGGACGAGCTACAGCTCAGGTGGGGGAATCTGTCCATAGGACAACTATTAGTCATGCACTGCACAAAGTTGCCCTTTATGGAAGAGTGGCAAGAAGAAAACCATTGTTAACAGAAAAGCACAAGAAGTCCCATTTGCAGTTTTCCACAAGCCATGTGGGGGACACAGCAAACACGTGGAAGAAGGTGCTCTGGTCAGATGAGACCAAGATGGAACTTTTTGGCCAAAATGCAAAACGCTATGTGTGGCGAATAACTAACACTGCACATCAATCAGAGCACACCATCCCCACTGTCAAATATGGTGGCAGCATCATGCTCTGGGGGTGCTTCTCTTCAGCAGGGACAGGGAAGCTGGTCAGAGTTGATGGGAAGATGGATGGAAGCCAAATACAGGGCAATCTTGGAAGAAAACCTCTTGGAGTCAGCAAAAGACTTGAGACTGGGGCAGAGGTTCACCTTCCAGCAGGATAACGACCCTAAACATAAAGCCAGGGAAACAATGGAATGGTTTAAAACAAAACATATCCATGTGTTAGAATGGCCCAGTCAAAGTCCAGATCTAAATCCAATCAAGAATCTGTGGCAAGATCTGAAAACTGCTGTTCACAAACGCTGTCCATCTAATCTGACTGAGCTGGAGCTGTTTTGCAAAGAAGAATGAGCAAGGATTTCAGTCTCTAGATGTGCAAAGCTGGTAGAGACATACCCTAAAAGACTGGCAGCTGTAATTGCAGCAAAAGGTGGTTCTACAAAGTATTGACTCAGGGGGCTGAATAAATACGCACACCCCAGTTATTGATTTGTTAAAAATGTGTGGAATCATTTTCGTTCCACTTCTCACGTGTACACCACTTTGTATTGGTCTTTCATGTGGAATTCAAATAAAATTGATTCGTGTTTGTGGCAGTTATGTGACAAAATGGGGAAAACTTCAAGGGGGCCGGATACTTTTGCCAACCACTATATATTTTTATTTTTCTTTCTCAGTCATCCAATCATCAAAATACATAATTTATACAAATATAAACAATAGATCTATAAATGTACACTAATTCTCTGTGGGTGATGGATCTATTCTAGTGTTTCTCAACCTTATTTATGGAACCCTTGAAAAAATGTTTATATCTCAGGGAACTCAGATAAAAACATTAATACTTATTTTTATTTATCTCCCAGACATCAATACATAAAACACATAATTCATACAAATATAGAACATTGATAAATATATAGAAAAACGTCTGTATTCATCCCAATGGTGGATCCATACAGTTTCTGTCAATCTCTTGATTGATACAACCTCTCAGGGACCCCTGGTTGAGAAATGCTGGATAAAATATCCCCTATTGCACAATTTAAGGGTATGAAAAGTTCCATGGCTATTTAAAAGCACAATGACATAGCCTAACAGCATTTGTATAGACCATGCAAAGAAAAATGTCTTCCTTCAACTTGAAATATTACAATTTTAAATATAATAATAGTTACAAAGCATTCAAAGCATATTTACATTTGTAAAGCTATTGGTATGTTTTGTACCTTCCACCACTCTGTGTAGCATATGCAAACTCATGAAATACACTCAACTTGCCCCAAGGTCATGTCTGCTGCATAGGATAACAATATACTGTATAAATTGAGATATCATGTGTATGAATAAAACAACCCCCATTACAGCATCAGAATTCTAAAATATTGTCACTCTGATCTTCTAGAGCAGTACAATAAATTGTTTATAGAGGTTAATAGATTATGTCTGTAATTACTTTGTGCCCCAATATTTGCTTTCATGCATCTTTTTAAGTGCGGTATGTAACAAAAGCAGATTGTTTCCCCCTTACATTAATGGTATGAATGACTTTTATATTGTAATCTAAGCAACAACACTAGAACTTTTATTTAACATAAGAATTCGTAAACCCACTGTTCTGTCTAAATTTTGCCTTTAGTTTTAATAGAATTTTGACCCAAAACTAGGCTTGGATCAAACTCTAGTACATCCCTAATTAAACATTGGTCCCAGAGAAATACTGTTTGTTGCTCTACCTCTGTCTTTGAATGTGGCAGTTCACCCTGAAACACTGAGCTTATGTGCTAGACTACACTTTTTAACAATCTAAAGCAGTTTTTTTTTTAAAGCCATGAAACACAGTTTACATTAAGATTTATAATTTGTAATGCATTTACAGTTAAAGGAGAGATAAACTTATTGAAAACATAACTTTTTGGGAAGACACAAAACTATGTAGGGCATTGAAAACCACAGATGACGTGTTGTTGTTGCAGACAGATCTAGACAAATTATCAAAATGTGTCTAAATATGCTACTTATACTGTAAATGAATTTCTGTTTGAAAAGTTTCTAGTATTTTTTGCCTTGTATAGATATGAGGAATAAAACATATTATTGTGTATGTATGTATGTATGTATAGTTTATTTATAAAGCGCCACTTGGGGATGCAGCGCTGTACAATAACATAAACGTGCAATACAAGATAAGACCTTACCGCTTGTGCATGAAAATCAGCTGGGATAATTTCTTCTAATTACAACCTGCATTTATGTAGCATTTGTTTGAAAGTCTTCCTTCTTTGTTCAGTGGGTTACATAGTAATAGTAATTGAGTTTGAATAAAGACATATGTCCATCAAGTCCAACTTATTTACCCTCTTTTTTTAACCCTACGTAACAGTTGATCCAAAGGAAGGCAACCCCCCCCCCCTTCTAATAAAGGGGAGGGAGGGGGGGGGGGATTCTTCCCTGACTCCAAATGGCAATCGGAAAGAATCCCTGGATAAACCAGATCTTTATGTATTAATAACAGTAATTCTTAATATTTTTTAGTTTAAGAAACTTATCCAGGCCTTTTTTAAAGCTATTTATGAACTTGCCATTACCACATCTGCTGAAAACAGTTCCACAGTTTCACCGTTCTCACTGTAAAGAAACCTTTCCTAACCTGAAGATGAAACTTTTTTCCTTCTAACCTTAAAGGATGTCCACGAGTCCTTTGATATGACCTATTAGTGAACAATGCACCAGAGAGTTTATTGTATGGCCCATTGGCCCATTAATATATTTGTATAAAGTTATCATATCCCCATGCAAATTTCACTTTTCCAATGTAAACAGCCCTAACTTGTCTAATCTGCCTGCATAGTCAAGCCCCTCCATTCCCCTTATTAATGTAGTTGCCCTTCTCTGAACTACTTCCTTTTCCAAGATGTCCCTTTTGTATATGGGATTCCAAACAGCACCGCATATTCCAAATGAGGCCTTACCAGTGCCTTGTAAAGAATAATATTTTTCTCTCTTTAATCTATTCCCCTCTTTATACAAGACAATATCTTGCTAGCTCTAGCCGTTGCTACCTGGCATTGTTTGCTATAGCTAAGTCTGTTATCTACCAGAACCCCCTTAATCTTTTTCCATTAGAGATTCACTTAACACAGAGTTATTTATAGTGTAGGGGGCACAGGGATTATTAAATCCTAAATGCATCACCTTACATTTATGAACATTGAATCTCATCTGCCATTCTGCTGCCCATTTTGATAATCTATCTAGGTCTGCTTGCAGCACTTGTACATCATTTCAAGTTTCCAAAGCTCTGCATAGTTTAGTGTCATCAGCAAACACAGAGACCTTGTTCTCAAAGCCCCTTTTTAAGTCATTTATAAACAGGTTAAAAAGAAGCGTCCCCAGTACAGAACCCTGAGGCACTCCGCTTAGAACTTTATCCCACATAGATGTAGCTCCATTAACCACCACTCTCTGTTTGCGATCCAATAACTAATTCTCTATCCATGAACAAATGTTTTCTTCTAGGCCAACAGTCCTCAGTTTATACATTAGGCATCTATGTGGCACAGTATCAAAAGCTTTCACAAAATCCAAGTATACCACATCCACTGCTGTGCCTGAATCTAAATCACTTCTTCATAAAAACCAATTAAATATGTCTGGCATGATCTATTTCTCATAAAACCATGCTGACTACTACTAATAAGATCATACTAATAAGCTCATATAAAATACATACAAAGGGGCATATTTATAAACAATCGCTTTTTTCGCCATTTTGATTTCTCAGGACATCGCAGTTACCAAAATAGCTATTTTTGCCATATTTATAAACCAGACAGTTTTCGCGGCGAAACGTATTGCCGTGGTGATACTCTGCGATATCAGTTGTATTACGCGGCGTTAACATCGCCATAGTAATTGCGTTAAGTCCACAATTGCGGCGAAATGCTAGATTTTACGAAAATGTCTATATCACACCAGTGCTGTAAGGAAGAAATTGCTGACTCTAAAAAGGGATTTTGGCACAAAAATCCCTCATGTATACTGTATGTATAACTAAGACCCCCCATTTGAATGAAACATTACATTAAACATCTTGTCACTTGTGCTTTAATCGATATCGCCATCGTTGGCAATCGGCGAACGCATCACAGCGATATGGCAAATTTTCTCTGCGATCGATTTCTCTGTGTTCGATTCGTTCGGCCTGCGTCAGTGGCGCTATAAATAGACGCCAATTTGCCATTTTTTTTTCATCTTCTGCACCATGAATAATCTGTGGAAGACGGATTTGGTGCAATATTTGGCGCACCACATGTTATGTTGGATGCTTTGCCATCCAACATAACAAACAAGCACAAAAAAAGGAGGAAAATTATGTGGGGACTGCAAAGGAGGCTGTTAGGGAAATTTGGCCTAGAAAGGACAGTCCCCCAGCTGCCTGGTCGGACCTCTAAAGCAGAAGGCAGGATTTTGTGAACAAGATTTTGAACGAACTTAAAGGCAAGTATCCTATGCATTTTTGATTTCCCTTAAATTTTTTTTTTTTTGCTGTTTTTTTCTTTTAAGGTCATGTCCACCCCCAATCTCTAATTTGCCCCAGTGCAGTCATCTGTTCCCTGCTTCTTCCTTGTCCTGATTGAGGATGCTGGCATGCACCCTTCCACACTACTGACCCCCTTATGGTTTATTAGAACAAACTAACATGGCGGTTGGGGTGGGCTGGGGTAGCTTCTTATGCAAGGGGATGAGGCAGCCAAAGGGGATCAGGAGGGTGGGTGAGGGCTCCCCTGTGCATGTCAGCATCCTCAATGAGAAAAAGGACCATGGACTGAATGACTCACAGACAGCTCCTACTCTTGTTTTTCTTTAACCAAACCAAGTTTGTGGCTGTGGTGGTCTACACTATGTTAGAAAATACATATCAGGATGGATACCCTTTAAAGGACACATACACCCTATGTTTTGACTCACTTTATGTCTTTCTACTATCTTTCATTTGCCGTGTTTTCCCCCCCGTAATTTGTCAATAGTAGATTGTAGTAACTAGTGATAAATGTTAAAATGTAAGCAATTAGCTTTATAATTTTTGAACATTTTGGAAGTTAATACCCCAATGAAGATATAGCCATTGATAGTTAGATTTGTGGGATCTAATAGAATTTTCAGGTTTGTATGTAAACCATGTTGTGTTTTCCGCAGTGTGTAATCTCCTCACAACTCACAGTCTGTTTTTTTGGCTTTCTACATTTAGAATATGCAACTGCGATGCCACTACTGGCTCCTTCCTGTTCCCCACAAGCCCCCGGGGAAAGCTCTCAAGGCAAATATCCTATGCCCATTTTCGTTTGGTTTGTAAACTTAATTGTTCTGCAATTTTTAGCCAAATCATTAGCCAAAGAACATTCACTAAATAGTGTGCGAAATCGAACTTCCTATTTTAATGTTGGCCAAATCCACTTGTATCTGTTGTTAGAAAATAAATGTTAACCATATTTGTTTCAGGAGATGTCTTTGAATATATCATTACCTTTTCTAATTATGTATTATTTTTTTTTTTAACCATGCAGAGGAGACATCTATGACGGCAGCAGAACTGGGTCCTGCACTGTGTGGCACACCAGCTTTAGATTTTTATTTGCCACCCTGGTCATCAACCCCTACACTATCTCACACCACCCCTACACTATGCCATAACACCCCTACTCTATGCCACACAACCCCTACCTATGCCATAACACCCCTACTCTATGCCACACCACCCCTACACTATGCCACATCACCCCTACACTATGCCATAACACCCCTACACTTTGCCACACCACCCCAACACTATGCCATAACACCCCTACTCTATGCCACACCACACCTACACTATGCCATAACACCCCTACTCTATGCCACACCACCCCTACACTATGCCATAACACCCCTACACTTTGCCACACCACCCCAACACTATGCCATAACACCCCTACTCTATGCCACACCACACCTACACTATGCCATAACACCCCTACTCTATGCCACACCACCCCTACACTATGTCACACCACCCCTACACTATGCCACTCCCCCTACACTATGCCATAACACCCCTACACTTTGCCACACCACCCCTACACTTTGCCACAACACCCCTACACTTTGCCTCCTCACCCCTACACTTTGCCACACCACCCCAGCACTTTGCCACAACACCCCTACACTCTCTCCTATACCCTGGACCCCAACCCCCCCACTCTCATCTCCCCACATCCATTTTTTAATGGAGATTTGGCCACAAATGTTGGACATTAACCAGCAAATTAAACTTTTAAATTAAAAAATTGTCCTGTATTTTAATAATCAAATGCCCTAATTTTCTTTGGAATGTGATTCTTTTTGTTTCTTTTGTACCCGAGAAATGGGTTATTTTTTTGTTGTGTGTTTTATGAATAAAAGTTTTGATTTTGATATGCACATATAGCTTTATGTGATCATTATTCCACTGCACTTTTTACACCATTGTTCATCCCCCAATTTAAAGAGCAAAAAATTCAAGTAAGTATTACATTTGATGGGTGAACTGTACCCAAAGGAGAGGATTTAGCGATTTTTATCCTCATCCTAGGTGTTATTTTGTTGTGGAAGGAGGAGAGTGAGGGTGAGGAGAGTGTAATGTGATATTCTTGAAAGGAACATACCTGTGTAATGTTTTAGATATATGGATAGCTGCAAAATATATAACCCAAGACAGCAAGATGTTGGTAAAACAGGTTTTACTCTTTAGATTTTTTTTTTGTGAATTAAACTTTGTCATAAATAAAATAACAGGCATACATCTGCCTTTTTTAAAAATAAAAATATAAAACTATTTACATAAAATCATAATAAAATTATTTGGCAACCCGGAACTGCCTCCTCTCCAGCCTTTTCATCCGGTGAGAAAGGTGATTCAAACTGGCCTGAATCACCTCCATTCTTGCTGAGATGTCTTGATGGTGGGTGTGGATAATGTCCACCACATGTGATATATCAATTGGGGGTGGAGGGGGTGTTAGCCATCTCTGTGGTGTCAAGATGGGCGGGGATGGTCCTGGTCCCATTTCTGCAGATTCATATGGAAATAATGAGAGTGAGCTGTGACAATGTTTTAAAGGACAACTATACTGGTAAACACACACATGGTCAGCAGAGAGTTAAATAGGTATACAATAAAACCCACCCACTCTTGTGTTCCTGCATTATGTCAGAGTGAAGATTTTAACATCTAAACTCCTGTTCGCCAGACCATAAATCCTGCCTTTCCCTCTCTGTTACTGCCAAAAATTAGAATGTGCCATTTGATTGGTCAGGAAGCATGCAGCTTTGGTAATCTTTGTCACTCTTTCTTATCTACAACATGCTAATAGTGTGATTTACTTTCTGCCCACAGCTTCCAGAGTTCCGTGGCTGTAACTAGCTGGACTTCAAAGTAGGAATTCTCTACATTATTGTATTTTTTGTGTTAAAAAAGGGCTGAAGGAAGGTTGGGGAACTTAGCACAACATATATATACATTTCACTTTTTTCCCATTTTATGAGTATAATTGTCCTTTAAGGCATTTTCATCAATACAACAAGTTTCAAATTTGTGTCATATTTTTAGAAAACACATAGATAATTAAATTCGAGAAACATCCAAAGTTGGATTTGTTAACGAAACTAGTTGCTTACACTCTTTTGTAATTTCATGGACTAACGGTTGTTGAAAAATAGAAATTGAAAAAGGAGAAATATTTGCATACAATACTTGCCTTGTAAGAGGTTGGAGGTGGCCTGAGATGCTTCAGGCAGAGGGTCCTTCTGCCTCCTCTGTGGGATTAGATGAGAAAAAAATACATGAGAGTATGGACACCTAAATAAAAATGTGGGTTACAGCCCTGCATTGTGATTAATTTTGTTTGAGTCGTATTTTTTAAAATGTGGGTTAGAGTCCTGCATTGTGTCGTATTTTTCGTGGAAGGGTTTGTGTAAATGGAAGTAAGGTTTTAATGGCTTACAAATCTGGTCTAAATCTACAGTTGCTGGTGGGGTCAGGGCAGGTACCAGGTATCGTTTGCAGTTGCGTGTCTGACTAGTTGTGGTTGTGTACAGTTACAGCCCCTACCAGCAAAACTGATGAAGGTCATTTGCGGATAGCAGTTTCAGTCACTTACAAATATGCACAGGGCTGTAATATTGGGAACATTTCCTCCACATTTTGCTCAAGTTCAAGTTTTAAAAAATCACATACAACGAACAACTAACGGTATAAGTTAAATATTAGTCACAAAACATGTATAGAGGAAACTTGCCTTCAAATAGGTTACCAATGCCCGGTGAGTGGGGAGGTGAACTTCCTGGCAGTGGCGGTTGGTCTAGTGGGGGGGAAGTAGGTAGGGGAGGTTAGGACCTGTCTCCTCTGCAGGTTTAGATATAAAAACAAAATAAGGGTGAGTTGTACTAAATTGTTCCAACACATATAACAAACGTCATTATTCACAACGTTTTTTTTCTCCAACAAACAGACAAAAACACATGCAGCATGGCTGTGTTTGAATTAATGTTAGTTAAAGCAGAAATCAACTGAAAATTTCATCATCTGTAATGTGAAAGCATCACCCTAACAAGATCCAACTCCAGCAAATGGCAATAAGAGAAGTGAAAGAAGTGTAAAGAAATGGATGTAATAATGGTCTGTATGTGCACTTCCTGTCCACACCATGTCTAATATGTCCTGTAAAATGATTGGCTACACACTACTAGTGAGCATGAACATCTGTACCAAGTTTATTCATTAACTAGCATTCTGGTAAAACATAATGGTCACTGACCAAACACTATGGAATGCTGGGTGGAAAAACCCTGTTAGTAAAATCATTTGCAAAGTTATGACAGACATTCCTGTTTTAATGTCTCTGTGTTCTGCCATTTGTTTGTATTTTGTTGTGATGCTTTAGTTGTCCTTTAATTGCATAAAGTTTGCAGTCATTGCAGCCCTGCTAATGACTTTTATTAAGTATGTCACAAACAAATCAGATGATCTTGCAAACAGTATACACTGAACAATTGGGTTGGATAAGATTTTAATAATTTTGACTTTAACAAATTGACAATGTTGTCTTACTTTTCCAATTTCATCAATTTAATTTCTGAAGAATAAGAAATCATATTTTAAATTTGCATAGGATACTTGCCTTCCATACTATCCCTAATCTCCTGCACATAGTGGGGCCTTTTGCACTTTAAGTCAGACCACCTGCGCTGCACATCAAAGAGGGACAGCTCCACATCATATTTTTGGAGGATTTTCCTCCTTAAACGCAGCATGACTCTCCTCCTCTTCCTTACTGTCCCAATTTCATCATAGTTTTTGGTCAGAAGATATCTGAAGAGAAATCTTTGCCACTGCAGTTCAGGCATGTTTCCTCTCCTTTTGCACTGCACTCTCTATGACTTCGCCCGCCCCTATCGGAGGTCAAAGGCGAGATCGCCAAATTATGCCGATTTCGAGACACATTCCACATTTGTTCGATGATCGGTGAATACGCCGGTGATTCGATTAATTAATTGGCGATGTCATCGATTTTGACCTCCGAAAGGGGTGGTCTTACTACCAACATTACCACAACATCGACAGCTACACAATGTTGGTGTATCATCCATGATTGTTTTATGGTGTGTAACCAGCTTTACACAATGCTAATTCCCAGTGTATGGTCTGTTTTTCTTCTTTTTTCCACATTATGGAGTCTACTAATTTCAGTTGAGTTCTCCTTTAAACAACTTTCATTCTACTACAGCCATGCCTATGTTTTGGACAGGTGTCCGTACCACTTTGCCTGATGTGACAAGTGAACAATTTACTAAATTGTGTTGACGTTTGTTTCACAACTTACTTTCTATTTCTCTTTTTTTTCCTCTATATATGTAAACCTGCAGATGACACAGATGAACCGAGTCCCAATCCACCACATACAACCCCAATGGTGTGTACCCCTCCCCTTCCTCATACCCCACCGCCGGCACAACCTCCATTACCACCACAGTGTCCACCACAGTCACCTCAAGTCATAGGTGAACCATTTGAAGGCAAGTTTTGTATGTACATTTTGAGACATTTTAATCCTATTTGTTTCCTAAATATTAATTTCCACTTGACATTTTAATTACATCGCTGCAAAAATAAATTTGGAATAAAGATTTTTCAAAATTGACATGGAAACATTCCCCACACTACAGTTCGGAACATGTAATTATTCAGACACAATTAACATGCACCTGCTAAACTGCAACACAGAGCAGACCTGCACTTGCTTTTCTGCTGGGTGCTATAACCACACCCGGCCTGCAAAGATTCCAAACCACGACCCCACAAGTACCAGTTACCTGCCCTGATCCCACCAGCACCTGCAGAATTCTACCTGAACTTAACCCTTAACCCATTATAACCTTAAAGTTATTTTCCTGATTCAGGTAACCTGCGGGTATGTGACATGAAGGAGGAATTTAACCCACTTGTGTGTTATGTAATGCATTTCTAAATATTATAATATTATATGTATTTTTTTCCATCTGATCCCACAGAGGAGGCTACTTCTGGCTCAATCCCCCGGACACCTCGGGCCATACCATATATTTTAGAAGGCAAGTATGTCTACAGTGTAACTTAAAAAAAAAGGGGGGGGAGAGAAAATGTATCAGAAATCGAAATGGTCATTGGATAGTTTGTAAATGTTAATGATGTTTGGAAATGCAATTACATGTATTCAAACCATTCCCTTTTATTTGGTCTCCTTTAAATCTGCAGGATATGAACCATGGCCAACTCCACCACCACCCATTGGATCCTTACCTGGCCTAGTCACCCCACCTCTTCCCACACCCCTACCAATGGCAGTGTTTCAGGACATGGTCCTTCTAAATTTGCAAAGCATGAAGGAGAGCATGACGGCCCTGAGCCAGCGCATGCACCGCATGGAGCAGAAGCTGGAGGAGTTAGCTAAAAAAATATAATTTGTTATATTGTTTTTTTTTATGTTGTGTAGACCAAAATTTGTCTTTTTCTTTTACAATAGTAAATTAGGGTTTGGTGAAACAAAAAGTACTTTCCCCCCGTTTTTGTGTCATTGCTATTTTCCTATTTACACAAGTCTGTTCATGGTAAGAACATTGCATTACTGTTTGGAGACTATAAAACAGATGTATCAGCTGAACTAAGTGATAACCTTTAGGACATTACTGCAATTGTGAAACGGACTAGGCTCAATACACTTATGTGGGCTTGGGGAACTCCAATTGGATCCATATAGTGATAAATCACTTTTCCTGCAGGGCTGAAACAATATTTCACAAACTGTAACAATTCTGCCATCAGAAAGGTTGTATGGTGCCGCCCTGTAATTCCCACAACAAAAGGGATGGCATATGGGCCAGAAAAAATTATCAATAGCCTAGGGCTCTCAATGTCCTAAGGGGGGCACCACTTTGTCTTTTGCACACAAAAATGCACACCAAACACATCTGTGGGTTCTGGGAACGCAAAGGGGGCACCATTCAAGTGGCACCATTGGCTTTCAATCTTCCATTGGTTTGCTTGGAAAACAATGTGGGTATCACTAAAAATGGAACCTAAAATGCTGTATCATACATGGAGGTGCTTCCCCTGCAGATGCGCAGCAGTAATGGAGTACTCGTGGCAGAGGGATTCCTCTGATGCCGGGGCCTCCCTTGGTTTTCCCCCAAGCCGATCTGGTCCTCTACTGGAGAAATTGAACTTGCGAGCAGCACTGATCGCAACTTTACTTCCTACTATAGCAAGATGGTGTTAAAATGAACACGTACTTCTATAGAATTTGTAATTGTATCAAAGAAATCAATTCATAAATAAAAGAGCTTTCATCTTCTCTGGTGGTCCAGTGTCCATTTGGAGAATCTTCATTCTCACCCTCTGCATAGTCCTTCTTCAATAATGTTGTGACCAAAAAAAAAACCTATGACACTGTAGCTCAGGCATGTCTAGCTAGATCTGGTGTTAACAAGCACTGTATGGTAGTTAAGCAGGGTACACACCATGCAATATTTCAACAATCGTCGAGAGTTCATTGTAGCGGTTTATGGGCCATAAATAACCGCATGGTGTTTCATACGCGACTGACCATTCGCTTGACTGAATTGTACAAACACCCAATCGGACATGTCTGAAAAACACATCCGATTGTGCTGTCCTCTATGGCTGGTTACACACAACAGTCGCAGCAATAGTGGCTGCAGATGACAGTTTGTGCGACCGATAGTGCGGTGCCATAGGAAAATGCACGATCAGCTGGCTTCTAACAACATCAGTAGCGGCTGCGGGCAAAACCAACACAGAATTTTCATGCACGTGTGTAAGTAGCCTAAGGACCACTATTGCTCGCAGCAAATTGTTGTCCTTGCCCATTATTTCCGCAACCAACAATCCGTCCTCCTGTCCAACTGGTTGAAAGAGCAGAATGTTTGGTCAGGAGGAAACATTGCACTTTGTGTACCATGCTAGATCAACACTAACGGGGATAAAATGCCAAATGGCTGTTTTGTGGCGATTTCGATCTAGCTCTTTTCCATTTAAGCCCAATTGATTTCCTGGCATAAAATTAAGTTTCTCTCAGAAGGGCTAGTTGGTGTCTAGACCAGCTATTGATCTCAGGGACTCCCAAAAAACATAATTTAGGGTCCAGTGGGATTGGGAATTTTGTTAACTTTGTTAGTTTTGTGACGACTCTATGCCAGAATCTCTGGATTCCTGGGCAATCCCAAATGAGGTGCCAAAACCCTGCATCAGGTTCAGAGCATTTAGGGCATGTGTTGGCTCGACCCTTTGTTATATGTTTAAAGGAATAGTTCACTCTCAAAGTGAACTATTCCTTTAATATATTGATTGAAGCGGTCGGAGCTGTACATGCACGCTATAGATGTGAACAGTGAAGCGGTCGGAAATTCCAGCTGGCTGCGTTGCATCACGTAAAAGGTGAGGTCTTTGGTATCTTCGTTCCGGACTCTGCAATATTGATTGAAGATCGGGAGGTAAGGCATAGCTCCTTAACCTTCCGGGCTTGAATCAATATATTAAAGGAATAGTTCACTTTGAGAGTGAGATTGCTGGTGTAAGATAGGCACGTTCTAAGATAAAGAATTGTATTAGTTTATTCTTCGCGGCTGGGGAAACTAGGGTATGTGAAAGAGTCATATCTTCCCATTCGTCATTTGTTATTGAGGTTATATCCTTCCACCAGGAGTTTAGTAGTGAGTTGCTTATAGGGTCTGATTGTTTTTGTTTAAGAAGATAATACAATTTGGATATAAAACTTTTAACATTGTGTGTACTACCCCTTTAAAAACCATTTGCGGAGGCACTGCTCCCGTTTGGTGTTGGGACAGGTGCGGTTTGGTGCCGGGGCACCTCTGCAGCCTACCCCCAGACGTGGTGTAGTGCCGGACCGAGCCCTTACCCTAGGGTATTGGATCCAGAGTAAGGACCGGAAGTCCAATGCCAGGGCAGCAGTCTTGAAGTGTTAAGGAGCCACGTGTCTGCTGAGGTTCAGGAGAGCCATGTGTTGGGGATGCTACTCACCTGCAGATGAATACCGCTTTGGGTCCACCGTTTGCAGGACCATTTGCAGGTTCTTCTCATTGTTCATTGTTATCCTGTATTATTGTCTTTTCTTGTCTTCCAGTCCCTGTTCAGCTCCATTGGTGTTCCGGTTTTCCAGAGTATACCCGGCCTCAGTGTCTATACCTTGCACTCTAAGACATGGGGGTAACATGTACAGCGAGGTGGGACAAGTCTCCTGGCGATCGGGGGCTTGTCTATAGGTGAAGACAGCGGCTGTAGATTGGAGTATAGGTGCAGAAGGTATATGATATTGGGCGGTAAGATGCACATTCTTGGGGATTTTTCCCTGGCTTAGGAATTAAAACTATTGTGGCATCATAAAAAGAGGGGGGTAGTGTGTTTAGTTGAAGAGCTTGGTGGTATGTGGATAGGAGTAGTTGTTGTATATTTCCATGATATCTTTTATAAATTTCTACGGGGAGGCTGTCGGGTCCTGGTGTTTTCCAGCTAGCTAGCTCTTCTATTGCTTTTGTGAGTTCTAGGGAATTAATAGGGTGTCTAAGATGTCTGCGTCTATGTGGGATAGTGAAGTTTTGGCAATATACTCTCTTATTTGTGGAGTTGAATGTGTTAATTTGGATTCATATAGGGATTAGCAGTATGACTTAAAGCATGCCAATATGTCTGGGGTGTTTGTAATGGTTCCCAATATTGGGTCTATTATAGATGTTATTGTGTTTTGCTGGGCAGTGGAGTGGGCTAAATATGCTAACCATTTTGCTGATGTGTTACTATACTCAAATAATCTGTGTTGGAGAAAGAAGTATTTCCTATTATTACAGCGGTGAGGTTAATATTATATTGAGTTTGTGCTTGCTGCCAAGTGTTTTTATTTGCCTGGGTAGGGCTAGCTATGTAGGTTCTTTCTGCTGCATTAAGTTCTTGTACTATTTTGATGTCAGAGCTTTTAGTGTTTAGTTTAATCTGTGAAATTGTTGTTTGGAGTTGGCCCCGTAAGACAGCTTTAAAGGCGTCCCATTGGGTGTTAGAGGAGACTGTGCTCAGGTTGTTGAGTAGTGTCGGTATCTGTAGCAGGGGAGTCCAGTGTTGATTGGTCTGCACACGCGGCTTCTTCCGTTACAGGCCCTGCAGGCAAGATGGCGGTCGAGCGCTGTGTTGATGAGTGCGCGAACTTGTTACATTTCTTCGCGGCAGCAATGTCTTTTTTATTCCTAGCACCGGTCATCTTTTCTCAGTGTGTAGAGGGGATGGCAGGTTGCTTTTCAGTTAATTAGGGTATTGGTGTTAGCCTTTGATGAGGATTCAGGCCGGGAGCTCCCCACTTACACGTCCAACTAACACGTTCTTTTAATTAGGTTTAGTTTAAGGCATTGGTGCGCCATCCATGAGAAGACAGCACGGAGATAGTCGGAGATGCGTGATTGGGTGTCAGGACTAAGCGTGGGGGTCTACAAATATATTTACGTATCATTGGCATACAGATGGTAGTTAAAACCAAATGAGCTGATGACTTCTCCCAGGGAAATGGTATAGAGGTAGAAGAGCCGGGGGCCAAGAACAGAGCCCCGCGGAACCCCAACATTAAGAGGAATCGTAGAGGATGTTTTATTTTCATATGACACAGAGTAGGTTCTGTTCGAGAGGTAGGATAGTAGCCAGGATGCCGCTTCATTCCGGATGCCCAAGGAGTGAAGAATTTGCATTAGGAGGGAGTGATCAATATGAGAATAGTATACAAAATCCTTCTCCTAACTGTCCCCATATGTTCCTGCCTGTACCCTCCGTTTATCGCAGAACCAGCTGATATACAGACCCCCCACTCGGACTGCTTCTTCTCGCCTTAAACCTTTCTCTCTTGTTACTCCCATTCTCTGGAATTCTTTCCCCTCTCTCTATGTCAAGAAACCTCTATTAGCAGGTTTAAATCTAACCTCTCATGCTACCTATCTGGAAACCAGCACATTCTATTATTGTTTTATTTGCACTGCATATGTCTCACTCTGGCACTTATACCCACCTAAATAGATTGTAAGCTCTACGGGGCAGGGACCTCCTTTCCTCTTGTGACAAAGCTCTAGCACTTCTATTTATATAATTTATATATATTTATGTACTGAACTATCTATGTATTTGTTTCCCTTGTATGACTTTATTGTATTTTATTACTGTACAGTGCTGCATCCCCAAGTGGCGCTTTATAAATAAACTATACATACATACATACATACTGCTTATTTGTACCCTGCATATTATTACAGACCCTGCAGTAAGGACTAGGATTCTCAATAGCGAAAACCAAAAAAAATAAAAACCGGTTTAGCAGATTAGCCTTTTTGGCATCCTCTACAACCATATCAGCCCCATTATTTAATGGCCCCACATTCTCAGTCCTCATCTTTTTACTATTGATATACTTAAAAAACATGTTGGTGTTGGACTTGCTTTGTTCGGCAATCCGTATTTCATTTTCTATTTTAGCTAGTTTAATTGCTTTCTTGCACTCTTTATTACAGCTTTTATACTTTTTTTTAAAGCCTTTTTCTTGTTTTCCATTTCCCTTTTTACCTGAGCATTAAGCCATGCAGAAGTGGACCTATTTTTTTTACACTTGTTCCGTAGAGGTACAAATTTAGAAATATAATAGTTTAATATCCCTTTTAAAGTGGTCCACATCTGCTCAGTATCTTTACCTAGAAACAATTTCCCCCAGTCTATGAGCAGGAGTGATTCCTTTAACAGTATAAAATTAGCTTTCCTAAAGTTAAAGGTTTTTGTTAAGCCAGTGCACTTTAGTTTTTTGCAACCTATATTAAATGACACTATATCATGGTCACTATTCCCTAAGCTTCCCATTACCTTCATTTCACAAATGAGCTCAGGGTTATCTATTCACATAAAGATAGAAACAAGGAGATTTTGGGGGCAGACCGGTGGTGACTGATGATGGTTGTCCTTTCATCCAAATTGGACAATTGGACATGTTGGTAAATCACAGCCGATTGTTAAAGATGAACTGTTGGCTATGGCTTCTTTTGCCGTGACTACCACAATTTATGCCTGGACAACTAGTCAATAGCGGTGACCAGTCTTAGCTAGTCTGCAAATCTGCCACAGCTGAAGCTATTTACCAACACCTCTGTACAGTGCAAACACGTTAATAAGTCTTTGCAAATTACTTAACTACTAAACAAATGTAGATGACAACTATAGACCAAGCAGCATTTTAATAAAGGGTATTTTAGTAATGAAATTAAAAAACCCCTGACCATTCCAAAAGACTTCTACCTTTCTAGAAAAAAAGCTTTTTGACCCAAAGCTCACACACATAGTTATATCATTCCGAAACTAAAAATATTTTATCTTCTGAAAAATAAATCCCTAAATGGCTCATATCATCATTTTATTAGGAAGCATAAAGATTTACTGGGAACCCTGGGAAAAATATTCTGAGAAATATTTGTATCCCAAGGCAATTTTAATACAGATAAAATTGCCTCTTATTTGTTGACATAACTGTCTTGAATTAAAGCCAAGTTAAAACTAGTTAAGTATAATATAGTGTTTGCTTATAATATATTTATACATAACATTATATACCTCCTGTCTATGGGAAATTAGCTATTTTATGTCAGACACTCTGGAAGCAAAATCAAGCAATTGATAAAAAAAGCAAACCAGTAAAGTAACTTCAATACATCTTTTAGCAATGAAGATTATTTTCATTTATTATTCTGCTTTTCTGCCAAAATAAAATAGTTCTGATGCTTTCAATACGTTGACGGCAGTTGTACCTTCATTATTTGATGTTGCATGTGATTATTTTGTAGCATGAAAGACTTGTGTGATTATACAGAATAGGAGGTGTTTTTCTTTTCCTTTCTTTTGTATGTATTCTTCAAAAAAAGCCTTTTATTATGCATACTAACTGAAAGAACCAGTTTTATGAATCTTTTAGCTATTTGATAGATTATAGCATTTCAGATCTGAAAACAGAAATCACACATTTTTCCCAGCACAGTTCCAGACACAAACTATGTTTATTAGTCTGTCGTTGATGTTTTTGCTATTTCAACTTTGGATGAATAAAAAGCGAAATATGAAATGAAAGCCTGAGTATAGGGAAGGAATCTAATAGCACGATATAGGGGAGCACACTAATCAGGTGAATCCAAGATTATTTATTATAACAACACATACAACGTTTCGGGACGCCCTGTCCCTTCCTCAGGTATCGGACAGGGCGTCCCGAAACGTTGTATGTGTTGTTATAATAAATAATCTTGGATTCACCTGATTAGTGTGCTCCCCTATATCTTTCTTGTACTAGAGAATTGTCTGGCCCCTGGAGTGGAGGGCTAGGGGGATTGCGCCTACCTACCTGTCTGGCACATAGCCAACACCGGTGTGCTCGAGTGTCTCTTGGATTGTGAAGGAATCTAATAGACATACTGTACATGGGTGACAAATACAGCAGGGGGTTCTGGGGGCCCTGTCTTCTTACTGTTCTTACTACAGACACAGCCCCATTCCAGAGAAAACCATTGGAGATGATGAAGGAAGGGGTTACATGATAGTTTTGCTAGGGGCCTGTTAATTCCATTTTGATTGACTTATTAGATAAAATGAACTGCTCGGGAATTAATGTATTATTCTTTACTTATCCAATTCTTCACTGATTACCCAACAAGTGGGCATGCTGGTTAGTGCATGCTGATAATGATTGACTTCAAAGATAAGTCAATCAAAATTTCTTAAAAGCAAATATTTAAATGAATTTCCTGGACAATTGATTCTGCACTCAATATTATTTGTTCGAATACACAAAGGGATCGATATTTAAGTGATCCCATTGAAAGAATTGCTTTTACCAATCGATCAAATTGAATTTTAACCTTGAACAGCTAGCTCTAGGTACTAAGGGGGTACTAAGCTCTAGGTACTAAGGGGACATACCATTTCTTGATGCCAACAGAATGAAATCTGATGATGAAACAGCCCTGCACTAAACAAACAAACACACACACATAATATGAAATAACAAATGTCTTTTGCCGCAGCTAGAGAAATGTATCACAGTACGGGGTCCATTCAGTTAATTGCACTAAACAGATGCAAAAAGTCACTTAACAATCAACTCTGTACGTGTTAATGTGATTCTTCACCCTCTGAGTGATGTTGCCACATTTCCATACTGGTCCAGATATTCTTAGTCAATTCTGAATGCAGTCACCCTGAATAATTGTGCAGTATTTCCATTTGGCAGTATTAATGTCTCATGCAGATTCACGCTGCTTTGTACTATGATCTTTATTTATTCCATTCTGTTATTAGTAGATTACAGTTATAAGAAAAAAATCTACATATTGTTATTTTTGTTTTTTCAACAAATATTAAGTAAAGTTAATTTAAAATGTTGATCCATAAAATGTCTATCAAAGGTATCTAATACCATTGACCCACCAAGTTACATAGGACCCTAAACTACCACAATGGTACTCTATGGGGATCGTAAAACGGAAATTGTTATCGTAAATGAACAATAACGATGGTTAAACCAAACATTAGTTAACTATTAGTTTAACAATCGTTAAAACGATCATTTAAGGCTAAAAAGCGATACCGTGTCTTTATGAATATGGCCCATAGCTTGTTAGTCTATACATAGCTCACATAAATTGTAAAGTTAAAGCCAATTAGAAATTACCACTCAAACCCCTATCTCCCTCCATATATAAACGACCCCCCATCACCCTCACACACACACTCCCCATTCATGGACCATGAGTCCCCTGGGCTGGAGCCCACTGCAATCTTTAGTTACGCCTATTTCTTATCCAGTAGTAATCTTCTTCAAACAAGAGCAAAACTGTATTCCTTGCCATGGTTTTTAAGACGTCTTACAGAGGAAACATTCCATCTTGCTGCTATAATTTGTAAGATTATTCAATACAGTAATTAGTCATTTGCATCCCTACAGCTGCGATCTCTTTATTTAAATTTGCATTAACACTTTTCATATTGATTATGTGTTAACAAACATATCCGCACACAATAACAAATACCTGCACACAGTGTCTGGAAAGTGAATGTCTCAGTTCTTTAAAATAAATTACGGAAAACAAGCAGCATGTTTAGAAAGCTCTGATCAGGAATCTTTTTAAATCCCATTTTGTGGGCCCTTGCTAATTTGAGGATTTTTTTAAATGTATAATTTGTGCACCAGTCACCAAAACGCTTTATATCTGCAACATGTTCCGATATCAACTTAGAAAGATTGTAATCGCATTGTGACTGTCATCTCCTCCTAGCTCATCCTCTCCGAAACATACAGTACACCCTACAGCTTTACAGCACGCTATCTCTAACACAGGCCTGCATGTTCATAGGTTGGAGAAGGAGGCTAGCTGGTGAGGGAGGGTAGGAGAAGGCCTTGGTAGGCATATATTACATAAACACCTCTTTACTTATGACAAAAATCTCTACCCGAGATGTCTTCTTTTAATTAGGGATTACAAATGTTACGATGTAGGTGTAAATGGGTATTCAAAAAAACAAGCAACATCAAAAACAGAGTTAAGGCCTCCTGCTACTCATGTATCTTAATGAAAGATCCACTTAACCTCTTTATTATCAATTATTTGGATCCCTGGAACTCTATAAGTAATTCTTTGTATCTTTTGCACTTTCAGTATGTGTCATTTCCTCCACTATACAATAAGAAATGCCGCCCTATAGGACTTTTATCATTCTTGTTCTTAACGTCTCTCAAAGTATCTTGAAACCTGGACTGTATCTGTGGTACATCCCACATTCTCCACCTTGTATTTGTCGCAACAACAAAGTTCGATTTGCAATAAATGTAATTTGTAATTCCAAGTTGGCTTGTATTGGTGCTAATACAGATAGAACCTTGGATAATGTGTCTACACATGACACACTGTTTAGCTCCAATTAGTATATCTGTTGTATTTAGTTAGATCAACTGGACTTAAAGTTTAGTTCCGTCATGCGACTGGCTTTCTCAATTCAGAATGACTTGTTCAAGAATCTGTTGGCAATTATGTACCCTGGAAAGTCCCAATTAGCACATCACGGCCAGGTACCATCTGAATGCAAGGCGTGATTGCATTGTGGCTAAGAGGTGTTATAGGAACTGCCCAGGGTAAGGTGTCAAAACAGACAGTTGGTGTCAACCCCCCCCCACACACACAGACCTCTATTCAGGCTTGGTTTCTTTATTTTCACACCTCTCTTGAACCAGTCATGTTCCTTTGCCAATATGTTGACATTACAATCTGAGTCTTGACCCAAGTAATTGGCTCTTCTGTGCTGGGTCATACATTGATGCAGTTGCTGTTTGGTCTCCCCCACATACAAATCAGAACATTCTTCACTGCACTGCACTGCATATATGATGTCTCTTATCTTGTGTTTTTTTAACTGGGTCTTTCGAATGTATCAATCGCTGCCTCAGTGTGTTGATTGGTTTAAAGCAGACAGGGATATGTTTTGTTTTTTTAATTATTTTTAATTTCTCTGAGACACCTGCTACATATGGGATGACCATGTTCTTTCTCCTGTCTTGCTTTTTCCCTTTACTGTTGGTATTTGTGTTCTTTTCTTTACTTCTACTTCTTTTGACAAAGGCCCAGTCTGGATATCCACAAGTTTTAAGGGCTCCTCTGAGATGTTTAATTTCTTTAGCCTTCGCCTCTGTGCTAGTGGGGATGTTCTCAGCTCTGTGTTGCAGGGTTCTAATGACATCCATCTTGTGATCAAAAGGGTGGTGGGAGTCAAACATCAAATACTGGTCTGTGTGTGTTGGTTTTCTGTAAACCTCTACTTCCAGTTTTCCATTCTCCCTGACTTCTACCAATCAGTCCAAAAAAAACAGTGTGTTGTTTTGTACCTCTTCCCTTGTAAATGTTATGGTCTACAGCATTGAAGTGTTCTGTGAAGGCTTGTACTTCCTTCTGGTGGATTTTAACCCAGGTGTCATCCACATGTCTGAACTAGTGGACGGTTGCTATGCCCTTAAAAAGTATTAAGCGCCTGTTTTTCCACTTCCTCCATGTAAAGGTTGGCCACAAAGGGTAAAACTGGAGATCCCATAGCACATCCATGTTTTTGCTTTTAGAACTTATCCCTGTATTTGAAATAGGTGGGACACACCTGTTCTGGGCTAAGATCAGTTCTGCTGGTAAGGGTGCTGTCTTGGCCTAGACATTTTCTCACCATATCAACAGCCTCCTTGGTGGGTATACAAGTGAAGAGAGATGTCACATCATAGGACACCACAGTTTTTTCTGCACCGAGTACTATATCTTAAATCTTGTTGGTGAAATCCTGGGAATTCTGGATGTGATGCTTAGAACTTCCAAACAATGACCCTAAGATGTTGGCTAGGTATTTTGCCACCTTGTATGTTACAGATTTAATGCTGCTGACTATAGGTCTTAGTGGTGCCCCTTCCTTGTGTATCTTTTGGAGTCCATATATGCATGGATGTGCCTCCTTACCCTGGGCAGTTCCTATAACACCTCTTAGCCACAATGCAATCACGCTTTGCATTCAGAAGGTCCCTAACACCTGGCTGTGATATGCTAATTGGGACTTTCCAGGGCACATAATTGCCAACAGATTCATGTACAAGTCATTTTGAATTGAGAAAGCCAGTCAGATGACTAGCAAAACGTCTTCAAGAACTAAAATTTAAGTCCAGTTGATATAACTGAATACAACAGATCTGGATGAATGAGAACATTCACAAGCATACTCCACATTAGTACATAGTACAAATATTTTAGCCAACTATCTTGTTTTGGTAATCCCTTATACTGACCTATATATTGTTCACTGTTCTAGTTCATTTGGGAACAAACATACAGTTCCCAATTTAATTCTGGGTCCCCTTTAAAAATGGTAGGGGATCCTTAATTTTATTTCCTATATGTCTATATATTCCAACTCTGTAATAGTGGGCAATGGCAGCTTAGGAGCTACATCTGTAAGAAGACAGATGGAAAGACCCAAATAGCCAAAGATAGAAAGCTGAGCATTGGAAAGAACAAAGATCCGAGTACCAGAAGAACTTGATCAGCCAAAGTCTCCCGAAGACAGCCAAAAGCCTTCAAAGTCCCGTGAAGCGAGGCAGAAGAAGATGGAACAGCGTGGTAGCAGAGTAAAAGTAACAACGGGTTGAAATTTCTGGCTTGTAATTTGCTGACATGTCCAATAGTCCTTCCATCAAATTTGGACTAAAGAATGACCAACATGTGTTAGTGGCAGCCTGAAAAAAACTGTAGATATTTCTGTCCAGCCCCCAGAAATAATTAACTATCAGTAGGTCAGGTTGAAATATCTTCTTATGTGTACCTTGCCTTACAGGCCAGAAAAAATAGGTTTGGCAGTTGGCAAATTTTGCTGGACAAGTGCCAGCAGCAGAATTTAAGATGGAATAAAGTGGATAAAGATGAATAGCTATCCAGGGAAGTTTTCAGAAGGTAACAATTGTTCCTGCCACCGCCAGTGAACATTTGTTGGCCTTAGGGAATGATCATTTACACGATACACACTTAACTGGTAAAAGGGTGATTCTGTTGGGCCTGACAGAAACGGCTTTTTATTGCTAATGTGTGTACCCAGCTTAAAGTCAAATAAGATGACACTGTCCCCAAAACAAATATTGTACAATTAGAACAGCAAGGGTCCTAGATCAAACCCTGAGGCAACTTAACACTAATAGAAACAGGAATAGAAGGACTATTACCATAAGAGACAGAGAATTATCAGTTACGAAGCTAAGATTAGAACCAGGATTTAACTAGATTTCAGATACCCACAGAGAAAACCATTTGCATTGGAAGCGAATCATCAACAGTGTCAAAAGCAGAGGAAAGGTTTATCCACGTTGTAAATGTAGTGCAGCAATTCTCTTATTTCCTGTTTTAGCTTTTGTTTATGTTTTTAAAGTTATTTGTATGCTATAATATTTCTATAGTAAATGTAAATGCCATTTGCAGTCTGATTTCAGACCATAAAACATGTTTAGAATTCAGCTCTCAATTTAGCAAATATATGTATTTCAACAAGCTTCATAGAATACATAAAATAATATTCCCTAATTGTTATATAAACTTATACCCCACACCAATGTGTTTAAAACATCACGTGACTGGGAGGGTTCTAGTAAGACTTCAAAATATTGTAAAAAGATATCCAAAGGGTTTAATGCACTGTCCAACACTATCAACCTTAAACCCCAAACCTTACTTGGCAATTAGAGATGGCTGAAACTATGTTTTCAGATTCCCGGATCTCGGGAAAATCCCGAAGATCCGAAAACGGAACACATTTTTGAAGATTTTCGAATGTATGGAGCTATTTTCAATAATTTTCAAAAACATCTGAAAATCTTCAGAAATATGATCAGAGACCACTTTCGAGTTTCTGATCGTATTTTCAAAGATTTTCGAATGTTCGAGGTTATTTTCGAAAATTATCGAAAATAGTCTCAACCATTCGATTTTAAAAAATACGATCGGAAACTCGAACATGGTCTCCAGTCGTATCGAAAATAGCTCCGTACATTCAAAAATCTTCGAAAATTTGTTCTGAAGTCCCGAAATCCGGAGGATCCGTCCAGATTCGGGTTTGTGTCGGACCTAGATCCAATCTCTATTGCAATGCATAAAGTCTACACTTTCCTCTGTATCTGTGTGTTACCCTACTAACTAGATTGTAAGCTTTATGAGGCAGGGACCTCCTTTCCTCTTGTGGCAAGGCTCTAGCACTTAGTTATAATTCTATTTATATAATTTATATATTTATGTACTGAATTATTTATGTATTTCCCCCCTCGTACTACTTTTTCTGTATTTTGTTAATGTACAGCGCTGCGTAACCAAGTGGTGCTTTAAAAATAAACTAACAATACATACATACAAAGTCCTCAGTCCATTGAAAAGCATGTAATCATACCAGTCCCAGATTTTTAAATTATCAGAGTTGTCAGACCCTCACAACCAGAATACACATTAGGACCTATGTTAGTAGGGTTTCTCTCTGAGGTCAGAGCATGACTTGTTCTCCATAGGGGAAAGGGCAGCTACTACACATAATACATTTAACCGGACTTGCACGTCATTTAGGACTTGCACCTACAGATATCTTTTTGACGTATTTTAAAGTCTTGCTAGAACCCTCCCGGTCAAAAAGGTATTTTAAACACATTGGTGTGGGGTATAAGATGTGGTATTGTTGATATAACAACTAGGGAATATTATTTATGTTTTCTATGAAGGTTGTTGGAATAAATCTGATATTTGTTATATTGAGAGCTAGATTCTAATAATGTTTTATGTGTGATATTTTTCACCATGATTTGGGATGCTATGTAGCATATTTTCGAATAAGAGTGCTATTGGTAGATACAATATCCTCTTCTAAGGTTTATGTGCTATATATGACCAATGGTGAAAAAGTTTATATATTGCACAGAATAAAGAAAATGTCCCAGCAAAGTCACGTGGGAGTGGCCTGCCTGACCCCAATGATATATATATCTGCAGAAAATTGGTGCACTCCAAGGACTTCTTAAATAACCTTTATTGGATATAGTTTACAAACGACGTTTCGGTCTTATTGCTATGACCTTTTTCAAGCTATAAACATATTCCACAAACCAACAGTTTATATACCCATAAACCCCTCCTCCTATGTCTGATAATAGTGACCTCATCACAAAGTGATACACCTTGGACTATGTATATCTTAATATAAAGTGCTTCTTAAAGGTGACATGTGCAGCTAAAAATAGAATAAAGTGACATCTTGTTATCATTCCATGACTCCAGTGTGCTTTTTGTGCTCAAACTTAACACTCTGTTATGAGGGAAAAGATTCTCATCTATATTGTTCTATTAAAATATCATCAATATAAATATAAAAGTGCTTATTCATTTGTAAAAGTTCTTAATCATTTGTAAAAACACTAAGTGTAAAAAGTTTAGTAAAAATAAATATTACATTCATATTAAGATCTTTAAACAAAGGTTGTGGTATATCATATAAGAATACATTTGATAACAAAATACAATAAATAAGTATATACTGTTTTAAAACCCCAATCAGTGTTCATTAAGGAAGCATCTTAGTGACCATTGTTCGTTTAATCCTTGAGGGTTCAATGTTTTTAAATAATGAATCCAGTAACATTCTCTCTGTAACAATAATGTTGATCTCTCCCCTTCCCTCCTAGGGAGAGGGACATGATCAATTGCCATAAAACTAAAACTCGAGAGTTCATGTTTCTTTTCCAAGAAGTGTTTAGCCACTGGTTTTGTAGTGTGTCCATCTCTAAAAGCTGTGGTGATTGCTGATCTGTTGCCATCCATGCGCAAACGTAGCGTTAAAGGACAATTAAACTCACCTTCCCTCCGCTCCTCTTCTTTGGCAGTATCTTTTACCCAGGATGAGGACCTGAACTGCTAGGTCCTCACCCCTGGGTTCGCGTAACTTGAATTGCATGTTGCAGAGTGTGCCTTCCTATTGGCCTCGTTGCCGATGGGGAGGAGGGGGAGGAGCCTACCAGAGCAGCGTTGCACTAAGACTGTGCTTCAAGTTACGCAAACTCAGGGGTGAGGACCTAGCAGTTCAGGTCCTCACCCTGGGTAAAAGGTACTGACCAAAGAAGAGGAGCGGAGGGAAGGTGAGTATAATTGTCCTGTAAGTCAGTCTTCCCAACATATCTGTAGCCACACAGGCTAAAAGCATATTGTAGTCATGGAATAATAACAATATGTCACTTGATTCTATTTTTAGCTGCACATGTCACCTTTAAGAAGCACTTTATATTAAGATATACATAGTCCAAGGTGGATCAGCTGGTTTGATGTTGGAGCACTTTGTGGTGAGGTCACTATTATCAGACATAGGAGGAGGGGTTTATAGGTATATAAACTGTTGGTTTGTGGAATAAGTTTATAGCTTGAAAAAGGTCATAGCAATAAGACCGAAACGTCGCTTGTAAACTATACCCAATAAAGGTTATTTAAGAAGTCCTTGGAGTGCACCAATTTTCTTCAGATATTTCTTTGTATGCTTCTTGCTGGTTGCACCAGGCATGAAAAACTTGATGAGAATGCACACTTACCTGAACGTCCATATTTGAAATTTACTGGGTGGAGCACCTCACTATGGAAGACACCATGGAAAATACCTATAACCAAGTTAATCTGGATGAGACGTGGCATGTATCTGCAGCTGATGCTGAACGTGTGCTTTGGCAGGGCGCACATACTGACTATGAGATCAAGGCTAATATTAAATAGGTAACCAATGAATTGTTACAGTTAAAAAAGAAAGCCATTGATTTAGATCTCCACGGATTATTTTTATTAGATTACTACAGATGTAAACAGATCCCCAGTGGTTTTAGGATAAATAATGTCCCCACAATTGAAAGGAATAACCAAGAATTTTGCAAAAAGTGGATTGGAATATTAAACAAATATGGATCTTATGGTGGTTGTAATAGAGGAACTTGCAAAAGAAATGCCTGAAATACAAACAAAAATATTAACCCTAGAGGGAAGATCAAGAGACACTATTGGCAGACCAAGAGAATGCTGATTTAGTGAATAGATTACAGACATAAGTAAATACATACAAGGAAGATCTAATTCGTTTTAAGAAACATAAAGTAAAAAGGGTTAATGAGGATTATGAACAACTGTGTATCAATGGCTCATGGGATTGCAGCCTAGAACATATGGTAGAGGAGGTCGTTCCAGAGTGAAGCCAGGAGCATGCCATGGGAGACCACACAGGAGCTTGGATCCGGGCTCGGGAGCATCCGACATTGATGACGTGTTTGCGTCGCCACGTGGAGATGTCAATGGTGGACGCCAACACATCTATGCAGTGTCAGGTGAGGAGTGAACAAAATATAACAGAAACAAGCCGGCAAAGTCTTTTTTAGGCAAGGACAGGACAAGAAAAGGTCCAGATCTTTCACCCAAGAAAAGGGGCCCAAGAGAGTACTTAATTCAGCAGAGATGGGTTTGTTACAGAAGGGGTTAACATATGTACCAATAAGACATTTAATGCCTTCCAGTTTAAAATAGACCTTTATAAAATCAATAGATTGGTGATTCTAGGGAACTTTTTAAAAACACAAGTTCTGTATTAGATAAAAATCAATTAAGATTAAAAAGTACTTTTGCATCTCAAATTGTCAACCCAGCCATCAATTGCTTTCAACAAACTGTTCAGAAAGATGTTGATAAAATTGTCAGTATGTCTGAAAAGAAAAAGTCTTTTGATAACATAACAAGGGCTGAGAGGGAAGCTATACGCACATTAAGTAATGATGATTCTATTGTGATACGCTCAGCGGATTAGGCAGGAAGAGTAGTTATTCTAGACTATTCATACTACAGTCAGAAAATTAAGACACAACTCCAGGATGGTAACACATATTTGAAATTGACTGAGAACCCAATGAACAAATATGGTAAGATCATAACTAACAAAATTGTATGTGCGGTTACAGCAGGATTAATTACAAAAGAGACTAGAGACTATTTGATCCAAAAGCATCCAAAATGTCCAATTTTGTACATGCTGCCAAAAATCCACAATCAATCCCCCTGGCAGACCAATTATTTTGGCCAGAGGAGGTCTACTGGAGCCTATAGGGAGGTATCAATACCATCAGCCTTTATTGCAAAGACTCCCAACATATTTGAGGGATTCTGGACATTATCTTGAGGAATATTGTGCTACCAGAGGGAGTGGAGGTACACTTGGCCACACTAGATGTGGCAAGTTTGTACACTAATATCCCCCATAGAGGAGGTTTGGAAGCGACCAGGGAGATGATTGAAGAGTTTGGGAGTGGTAATGCAGCATAAAAGAACTTTATACTGTAGCTATTGGAGATTGCTTTATATTACAATTTTTTTTCGATTTGCAAATTCTTATTTTCTCCAGGTTGCAGGGACGGCGATGAGGGCGGCCATGGACCCTGCATATGCAAATTTACATATGTACAAATATGAAAGCGCTAACATCCTGCAGAAATATGTTGAACAGCTGATTTTGTATTACAGATTCATAGATGATCTGATTATCATCTGGAAGGGCATGCATTAAACTCTTGAACAGATGATAATTGATTTGAACAATAAGGAATCCACCATACGATTTACAGCAAAGATGAGTACTGTGTCTATAGAATATTTGGATATTTTAATACAAAAGAATGGTAACAAATCGGATTACTCACTCTATTCCAAGAAAACTGACAGAAACACATTACTACACGCAACAAGCTGCCACCCTCCAGCATTAGTAAAATCACTCCCTATTTCACAATTTAGTAGAGTGATACACAATAATTCTAACCCAGACATACTACAAGTACAATTAAAACAGATGAGAGAGAAATATATACAACGGGTCCATTCTAAAAAAAAAACCTGGAACAGGCATACATAAAGACTAGTTACTCTAGAAATCCTGTCAATGAAAGCATGAAAGATGTCTTTATTTACAGTTTGCAATATGATGTGTTGGGAACAGAAACAAAAAAGTCATCAAAGACAACTGGAGGATTTTAAAATCCAATAACTCTTTACAAGACATTTTACTATAAAGACCAATCATAGGCTTCACAAGAGGGAGAAACCTTAAGGATATGTTGGTACATACGGACCCCCTTTAAATGTTATAATAAACAAACTACATGGCTGAAGCCAAGGCCACCTCATTGCTATAAATGCACAAAGTGTGCTACGTGTGAATATATGATATCTTCCAACTCCCTGTGACAAAGAAGCTAATTAAATTGAAACACGCCATCACCTGCACCACAACCCACGTTATCTACATGGTAATATGCCCGTGTGGCTACACATATGTTGGGAAGTCTGACTTAATGCTACGTTTGCGCATGAATGGACACAGATCAGCAATCACCACAGCTTTTAGAGATGGACACACTACAAAACCAGTGGCTAAACACTTTTTTGGAAAAGAAACATGAACTCTCGAGTTTTAGGTTTATGGCAATTGATCATGTCCGTCTCCCTAGGAGGGGAGGGGACAGATCAAAATTCTTGTTACAGAGAGAATGTTAATGGATTCATTATTTAAAAACATTGAACCCTCAAGGATTAAACGAACAATGGTCACTAAGATGCTTCCTTAATGAACGCTGATTGGGGTTTTAAAACAGTATATACTTATTTATTGTATTTTGTTATGAAATGTATTCTTATATGATATACCACAACCATCGTTAAAAGATCTTTAAATATTTTTACTAAACTTTTTACACTTAGTGTTTTTACAAATGATTAAGCACTTTTACAAATTATTAAGCACTTTTATATTGATATTTTAATAGAACAATAAAGATGAGAATCTTTACCTTCAGTACAGAGGGTTATGTTTGAGCACAAAAAGCACTTTAACTTTTTATGGATAAAAAAGCACACTGTAGTCATGGAATGATAACAATATGTCACTTGATTCTATTTTTAGCTGCACATGTCACCTTTAAGAAGCACTTTATATTAAGATATACATAGTCCAAGGTGGATCACCTGGTTTGATGTTGGAGCACTTTGTGATGAGGTCACTATTATCAGAAGGAGGAGGGGTTTATGGGTATATAAACTGTTGGTTTGTGGAATAAGTTTATAGCTTGAAAAAGGTCATAGCAATAGGACCAAAGCATTGCTTGTAAACTATACCCAATAAAGGTTATTTAAGAAGTCCTTGGAGTGCACCAATTTTCTCCAGATATTTCTTTGTATGCTTCTTGTTGGTTGCACCAGGCATGAAAACTTGATGAGAGTGCACACTTACCTGAACGTATATATATATATATATATATATATATATATATATATATATATATACAAACATAGAAAAGATAATCAATGCACATTCCTAGGCCCCATACAATATCATATTATCTGCACACTGGAATACTTTATAAACAAAGGGGTTTTAGTATACATTACTGTGATCACATGAATGAAAAGCCTTCCAACCACGTCAAGGTAACCCCAGTCTGGAAGGTCCTAACATCTAACCTTTTCAATTTCTTTTACTTCAATTACGATTAGCAAACTTTTGCATTTCTCATTCTTACACACTGGATCCATATAACAGACTCTCTCCCTTCCCCCCAGCCCTTTGGCTTTTTAAAATGAGGGAAGAGGCCATCCAGTGCTTTATATTAAAGGCATAGGACCTCCCATAAAAGGGGCGTGTTGGGGGTGCTATTACCACATGGAGGCTTGACCAAGCCTCCCAATAAATATATACAAAAAAGAATTGTGGAAGCACTCCAATTAGGCTAATTTACAACTACATTAAGCGGAAGTGCTACTGATCTGGTCAAACATTTATATAAACATAGAAAAGATAATCAGTGCACATTCCTAGGCCATATTGTATTTATTTATGGATGAATCCACTAGACTGGTGGATTCATCGGCTGAATTCATTTTATGGGTCCAAATCTGTTGTCTATTTTGGTACCACCACTAGAGGGTGGTTCATGGATTGTGTAGGGTTGTAGTGTGTGGTAAGATGGGAGTGATGTAGTAGTGGGAGGAGTTTGGTATAGGTCATTTCCTGTTACACCCTATAAATGTGTATGTACCTTATGTGTGTTGTAACAGTCAATTTTTCACCTGATGAAGAGGACAAGTTTCCCCTGAAACTTTGTGGTGTATATGAATTTCTGATTACAATAAATTATTTGAAGCGGTAAATTTGAGTACAGTGCCCTTGGACATTTATATATATATATATATATATATATATATATATATATATATATATATATATATATATAAAATAACTGTATGCGCAGCACTCCATGGCCTTTTCAACCATTTATTAAGGTAACAAGCAGGTCTGTAGAACCTACATGTTTCAGCCCTAAACCATCGGGCCATCCTCAGGGTTACAGCACAAAGAACAATGCACATATTAATAAACTAAATCACTCCCTCCCCACTCCCCTGGACACTCCCCCCACATGACCCACAGTGACGCCGGCACTAATAGACACACCCCCTCCACCAGATCTGCGACTCAGCCTAAACCCCCACCGTGCAGGAGCCACACTAGAATATACAGTGAACAAAGTATTAAAGCCCAACAGGCCACAAAAAAGATATACCACCTCTCCCCATATTAAAGCACCCAAAAAAAGGGGGCCGAATAGAGAGCTATGACGTGAGATCGGAAAAAACAGACACCAAATCTAGTGACAAGTGCAAGTGCTAAATAATACATATAGAATATATATAGAATATATAAAAACAATCACAACAGATTAAAAAAAAATCATAAATAACTATACCCACGACCTATAGTATAAGGAGGTAAAGATGGATCAAACTAGCTGTTAAAATATTAATAGAAACGATGTATAAAGCTAATGAATTACGCTGGGGAATATCAGATACTACCTACAGACTATATGCCTGGGGGACCTCATATTTTTTTAAATGTTCCAGCTGTTTGGCATGCAGGAGTGCCTTAACGGGACCTGACTTTCCACATCCCCAAAATGGGAACCGGATCAAGATCCAACATCGCTTTACCTGCCAAAGCCAGTATGTTATATACCTTATATTATGTCCTTGTGGCAAATTCTACTTTTTATGTATGTATATATATATATATATATATATATATATATATATATATATATCAGGATATGAAAGAGAATCCACAATTTAATGGTAAAATATCCATTACCCAATCATATATATATATATATCATGTTTTGCCTCCTGCCCATTACGGTAGGAGCTGTATATAATTGTTATCAGATTACATCAGACAAAAACCGTCAAGATCACTATACATTCCCACTGACAATTATAAGTTTAAATAGAGTTTTACTTTTTTTTGTATAAATGTCAAAAGATAAAAATATGCTCCTTTTTGAAGACTGGGTTTCCTTCCCAAGGCTAATCCCTGGTATCTTTCATGGTGATCTGATACCATCTATACAGACAGTGCAATGACTCTTGGCAACACAAAGCAATATTTACATGTATATACCTCCTCTTTCCTCTTCAGGAACTGCGCCAAATATTTTCTCTTTGCAATAATAACATCTGTCAGGCAATCACAGGTGCACTGAAGCTCTGCACGAATAAATCAGTAGATAAGAGGCACTCCAGCAATCCTTACAACATTGTTCTGATTCCATTTTATGCATTTTAAGAATCGAATATCAAATCTAAGAACTTCTCAAATATAACAAGCGATCTCCTTGGTTGGTTTACACTGTAAACATCTTGTAGGGGGGTTTATTTGGTATTTGGCTGAGGATACATTGTTATTTTTTTATATATAAATGTTAAAAGTAAAGTTTTGATATACCATAAAAAGAGAGGATGTGATTATTAACAATTCCCTTTCATATTTATAATCAACAACTAATTCTCTAAAAATGTGATCTAAAGCTTTTCTAGGCTTCTTAATATAATATACAACAAAATATTTTATTAAAAATGATTATTAAAGGGCAAGCCCACCCCTCAAATGAAATCTGTAAGACAATATCTGATGATCTTTCTGTCAGTCGTGGATGTGATAGTCGACATTACAATCAATTACTGAATATTTCCCTAGCTGCCTCCTGAGTATGTGTGAGCTTGTAAAAGACCTTGGAGAGCTTTGAAAGGAGGCAGAAACTTTTTGAGTGGCAGAGAGAGGGGGAAGATAAACATTTCACAGTATAACAGCTCTCTAAGCTTTCACTGCACTCAGGGGATAGGACTGCCTGGGCAGAGGAGAAGGAGAGGTGTAGACTGGCATATTACCAATGCTTGGTGGTATGACCATCTCCCCACTTGTACCCTGTGCCGTGTCAATGCCAGCTAGCTGCATGACCCAGAGGGCAGTAAAAGAGACATACCACCCCTGGTCATGCTTGCATCATAAAGTTTTCCATCTTATAATGCAAGTATGACTGCACTGTGGTCTTGCAAATCAGCTATAATGCCCATGCAGGGCTTGTGCTGCTTTCTGAGCAAAGTATGTACAGGCAGTGACCTGCTTTTGAACACTGCACTACCATGCTGAATGGCAGCAGTTGAACCGACAGGAGCTGTGTTAATCCGGATGTTGTGCTTGGAGTTGTTTGGGGACATTTTCTTTCCCACTCCTACAACTAGGAAAGAGAGACGTGCCTTTTAGCTGATGATCCAGCAGCAGTGCCAAGGGGCCGCTTAACACCACCTAATGGGGTCAAAGGCTGATTCTCCCTATCTTCAACTGAGGAAACAGCTGATGGAGCTAGATGGGATAAGAGGAATGGTGACTGCATGCACACGAGGAAGGAAATATGTGGGTACCTGTACAATTATCTGCTGCTCTCACTTGGTTCTGTGGTGCAGCACCATTTGTTTCTTTATATATGGAGTGTCTAAATTTGTAGTGATCTTACCTTGGATGAAATGTTGCAGGCATAGACTGCATGCTGCAGTTGTGTTGTGACCTGCATCCAAAATGAATTAGGTCCACACTGCAGAGCCATGGGCATTCTTCGGGGCTCAGCTGCCATTTTGGCAGCACTAGGTGCCTCCAGTCCCCCCAGCTGATCATGTGTGCTGGGGAGGGTTGTGTGTCAGGGGCATGTGGTTGGGGTGACCTCATAATTACAACTAGAGTTAACCCACCTTACTGAAATTCACACACAGAAAGCTCAAATTAGTACAATGCTCGTTCTAACTTCTACAATGTCAGCATACACTGTCAGCTCTTCTACTAAGCTGACAGACTTAATCACACTGACAGACTATTGCCTGAAGTTTTATACCCAGGGGGCTGGCACTGCTCAAATAAAGCTGTGATTGGTGATTTTCAGACATGTGCCTAAACCACGATTGAAAATACAGCAAGAATCACAAATTTGAAAAATTTCTGTTATAAAAGTCTTGATGGATCTTTAAAATCGGCCGTTCAGCAGCCAGAAAGAAGTCAATTACTGTGAGAGTACAATTCTCCTTTAACTTTCAACTTAATGAAGTTTTAAACGTTCAGATAATTTCTATGTAACAAGTGCCTATATGGCATTCTATTGAAAACTTTATGCACATAGATGTAGTTTATGTGGAAGGGTTGTAGACGTGAATGACCAGTATGAGTAAGGGTGACTTCTGCATGGAAAGGTTGAACTTGAAGGAATTTTACCAGTAAATGTGGCAATTCTAACCAGAGACACCACTTCTTTCAGGGGGTACGATCCAGGCATGTTGCCACATGGAAGTATTACATAACTTTGTAATGTAAAATGTAATAGCTCTTCCTTTCTTACTTATTCACATCCAACATGTTGCCTACCCGGGGGAAGGATTGTGGGCTAGTAGAAGTTGCTTAAGGTGGTCTTCTGTAGGAAAAAAGAAACCTTTGATACACAAATAGAATGAATAATTCATCCTGTATGCCAAAGTTTGAGACATAGAGGATTCATTTTTTTCCTCACCCACATCTACCGCAGTGTTATAATGGACAAGTGATTAAATTAATGAAAATCGCCTGTAGTAAAAACCATGTTACTGATGCCCCTACATAATTTGGGTACAGGAAAAGTGAATTGCCCCATTGATAAATGTTGGAATAGTGCAATATATATGTATGACCATCAGCCTAAGAAAATCATTTCACATATACTGTAGATCCTGAGTTGTTTTACAGGGTCAGGTCCCCACTACATAACCTACCACTAGCAGTAAGAATTCCAGATAACTGTTTCTGCATTTGAATTTCCTAGAAAGAATTTAAAGCACTGCTTATTCAGATATAGAACAAATACAACAATTCTAAATGTTCAATGATAAGAAAGTTCACTGAAAATCCAAACTAACAAAGATTAAAGAATTTTTTTTTTTTGGCAGAAATAAAATACGTAAAAAAAAAAAACCTCTCATTATCAACTTCGGTCTGCCTTGCCCTGCTAAAAAAATGCGTGAGCTGAGATGATTCATACGGAATATAAATCACTTTCCTCTCATACTTAATTTTCATTCTTACATTATTTTTTTTTATTGTTTTTCACTCAAAGGAAAAAAATAAAATAAGCACATAAAATCTAGGATCCTGTAATTTCTCCTTTAGTAAAATGATGACCTAAAAACCTTTTGTACTTGAAATCTATGCAAAATTAAGCTATAAAATGCTTTTTACATTTTATCAATTATATGCAAAATTTTCTTTCTCAGAAAAAGTGTTTTTTTTTTAGAAAGTTTAAATTGATAAAAAATGATGTTGTATATACTGACCGTATGTTATCTTTTTACTAGTTTAAAATTAGTTCTTTTAGTGTTTAATATTATTTTTTTGACTAAATGAATATAAATAATAGATAAACTTAACATAAAAAAGCATTCCTTTAACCAATTTATTGCTATCAACATTTTGCAAATTCTAAATTAATGCTTATCTGTTAAAGGATATGCACACTGGGAACCATGTTTCTTTTATATTGTCCTTTTTAGAACTTTTCATTCTTCCCAAACAAATATGCTCTTCTACAGTTTTTGAAGTTTTGCTGTAACTTAATGAATAAGTGCACTGTAAAATCAAGTTATGTTCATTTGGAAGCTGCAGCTTTAAAAATACTGTTGCCATATTTATACCTATGTCCCTCCAGAGCCTAGCTTTGTGCCTTGAAATTTACTGACATCTTGTTACTGGTTTGCTGAATGTTAAGCTCCGCCCCTCTGAGATTTCCTCTGCTTTCTCCTGCTTGAGCCTCAAACAGTAATGCCTTTAAGTTCCGTGCACTCTCCTGCTTGAGCCTCAAACAGTAATGCCTTTAAGTTCCGTGCACTCTCCTGCTTGAGCCTCAAACAGTAATGCCTGTGAGTTCCGTGCACGTGCGTGCAGGAGAAAGCAGAGGAAATCTCAGAGGGGCGGAGCTTAACATTGAGAAAACCAGTAACAAGATGTCAGCAACTTCCAAGGCACAAAGTGAGGCTCTGAAGGGGCATAGGGAAAAAAAAAATATGGCAATGGTATTTTTAAAGCTGCAGCTTCCAAATGAACATAACTTGATTTTACATTGCACTTATCCTTTAAATGGTGACAGTTGTTATGTGTGAATGACATGGGAAATTCCCTATCCCAGTGCTGCTATAGTGATTACTGAGAACCTTACAGATAATCTGATCTAATAAAAGGGGCATCTGTAAAGAGAGCGAGGGGGGATACTGAGCTTGAGAAAAACAAGTACTGGATTGAAAACATGCAGCAACAAACATGTATTTAATTATAGAATAATATGTGGCAAAGTTAAATTTTTCAGTATACATACCCTTTAATGCTCTGTAGACATGGGCAGATACATGACGATATTCTTGCCACCAGACCTATTAATTGACATTTAGGCCTGAACGATCTTCTGGTCCATTCAAGAAATGTAAAACTCTGTAAAAATATGTCTTTATTATAACTTAAACTCATTGATATACATTAACGGGCCATGCAATAAACTATCTGGGGCATTGTTCACCAATAAAGCATGTCAGAGGACACGTGGATATCCCTTAAGACTTGAAGAAAAAAGGTTTTGGCTTCAAGTTCGGAAAGGGTTTTTCACTGTAAGAATAGTAAACTATGGAACTGTCTTCCAGTAGACGTTGTTATGGCAGGTTCATTGGTCAGTTTCAAAAAGAAGCTAGATGAGTTTCTGCAAACAAGGAATGTTGCAAGTTACTGGTATTGATACATAAAGTAGAGTTGATCCAGGGATATTTCCGATTGCCACTTGGAGTCAGGAAGGAATTTTTTTTCCCTTTATAAATTTGGTGTTTTTTTTTTTTTAATTCCTCTGGATCAACAGTTAGGCAGGAAATGAGGATATTGCTAGATGGGTTGGACTGGATGGACATATGTCTTTATTCAACCTCAAATACTATACTATACTATACTATACTATACTATATAAAACTCATAAAATGACAATGTACATGAAGTCCCTGGGTTAGGAAGCAGATTATGTAGGGTTGTTCTTAAGTTGAATTTGCGATCAGCTGTTTATAACACTTTCTTCTGGTACAGTCCTAGGTAGGTTAAGGGGAAGGTTGGGGGCTGTACGCTCTTGCAACCCCCTATGCTTTACAGCATTTGCCCTAATGCCCCTCCATTTGCTCTGTTTCTAAGTAGGAGTTTTATATAAAACCTCATAACATGTACAATTATAAAAAATTATAAAAGTTACAATATGACATCTCAAGATTGCTAAACTCCTTACCACAAACATTCTGTTTAAATAGAACTAACTGCCTTACCTCAATGGATATTTAGCATTGTCATGGGGCTGAGCCAAGACCACAGTCAGTCTGGTTGACCTAGGTATTATCCACTGTGCTTGGTTAGGCCACAATATCGATCCATGTGTACCTGCCCTTAAAGGGAAATGTTGTTTCAAAGTGAAACATATTGTTTACATTTACATTCTCCTGATAGATAATTGGTCATGTGTATGAATAACCCTGTTCATTTTCAACTGTTAATGGTCCTTAATAAACATTCAATTGAACAAATCAATAAGTACAATTATCCCAACCAAAATCCAGAGTTGGTTATCACATGCTACTAAGCTTTACTGGCAGAAAGAACACAGAAAATGGATTTTTTTTTTACCTTGTCCTTTTGAAAAATAAAATTAACAATTAAGATTAAGAAAGGGCTGCCGCTGTTTGTCCTGCCATTCTCGAATTGGATTCTGGAATTACCGTGATTTATTATGATGCATGTGTCTACGGGAAAAAGTCGGGCCAGGCAGTGGGTCCCTACAGTTATTGTGTAGAGGAAGGTTTGGAGCTAATAGCTTTAAGCAAAATGGAAAGTTGGGAAAAACATTTCAACTTCCCTTATTTTATACAAACAAAAGGTGAGGGCTGATTTTAAGGTATAGTTGCACTTTAGGGTCAAATGTGGTTCCAAACATAGTCATTATAATAGCTCTTTTAATGTTTTTTCTTCTGTTTCCAGAATTATTTTTAAAGCATGTAACTATTTCTTTATAAGGCAAAGATAAAACATCCAAACACCTGTACATATCTAGATCTTTTACATACTTAACATTAAATAAAAATACTAATTTTCAGGTAGGTAGGGGAGAATGTCCTTGCCTCCTGTTCTTCTTTAGTTTTTTCTTCTTTAGCTGAAAGCAAGTCCTTAGGAATGTCAGCTTCCTGCTTGGCTCTTGGTTTGTTCTCCTTACTGCACATGTGTAGGGCATTCTAATTATAATGCTGACCATTCATAACTTTCTTACCTTCTTATCAACTATGTGTCATACTCCTGTCCCAATCATTTTGTAGTATACATTATGGAATTAATGAAATATCAATCGCAAACCATTGATGGAAAACATTGATGGAATGTTAGCAGGTAAATTTTTCCTTGCGCCCACCATTACCATCTCGGGTCAGTCTATGTCCAGTATAAAAAACAAGTTGGGTTGGGAAGTAATAGCCATAAGTGCTATTATTTATTGGCTTCATTATAAATTCTTTTTCTCAACATTATTGAAACGTATATTAATGGCGTTATCATTGCTTAATGCCATGGGATGATAATAAAAAGAGATGTCTACTTTCTATCCTGAGGTAATTGAGGTACCACCAAATTGCAGTTGTAAACAGATTCAGTTCTAAAGCAAATACAATCGGTCCTTTTCTCAGAAAATGAATGAAGCTCTTGTGTCCCAGTAGTGCTTCACAACTGCAATCTAACACACTAAAGTGATTTTTCTTGGCACAATTCTTGCCCTGACAGGCTTACATTTCCTGCCATGCGTCTCAAAGAGATAAAGTAATTTGTTCAAGGTCACGAGAAGTTGATTGCTTTAAAATCAGTGTTACTGCTTTCTGGAGTTCTGCTAAAGTCTATTCATGAAGCTACTCCTTCAAGTATAAAATGAAGATAAAATATACAATATCATTTTCCCATTTTTCATTTCACTCCATATTGACTTTCTAAAAGAAATGCAGTTCTTAAAAGAACATCTATTCTGAAACACAATTTTCTGTAGTGCGCTAGTCTGTTTGCAGACATCTATGTAGAACTCGCAATATGTTTAATGTGTTTTAGGTTTTATTTCCCTTTCCTGTTTGCGCATCCCCCACCCCCCGAATTCTGGCTTAGTTGTGACTGTAGAATAGAAACTTTGCTTTTCTAATGCCAAAATATTTATGTAAAATGCTTGTTTTGCTAATAAACTTTTTTATGCTATATGCTTCATTATGAATAAGTGGTCTTTTATTGCTACTGTCTACTGTTTCCAGGCCTTTCTATTGCACCAGCAATGAAATCTCAACATTTGTATAAAAACTCAAATGCTTTTTCTCATCTCTGCTTAAATTGTGTAATTTAATCTCAAGTAATAAATGCTTTTTAAGCTCTAATCGATTGTGTCTAGGACAGTATGAACACATTACATTATACGTTACTAATAAATACACAGTTACCATCATTCAAAGCATACCCCAGAGCAAAAGAAATTATTAAAATGGTGGTGGGTAGTATATAAAAACCTACTGTATAATTAAATATTACTTGGGAAAATCTCATGTACTGTGCATGCCAGCTGCATAAAACAAGGATGTGTGTAGGGAGAAAGACATATGTGGTTGATGGGATAATTTAAAGAGATTTGTGGGCTACAGTAAGACTACTGTGTAAATCGCAAGTTCACAGAAATGCATTTCAAGAATCACCATTAGGGAGATTCACAGACCAAAGGCACTCTGGGTAAATCTCTCTGGAAGGGACTTACCAGAGGCTGTGCGGATCTGGGGGAATCACACTCCACATAGGTATTTAATGCCTCTGGTGCGAACACCCTCTGGTGAATAGTGTTTTTTGCAATACTCATGCAGCTGCCACAACCTAGGGGCTTAAATTCACAATCGATTAGTGTGACTTTAACCCCTTAAATGTGCCCTGCAACCAGTGGTTAATACCGGTAAAGGTTTCTTGTGCGTTGCAGTGGGGCCTCAGCCTTAGTATTGTGTTTGTGGCTCAGGGTAATTATGTTTCTGTCTTAACCTTTGTGTGACTTGGTTTAATGTTGGAAATGGTGTAAATGTGATAACTAATTGGTTGATATGGCTGTGTGCGTGCATGAATTTGCCTTAAGAGACACATCTCTACAAACCAGATGCAAAGCACATGTTAAAGCCACGATAACCCTTTGTAAATGCCTCTCTTTCACTTTTCCACCACCCTATCCACAGTATTTACATCTAATTCCATGAAGTTAATCTGATAATCCTTGTTCAAGAAATCAACAGGGTCATAACCTCCAGGCTAAAGGTGCGTGACTTGGTTTCACTGGTAGTGTGGCCTGTCAGATGTGAAAAATTCTGGCAATAACCATACAGCAGCAAAAAAAGAATAACTTAAAAGAAATGTCCAGCCTAATAATAACTTACCTTTAAAATGTTTATTACCCCCCCAAACCCCACTTTCGCATGGTTGATATATTTCAAAGAACCCCCAGAACTCGCTTACCTGACCCGGTCCCTCGCTTCATTATAGCTGAAATCACTTACTCTCATTCACAGCTGTGCTGCCCCCCCTTAGATATCACACAGCAAAGATGAGTGCTAAAAGCCCGCCTCTTAGATGGCCCAGGGCCATGATTAACATATCAATCGTCATTGGTTGGTGGTAATGTCTGTTACAACCTCTCTCCTCCTCCTCTGTCAGTTAAACAAACTTGAAATGTCCTGTGGCTAGGATACAGCCTACATTATCAAGCTGATCAAGGGTGGAAGGAAGAGTGACAGTTAGTGTATGGGGAGGGCTGCATTACCTTTACTCTTTCTAAAGCAATTTTTTAAAAAAATGCATTGAGGCAATACAGTTATCCTTTAAGGCGAGACTTGACGTCATCACTTGATTGCGCAGAAGTCCCCATCTGCTGTTTTTGCTCTAAATGAGCTCGAAACAGGAGCAGGGAGCATTGCCTAGACGGCAATAGACCGGGTCAGGCAAATTCTGGGGGGATCTTTGAAATATGTTAACCATGTGAAAGTGGGGTTTGGGGGGGGGGGTAACAAACATTTTAAAGGTAAGTTATTTTTAGGCTGGACTGCCCTTTAAGAATGCCATACACTAAAGATGACTGCACTATGGTACCGGTTGAACACCACTGTGCGACAGCTATCTTGAGTGGAATTCAACTTGAAAAGTTAATGTGGCAGCTGATGGGATTATTTAAAATGTCTGATTAGTGTTCCTTCGATTGTTAGCACTTGTACAAATGTACAACCGTATATTTGAGGCCCGATGCGTTCGGTCGGGCTATGTTTGTCAATCCGCCCAGTGGATCATGTGTTTAAAATTTTCATTTGAACTGTAAGCTTCAAGACAAATATTGACAAAATGGATTTTGTTGGTAAAATGGCACCAACACATTACTAATGATGCTGTTATTCCAGTCACTGGGCCTGACATGTTGGATCGGCTACAATTTCCCAATACAGCCCGTCATTCTCAAAACATTTTTGAATCAATCAGTGAGGACAGTAAGACATGTGGGTAAACCATGGCTACTTATGCGTGTGTAAAATGCGATCAAATCAGTAGGGCAAAATATTGCCCAGTACACTTTTATTCCTTACCAATAGATTACAGATCAGTATCTCGGTGGTTACATCTATTGGTCAAATTCTGTACAGGCCTCACACCTGTTAGTAATCACACAAATGGACTGTAGTAGGTAAATATAGGCTAGGCCACAATGATTAAAAGTGCACACTAGTGTGAGACTCTGTTAATCGTAGCACACGCGATCCACGTTTTTTGCATAAAGGCATGCAATCCGATTGTGAAACATTGGAGGATTGCACTTGCTCTCTCACACTGGGAACACGCATGCCAGCGTTAGCGTGTGCGCGGGAGCGTGTTGCAGTGTGGCCTCACCCTAACTGTGAATGATACAATGCTAACATACTTCAACACATAATCTGACAAAAATTGGAGACATTTATTCCACAGACCAGATACTTCTGAAAATGTGTATGATTGATTAAAATTAATTATGATATCATTCACAGATTTAAAAATAATTCTTACATCAATATTACTATTTTCAGACTTCCCCCATTCAAAGGATTAAAATTGTGTATTTTGGAATCCCACTGTTTATTACAGGGAAAGTTCAGGGGAAATTGTCAATATTTGTTAAATTGTTAGTTTGTGTAATGCATACTTAGTTATTCTACATATTCTCTTTCATTTTGAAAAATCAGTTGATTTCATACCCTTTGCTGTTCCCTGCTGTTGACATTAGTGAGCTGCCATTTCAGGTTTCCTTCTTCTTCCCAGGATGCACCACATCCTTGGAATGTTCCTAACAGTCATTTCTACTGATTGGCTGTTGGATGGGTCAAAGATGCTCAGATCTCTACTGAGCAACTGAATCAACCCAGGCGCTGGGTCAAGGGCAAGACCATAACGGTCTCTACTAGGGGTCCTGCAAACAGGAAGTCAGTATTTCGGTTGCATTTATTTATACACAGACTAAATGCTGAATTGGCAGATTAAGGTCATTGGGATGAAAAAATACTGCTCTTCTTTCTGAAAAGTATATGTATTTGCACTGAACTTCCCCTTTAAGCTTCAATTTACAGTAACCACTTGATCAGTTATTTATTTGTTTTATTAATAAAGAGGAAAGATAACTTTTGTACGCTATGGATGTTATGTTAGATACAATGTCAAATTTCCCTTTTCTATTATTGCAAAGCAGTTTTTGAGTATTACAATGAACTGTTGAATACATTACTGAAGCCCACAACACGCATGGGTTTTAACAGAGGATGTGTTCTCAATGCTTATCTTACAGAAGGTTTCCTTAGGAATTAAGTTGGAATTTAGCAGTGACATTTCTCTCCATGCGAGTTCATAGCCTTTGTTTTGTCATAGACTAAATGATATGGTATAATCATTGCATCTTAGCTGCTAAAGTCAGATTAGAATTACTTCCTATCATTGTATTTTAATTAATTTTAGTTTAGTATGACAAGCTAATTAAAATAAAAAAGGACTTAAGCAATGGGGTATTGCTTTTTCCATATGCTTTGTACATCTCAGACTCTATGGGGGTTAATTGAGATTAAAGGGCTAAATATGTTCTATTTTATCCCAACTATGAACTGTATATATTTATTGAAATTATATTTAAAAGAGAACTCATGTCAAATAATATATTTGTTTCAGATGATTCCCAGGTATTGAGGATCTATACCATTAAACATTTTACCTGCGACATAAATGTACAAAAAGAAAATTAAAACAAACTTCTCTACATGAACCAGATGTAGGAGGAAATCTGTGTTTATAAGGAACTTTTAGGATTCCTTGTCCCTAATAGAGATGGGATCCGGATCTGACACAAAACTCTTCGGTTCCGAAATCCGAATTATCCGTCCAAATCCGGACGAATCGTCCAGATTTTGGGACTTCGGAACAAATTTTCGAGAATTTTTCGAATATACGGAGCTATTTTTGCTAATTTTCGAAAATAGCATCAATTGTTTGAAAATCCTCGAAAATACGATCGGAAACTCGAAAAGTTCTCCAATCGTATTGTAGTTCTCAGATCGTATTTTTGAGAATTTTCAAACGTTCAAAAATTATCGAAAATAGCTCAGTACATTCAAAAATTATTATTATTTCGGGAATCCGAAAACGAAATGAAACTAGTGAGTTTTGGCCATCTCTAATCTTGACCAACTCATCTCAAACAAGACTGAGAGGTTGGGACAGATTTACAGGAAGGCAGCGCACTGTTTTAATTGGTTGGCGTGACTTTAACTTCATCATTACGCCGGCTGCGTGGGTATCAAATTCTTTGCGCACAGTTGGCGCAAAGAATTTAATATGCCGGCTATTAGTTTCGGGATTTACCCACTTGCACAAAGCGCATATTAAATTAGGAGAGGAAGATTTACTCGTCACGATGGCTGTCCATTTTTCCTTTATAGGTCAATCTGCGGAGGACTGTTCCCAAATCTATGCTCCAATTGTCCTTTGAAAATATAAAAAGGTCTGGTGTGAATGTATATACTTACTGTAAAGTTCTATGTAATGTGTTCCAAACTATATATATTATTAAATACAAATATATCATAATCATTTTTATTATAATTACTATTACATGCTCCAAGTTGATATTTGCAGGAAGGTGTCCCAGCATTTGCTTTTTATAGGGCATGTCCACCCTAAAATAAACTAATGTTTAATGACCACCCAAATCTAGGTTTCACAATATTTTTAAATGTCAATGATGCCCCTGAACTTGCTTACATGACTCGGTCCCTCATCGCACCTACTGCTGACAGCTGCTCCACTTCCTGGTTGCAGCTGTCATTAAAGGCGCGACATGACATCATGCCCAATTGCCTGACAGCCGTGACCAGGGAGTGGAGCCAATCCCCGTTGGTATATAGTAGCTCTCCCTCCCCCAGCCCCAACCACTATAATAGATTTTCCAGAGACTCCCCTGAACTCTACTTACCTTACCTCTCTCCTCCGGCATTCTGTGCAGCCAGCAGCCACGTCCGTGATTGGCTGCCTCTCAGTCAATCAGGGATGCGGCTGCTGGTCTGGCTCCCTGCTTGCAGTTTCATGCAAGCAGAGGGCCAGGACAGTACGCTGGAGGAGAGAGGTAAGGTAAGTAGAGTTCACAGGAGTCTCTGGAAAATCTATTATAGCGGTTAGGGCTGGGGGAGGGAGAGCTACTATTTAACAAAAATTATTAAATGGTGTGGACATGCCCTTTAAGATTATTGCAAAACCTAGATTGGGAGGGGGGAAACTTTAAAGGAAACTTTTTTTAGTGCATGGATCTTATGAACAATATCAGATAGAGATTTGGCATGAATGTATGGTAAAGATTACCTTTAAACAATCTGGTCATCGGTACTACTACTCAAAACAGAATTCTAGGGTGAGGGATAGCTAATGGTTTTAATGGTTAGTACCAATTAAAGGATAACTATTGTGTATAAAGTTTTTTTTTTTTAAAAACAGTTAAAATGAAAAGTACTGATTCTGCCAGTCTTCCTCCTGGCTTCAGCACTATCTTTAATACAGGAATAGTCCAGGACTAACCTGGCAAATGAAAACTGTATGTGCTGTAGCTCCTTAACAGAATGATATTGTGAGGTAGGAATAGTCAATCTGACCTCCCTGCCCCAGGTACTTACCATTTTTATACAGTTAGAGTATAGACATGAGCAGCGATTGCATCAATGTTTACGTAGGTATTAGCATTTTTTAAAGTTTTATTTAAAAACATAACATTTCAGTGCCTTGATGCATGGAGAATGAGCTGGCTGTAATTTATTATCAGACTTTACATTGCTGTTAAAGGATTTGTAGACTGGGAAATTGTTTTTTTTTTAATTGCCCATTACTGGAAACTATAATTCTTTCCAACTATCACTGTACCATTTTTTTCATTGGTTTGTCCTCCTTTTTTAGATATCCAATTTTAAACATCTTATATTTCAGCTGTCTCTCAATTGCCTTAGTATCATAAACTCTTCTGTTATGTGTAGTTTTTCTGTAGCTGCAATGGTGACAGTTGGTACATGAATTGCATGGTGGGAAATTGCCTCTCCCATTGCGGCCTCATAGGGATTTCTGAGCATGCTTGCCCTAACAAAGAGTCAGATAGTCTGGCAGAGGGCTAGGGTACTGAGGGACTGAGTCTGAGCAAAACAAGTACTGGATTTGAAGTCATGCAGCAACACAAACACATCAGAGTAAGTGCTGCTTACATGTACTTATTTATAGATTGAAATGAGGCAAAGTAATTTTTTCAATGTACAATATCTTTAATATTAATATATGTATAAAACAGTGTTTCGGTGTTAAGTTGAGATAATGCTCTTTTTTTTCTAAACCCATGCCAACATCCTTTGAAGCAATGTTGTAAAGGATTTGCGTAGTTTTAAGACTAAAATAGCAAGAACAGTGAGACTTTATAATACAAATTGACATTAGTGCAGCCAGGCGATGCAAAAATGGATAAGATGGGATTTGTTGCTCAAATCTTGCATGACAATTAACAGCAAACAAAAAAGGTTTTAAAACGGAAAGACGGATATCGGTGTGCAATAAGTGACTCAATAGAAATTAATTGTTAAACATTTTGTTTTGTTATACTTATGATAAATCTTTCTAAATATGGTCACAGAAATGGCAACATATTTAGAACTTTCCTGTTTTTAGAACAAATTCATTGTGGTTGTAGTTAACCAATAGAGGAAAACATGGAGGGAAAATCCAGACATCGTGGTTGTAGTGCCTTGTGAATTAGGCCATGACACTGATCATTTTTCACAAATCTGAACACACAACTAAAGCCACTCTTCTATTCCAAAGAACAGCATTGTACTTACCTTCAGTGTTATTGTACTGATTGATAATGATCGGGAGCCGTAGCTATATAAAAAAAATAACTCTCAGGGATTAGTCAATGCCCATGGTTTTATTCCATTAATAAACACACATTATTGCAATTACATTAGAAATACAATTACTGTTTAAAGGAGAACTAAACCCAATTTTTTTATATTCCAGAATCTGAAAACAACCCCCCTAAAAAAAACCATAAGCTATAAAATACCACTTCAGTAAATTGTATTAAAATAAATGTAAGCCTGTTAAGAACTGGATGAAGTATCCATGTGTATGTGCAGTGTCAGACCACACCTCCTGACTTCAGTCACATGCTTCCTTGCTTTATCTGTCCTGTAAAGGGATTGGCTAGAGATTATTAATGGGTGTGACCATTAACAAGTTTCAGCCATAGCTAAGGACTGAGCATGTGCAGAACATAATGGTCGTTGACCCAACTGTGTGATTCTAGAATGCTGAGAAGTAAAGCACAATTTTCCACTTCAATATTGAGGGGCCTGGCGCACTCCGATGGTAGAATTCAGCAGGCACAGCAGTGTATATTAAAACATTGAACTTTATTTAAACAAAACTTTTAAAAACAGCATAATTACCCCAACGGCAGGAATGCCCTGGCGCGTTTCGGGCTTCCCTAAGCCCTTAATCATAGGTCAAGGAAGTAAAGCACAAACCATATATTATTAGGTAAATTTCCCAGTGCCAATATCAAAATTAGAGTTAAGACACAGATTACTGGTTTTATATCAAGGTGTTCTGCCCTCTGGTTCAGTGTTGTTTGGTGGCTTTAGTTGTCCTTTAATTCTCACTGTGCTGTCAAGCTGTCAATAGTTCAGATTCATTTCATGTAATTGTTTAATAACAAATACAAACACAAGTGCATTGCATTATATTATTGCCGTTATTTCCTAAATAGTGCTAACATAGTGTGATAGAAATACATTCACCTAAAAATGTAGTATTCGGTCATTAGCTACAAATAAAATGATTCCTATATTTACCTTAAATTATTTTAAAACATAGTTTTGTGTGCAGATTGCTTCACTATACGTGTTTGGCACTTTTAAAATGCTTAAATAAAACATATTTTAGATATGGCCTGGAAGCTTTTCAAGAATCAATTCTAGCAGATGTCACCTTAATGAACTTATTAGAGAACTGTAGTCCATATTATTGATTGGTTCGTAGAATTCAAATTGTTTTAACATTTTCCACCACAACACTTTCTTTTACCTTGCCACGAAATCAATGCCATCAGTAATAACTATGTTTTCATAAAGGAGAATGTCCCACCCTGTCATTTTCCATCAAACAAATGGAGGTATAGATACACAAAGAGCTGAACAGACCAAAGTGAATATTATTTTAATGCATTTCTGTACAACTGAACAAAAGTGTTTTGTGCTTGTCTTTTATTTTTTCAGACAGAATTCGTCGTTCTTTTACGTAAATACAAAATTGCAGAAAAAAATCACTATTTTTGTGTTTTGTATTTACCAAAGCTGTCTTCACAGATTGTGTTTTTAAAAAAGAATTTGGTACTGCTGAAAATTGAGCATGTCTGTCACACAGAAACCCTGCTATCATTTAAAGGATAAGACACAAACGCAACAAATGCATATGGGATGCCCTATTTTATTAAATGATAGGCGCATAGGCAATTGCCCTTTTTTTTCAAGTCTAAGTGGCTCATTTATCCAGAACTGCTGGGCAATAATATGGAGTTAAAGTTGCGCTAACCGGCTTGCTATCCATTAGCACAACTTTAATTCCATATTAGCACTGGATAAGTGGGTTAGGCAAAAGACACCCGCGCATCTGGGGCTCATTATTTAATATTGCGCTTGCATTCTTTTAGCGCTTGATTTTAACGCTGGCTAATAGCGATTTTGAATCGCGGGTAGGGATATTTGACTGGAGCGATAGTGGCTCTGGGAAAATCTCCCCCCTAAAGACACCACTTCCTCCTATTTACAAATGGAATATAAAGCTCCTTTTATTCTCTAGCAGTTATAATCAGATCCGAGAGAGGAAGGTCTTATTATAACCATGTTTGATACTGAAACAGTATTGAGCAAGTCCTATCCTAGCCTGGGTAAGAGTCACTTAAATGAGAACATGTTAAATCATGTATTACTACAAGATAACTCCATTGTAGTCTGTAAAAGGGACTATGCAACACTTACAGATGAATACAATCTTATTATACATTCTCGCTCTCGCCCACGCTCACTCACTCTCTCTCTCTATATATATCTATCTATCTCTCTTTCTCTATTTATCTCTCTCTCTCTATTATCTATCTATATATCTATCTATGTATATATCATCTATCTATCTATATCTATCTATCTTTCTCTCTATCTATCTCTCGGTCTCTCTATATCTATCTATCTCTCCCTCTCTCTCTGTGTCTCCTTCTCTCTGTCTCGCTCTCTTTGTCTATCTATCTATCTATCTATCTATCTATCTATCTATCTATCTATCTATCTATCTATTCTATCTATCTTTCTCTCTCTCTCTCTCTCTCTCTCTCTCTCTCTCTCTCTCTCTGTCTCTTTCTATTCATCTATCTATCTATCTATCTATCTATCTATCTATCCATCTATCTATCTATCGCTATATTGCAAAATACGTTTGGATGACCAAAACATTACATTAACTCTCTCATTTTACAGAACATTAGATTTCTATTTCATTTCTATTTTGATTGATTTCTACCCAGTCTCTGTGTTATAAACGGGTGTCTATAGCAGAGTGTTTTGAAAATGTCTTTGATTAAACTTGCCTTTTTACAGTCACATGCTTAATATTATCATATTATTTAAATGTGTAAACTCACGTTGACCCCAATTGAATCCTCTTTAGGAAATACTAGGGATGAAATGATATTCAGTCACTATTCTTACACGAATGAGTTACAAGCAAGTTTTCCCCAGTATGATGTTTCCTTTTCTGCTGATATATTTTCTATTAAAATTAGGATGGGAGGCAAAGCAATACCCTGTGTATTCCCATGGGTAACAGCCAGTTGTTTGGATACCTGACTGTCTTGATTACATTCTATCTTTCCAGTTGCTTTTAACATTGAAATTTTTCAGAATAGCTTTTATGCATTGTCTACATTGGCTCTCAGAGGTATTATTTTGCAGAGCATTATCTGTAATTCAGTTCATGGAATTGCAAGGGCATAACTTGAAGTGTGTTAAAGTCCATAACCACTGTATCTATAACATGAAGAAACCGGTTGTTTTTCGTTGAGTTGCAGTTTATAACAAATACACGATAAAGTGAAATAAAAAAAGACAAACTACTGTGGTGTCAAAAACAAGAGGACACTATTAAATAAACTATAAAAGAGTTTCTGAATAAAAAGGGTAATTTCCATTGACTTTGGTCCCTCCAGTAAACATGAAATATCATCCTTTTGTGCAGTGGTCAGACTAGGAGAGATGTAGTTCCCCTGTATAAGACATAATATGCTGAATAGAGAGCTGGATTAATTACTAGCCAGCCCAAGCTCCTGAATAAGGACCCAGGAAGGTAAAGGGATCTCACTTATAGCTGCAGTAGAAGTAATATAGCCTTATCACAGTTTATTTAGTTCAGTGATCAGAACAGGAGAAGTTGGAAAATTACGAAATTTCTGGTTCAATAAGGTATAAATAGCAATAGAAAGTTAGTGTAAATGGCTCAGGGATTGGGAAATGGTCTGGGGAACACACACAAATAACCAAAACTTGCAGACAGATTAGACAAGTAAGGGCTGTTCATTGGAGAAGCGACGTTTGCGTGGAGATATGATAACCTTATATAAATATATTAATGGGCCATACAATAAACTCTCTGGTGCATTGTTCACTAATAGGTCATATCAGAGGACTCATGGACATCCTTCAAGATTGGAAGAAAAAAGTTTCATCTTCAGGTTAGGAAAGGTTTTTTACAGTGAGAACGGTGAAACTGGCTTCCAGCAGATCTGGTAATGTAAAATTCATTGACTAGCTTTAAAAGTGGGCTGGATACGTTTCTAAAACTAAAAAATATTGTGAAATACTGTTATTAATACATTTACTGTAGTTCTGGTTGATCCAAGTATACTTTCCGATTGCCATTTGGAGTCAGGAAGGATCCCCCACCCCCTTTTTAGCTGTTTTTTTTTTTTTGGCTTCCTCTGGATCAACTTTTAGGTAGGGTTAAAAGGGAGGGTGAAAAGGTTGGACTTGATGTCCTTATTCAGCCTCAATTACTATGTTACTAAAACTAACCTTCCTCACACCTGAGCTATATTGATTTTCCGCATCACGTATTTGATCATTTTTGAATATTTAAAATTGGGCTGTATATTCAATTGTATCCAAATATTCAATTTGGAAAATTTGGAGAGTTCCGTTGGTTTGGCTCGCAACAGGACATCCCTAATCAAGAGGACTAGCAGTGCTGGTTTAATCACATTTGTGGTTTTATTCATAGAAATACATGGGTGATGTTTTTGAATTAAAATGATACTTAAAATATGAAATGAAATAAATTATATTAGAGGTCCAGAGGTGAGTTATTTCAAATAAATTCCACTACTGTAAGTTTAAACGGACACTTTACCCCCCCCCCCAAAAAAAGTGTAGATAATAAACATCTTTAATTAACTGAAAGGTATGAAATACTTTTCCTACCTCCTGTTCTTACTTACTATTGCCGCTATCCATAGTTGTGCTGATAATGCTCTTTAGGCTCCATGTTTCTTTATCCAGAAATATCTGCGCTTGTAAATTGAAATAAGTGATAGATTCAGCACACTTTTACTTTATATAGAATTTGTAAAGCCCCCAGGCAATTTTAAAGCCTGTCCAGGTAAGTGATTTAGCATTTAACACTTGAACCATACAGTAAATTATCCTTCTTTGGCTAAACAGTACTGAGCAATATCCATGAATTTTAAAATTGAAAGGGATATCGAGCCCTATTCTATGGATGTAAATGAAAGGTTTCTTATGTTTATTTAGTAGTTTATTGTCTGTAAAGCTAGGTACACACCATACAATAATTCGGGCCGACTAACAGAAACAATAAAATGTCTTCCAAATGATTGTACTGGTTCCTTGTGTCGACCGCAAATGACTGCCAGCCGTTTGTTCATCCGGATCAGACAAACGCATGGTCAGACAGGTCAGAAAAGCACGGCCAATCGTGCGGTCATATATGGGACCACACGATCGGTCGTGGTTACTGTCGGACGCGGCTGGTATTGCCACGACTGACAGTACTTCCTCCTGGCCGACCTGTCTAAAGTCTCCAACAGTCAATCAGGAGGAACTTTGTATGGTGTGTACCAGCCTTTAGAATATGGTAACTGGATCACCAGGAACATAGATCTATATTATCTATTCATCTTGTGCGTGTGTTCATTGCTTCTAACCAATAAGGCAAGTAGGGTTTTTTAAATAGGAGTTTGCCTTCACTTATTCTGTTATACCATGGAGAAAAATAAAAAAAAAATTAAAAAAACACACAACCAGGAGTAGGTATTGTTGTTTTAAAAATCCAAAAAAATGCCATTACCCAGGGCCAGGAGGGGGTAAGCTTAAGAGACAAACTTAATTTTATGCTTAGCTGGTCCTTTAACATTAATTGAACTGCATAGGAGGCTTGCAGCACTCTTAAACCTTTGCTGATGTTCTGTTCACATTTGTCTCATTTTCATCAACTCTAGCATATGCCTAAAACCTTGTACCTTCTAGCAAAGAGGCAGTCGGACCTGATTGTCATAGACATTGATAATACACATTTTACTCGTTTTCATGTCTGTACGCTGTACAATTTACCTTTTTATTAATTGTAAGTAATAAGGAACACACAATAACAAAACCACCACACTGAAAGGGGATCCCAATCTTGGTTTCAGGCTACAGCTACTGGTTTCAGATATTTTGATGATTTTAGAGGAATCAAGAATTTTTAGCGATTTTTGCAATTTTGATGTAGAATTTTTGTGGCTTTTGATGTACAATTCTTGTTGCTTTGATGTAAAATTTTGTGGTTTTGACATGGGATTCCAATTATACTGTCGAATGCGTTTGGAAAAAGCAACATAACATAGGGATGTCATAATACATTCACACTGCTTTTTTTTGGTGCTTTTTGCAGCATTTTAGTGCAATAACGCACTCAATGAAAGTCTACGGGGAAAAGGAAAGAAAGGCATTAAAACACATTTTTATGCCCAACTTGGCTCATGCTGGAGGCTGCACCAGGGGCACACCATGCTCTCGCTGGCCCACAACACACCCAGTTGTGCCAATGGCATGCCCTTGACACAATGTCCAGCAAGTTCACTCTGGGCACACACAAAAAATCACAGTTGTTCAACCATCAACGATCAACCAGGAAAATGAAAATAGCAGGTAAAGGGACATATTATCTCCTGTCATAAATGTTTATTAAAGTAATTAAATGGGTCTTCTGACCGAATTACAACATTACATTTAAAACATTAAAACATGTAAAACATTACATTTAAAAGGATGAAGCGAATAATAAACTGGTTACAATGTCCATTTACATGTCTAGTTGATCCCATTTCACTGTAATCAGTTTTAACCGTATACTAACACAAATATTCAATACCTCCACGTGATCCGGTATTTTCCCTTCCTCTTTAAACATGTGTATGTGAAACCCATAATCAAAAAAGTCTCCCTTGAACCCTATTTTCTTGTTAACTATGACCCGGTATCTCTTTTACCGATATACTTTAGAATACTTGTCTTCTCCTGTATCACCAATTATCTTCATGCTCATAAACTACTTGACCCCTTGCAGACCCCTGCGCACTCCACGGAGACAGCTTGGTGCAAAGTTGTGAATGAAAATGACCATCAGGCTGCTTAAGCCAAAGGTCACTTTTCTATTCTTATCCTTTGCGACCTCTCCTCTGCTTTCAAAACAGTACATCATTCCCTCCATGATGCAAATTCTTCACTCTTTGGGCACCTGGAATGAAGTGGCATCCTGAAACAATCTCCCTAACAGAACCTACACCATATGAAACAAAATCCAAATGCATTGTTTTAATGCATATAAAAGTGCATTACTATTTGTAATCTAATGTGGGTATAGTATTCATTTGTTTTCACAAATGCAAAATAGAGATGAGTTTGCTATTTATCCTCACTCCCTAAGGTACAGCTATTGGGCATGTGTGATAACCATTGGTTACAGGAGGAGCAAAGATGGCAACCCCCATGGGCCAACTTTAAAATCACTCTGAGTAACATTATGTTTAATACAATATGTACTTTGTTTCGATCCCAAGTTGTTTTTTTCTTTTTTGCCCTGTTGTTATGTTGAATTTTGGTTCCCTTGCTACAACCTATATCCCAACATACTGAATTTATTTCTAATGGGCTCCAGAAAGATGTGAACTCAAGAACAAAAATATATAGTTGTATCTATCCTCAGGGCCATCATTTAGGGCCCCATTTTTTTTGCTACATATATTGTGTAGACTAAAATATTGTTACTGCTTCTGAAGCTGGGCCCCCAGAAGTTTCCTTGGCCCTATGGTTGCCCTAAGTTTCTAAGGCCCTAGGGTTGCCTTGTGGATAATCATGCTGTGCATAGAATACCTGTTTTTCCAAATCAGGCAGTTTAAAGAAAAAACAATTTGAAAATACTGGTTCTCCCTTCCAGAAGGCCAGACATGTGACATTTAGACAATAGGAAATATTATTAACATTAATTGGAAAAGTTATTAACATTGTGGCTTAATGGCACCAACAAGTATTTATGCATTAAATAAGAAGAAATGAACCTGGATTTCATGGATCTGAGGGAACTCAGACTTTTTTCCCCCACAGATTTTTCTGAACTGTGGAACTGTGTTAAAAAAATTTCAAACAAAGTTTAAAATTGCTATTTATACCTTAATGTACGCAGGACTTTCAGATGTTGTAATTCCCTTTGACTTCAATGGATTTTTAGATTTTTTTCCGTAAATCTGGGATCATATTTCAGTGAGTTCGGTTATCTCTATTGAAGAGGACTGTTCTGGATCTCCATACGCAACTATGGTTGTATTTTGGTGGGTACCGTAAATAAACCTGTGTCCCGTGATAAATTGATAATGTTGAGAGAAATGCTTCATGTGCATGAATGTTTGACACAGGACAAGTGAAATTGGAAAAAAAATGCACAGTTTAAAAATAACAAAATGGAAAATGTATAAATTTATTTAAAAAAAAATGTCATGCTGGCGGCTCTCAGGTCAGACAGATTGGTCAACGAAGAATTAAAAGTTTTTTCTACTACAACTACAAAGTCCTTTAAGGATACCTCTATGACCAAAAATGGTCAGTTTAGACCCACCAGTCCATATTCTCACTATATCTTGGGGTTCTTGAAAATGAATCAGAAAGCAAGTGGGCTCTATCTCAGTTAGGCAAGATGACATATAGATGTGGCATGATGTTATGAGTCTAACATCAGGCCACACTAGTGGCAATCTAGACAGTAACTTGGCCACTTTTTGTCTCCACCCCCAAATTCCCAAATCTCCCATACACTCATGACCTTGCCCATTCACTGGATGGAAATATGGTAACTATGGGTAAGGTCACAATTTTGGCACAACCAAAACTGATATGCAATAAATGTACTGATTATTTGACATGTATCTATTCTTGACAAGGATTATTTCCCCATCCTCACAGTCGACCGATGATTCTAGTAAAACAAAACAGGCCAAGTACACATATTTATTCTTAACTTGTCCTTGATAGCAATGATAGCCTCATTATTAAGACCTACCAAAGGCTGGTTAACTGGAGGGCTGACCTAAAAGTGTCTGGTGAAATGGAGGACTGATACGAATTATAGCAGCGTGGGTGGCGGGAGCAGTCCCAAAATCAAACTCCGATTAAAATATAAAACTTTTTGTAGCATATAAAATTCAGCACCAACCATGGACACACGAACACAGATCGGAGAGGGAGGGTGGCCTGACGCGTTTCACAGACACTTCAACTTCCTCAGAGACCATGAGGGGAGAGTCTCTCCTACTAAAATACAGGTGAGTATCCAATAGAAAAATGGACATGCCCTATAAAGAAGCTATGGCACTGTCCTGTATAGGAATATATACATGGTATCTGGGATTAATCAATGGGATATATACAGAGTGCAAAGAATAGATAGTACATACATATATAATATCAACTCTGTCCATAGTATAATATATATACACAAAAGAGACGTATGATAAGAACATGAAACAAACAGTAAAAACAATTATTGTAATAAAAACAAAGGCATACATAGGCCATCCCAATAATACACATCAGATCTTTTGCCAAAGTTATAGTAGATAAATATAGAAATATTACCTTTAGATGGAGATGGTCATATTATGTGTATCGCTATTTAGGGATGCACCACTCAGAAATACATGCAGTGGTCACATGAATATATGGTAGAGAGTATACGTATATAGGGACGGTAATTGATTGAGACAAATCAATGAATTTTATTAAAAGGCTCAGATGTATACTCTCCCATATATAATAATAGAAGCAGATCACATATGGAAAGCAGACAGGTTTGTAAGGAAACCTATTAGGAAGGAGATATATATTGGAGGAACAAATAATCCATAAAATAGTTAAGTTCAAATTCGGCATTAAGTCCATATGGGACTACCGTTTTTAAACTATGTATCCAGTATGCTTCTCTACGGAGAAGCTCTCTATGCCAATCACCCTTTTTGATCGACATCTTGGGTTTGTCTATGATTTGGAATCTTACACACAAAGATCCACCATGGTAAGTCAAGAGATGAGCATCAATGGCAGACCTCTGGTTTCCCCTTTTGGTGGCATTTATGTGTTCCATGATCCTCCTGGTTTCCAGTCTCATGGTTTTACCCATGTACTGACTACCACATTTACATGAAGCCAGTTACACCACATTAAATGAGTGACAGTTATAATAGTTCTTGATTTTATATGTGTGGCCTGTTTGGTTGCTAACCAATTCAGTGGGAACCTGTATATATTTACATGAACCACATCTGGAGCCTCCACACTTATGGGATCCCTTATATCTTAGCTATGTAGATGTCATATTAGTGGAAGGTGTTTTATATAAAGAAGGAGATTGATCCGCGCCAATATTGCAGCCTCTCCTGTAGCAAAACTTCAGACCATTGCCCAAAACGCTCCTCATCTTGGGCTCTGCTTCTAAAACATATATTTTATATATCCTCAATATTTTGTTGACCATGTGACTTTGTTTAGTATATGTGCTAATGAAGGACAATCTACTGTGATGAGGCAGAGATTTATTGTTAGGATGTCTCAAATTGTTAAGATTATGAGAGCTATTAAGGAGTTTTTTATGATCAAGAAGTATAGCTTTATCATAGGCATTCTTTACATTATGTGCTTGATAACCCATTGAGTAACCTGTCCCATAAGTCTAAAGGTTCGTACACACGTGCGGTGTGTAGGAACAAATGTTTCGGCTGATAATTGGCCCGTGTATCGGCACTTTATCGGCCAAAATGGACATTCCGTCGGTGATCATTGACCGACCAACCTGGCGGATCTACAACGAACGACCATTTCAGTGTGTTCAGTGTTACATCCAAAAACTTGGGAGGTAAGTCTGATATTACTAATGTTATTATTACAGTGATTTATAAACTGATCTATGTGTGATGGATCTCCAACCCATAGCAGTAACAGATCATCTATGTATCGTACATACATTTTAATACATGATCTATACGGATTACCAGGTCCATATATAAAGTCCTGTTCCCATTTGCCCATGAAGAGTTTGGCATATGAGGGCGAAAATTTCGGCCCCATAGCCACCCCCTTCTGTTGCAAATAGCAAAAATAAAGTAATTTGTGGTTAACAGATATTACAGTATTTGTAAGATGTACTCATTCTGGGTGCTAAAATATAGTTTGAAATATTCTAAGCAGTACTTGACTGTTTCAAGTCCCAGAGAATGTTCAATAAAAGAATATAACGATGTCACGTCCATAGATATCCAGTAATAATCAGGTTGCCAGGTAAAATCATTAAAAATTCATAATAATTCCGTAGTATCCTTAAGATAACTTGGCAATCTAGAAACCATTGGAAGAAGTAAACTGTCTGCGTATTCAGCTAGATGTTCGTTAAGTGACCCGATCCCGGATATTATGGGTCTTGCTTGTACATCTATCAGAGATTTATGATAGATGGGGACATATGGAATACATATGGAATACGGAAGTATGTGGGCTTCTCACTCATATTGGGTACAGTCCATAAGAACAACTGAACACCCCTTATCGGAGTTCCTAATATGATAGAGTTATTGTCTTTTAACTGTTGTAAGGCTGCTTTCTCCCATTGTTTACAATTAGATGGATGATACTTTTTGTTGGTATTTATTTTCCAATTTAATTTCTCTAAATCCTGTATAACCAATTTTTGATACATATCTATGTACTGACCTTTGCTTTGCAGTGGATAGAATGATGAAGGATTACACAGACCTGTATGGGTGAGAGTTGGTGTTACATCTTCATCCTGTAGAGTAGAAAGAGCATGCTGCATTTGTCTAGGAAATTATCAAATGTGGGACTACTCGTTAAACTGGAGGGCTGACCTAACATTTTCTGGTGAATGGGAGGGCTGACTTAACAGTGTCTAGTGAACTGACCTAACAATTGTTGGGAAATTGGAGGGCTCAACTAAACGTGTCTGCTGAACTGGATGGCTAGAAGGTTCAGCAGTTATGCCAGCCTTTCAGTATCACAATAAAATCACATTGTATCATGCCCGAGGAAAAAGCCTAAGTGCTTCGAAAGCTTGCATTTTCAATAGCCAATAAAAGGTATTATTTTATATCCAAGATGTCTTCACTTTCATCAATGGCTAACACAGTACAATTCTCTATTACTAATAAAATCACAAAACATCAATACACCTGTTGACATGTCCTGATGGCTGGAGATGACCAAAAAGGCTGGAAGTAGGAAATGAAGAGATACAAAGTTTAGTATGTAGTATACAATATTATTTCTATAATGTAAATGTTACAAGTTCCTTAATAACATGTGGATTAATACAGTAAATTTATTCAGGACTCTTCAAAATAGATTAATGGTTTTTAATTTTACATAATTTTCAAGAGCTTATATGTCTTCTTTCACAATTTAAAATTGACTTATTGGTATAAGACTAATGGCAGATATTGGCAGAAAATCATTGTGTTTCTGTACAGTACAAATGCTGTGATATGACAGCTTAAAAACTTTAATGATAACATCCCATTAAAAATAATTGGAAGCATAAAGGATCTCTCTTGTCTGAACTATTGCTTGAAAATGTGTTTTCAGTTATAGCAGTTTATATCAGTCAAAGAAAAGTTATTTGTGCGTTTTATCTTTTCTGGTGGATAAACTTTGCAAATCTAGTAGCCACTTTTGCCCTTAGCTTGAAAGATACTGGAACTTCAGAATCAAACACACAGCTTTACAAGTCTAGAATGAGGGTATCTAATTGTGTATATGCAACCTCTTTATTTTTGGTCTTTCTGGTCCTTAACAGACCTGACTTCTCCTTCCAATGCAATGTGGTTGTCAAGGACACTTGAAATGTAATATTTATTATTTGACTCAATGGTTTAACTCTTGTGTTATGCTCCTGATATAATTTAAAACTTGTACAATGTGACAATTGTGGTATGTAAAGTTTACAGTACATCAATTACAGCTTTAGAGACATATAAACTATTTAAAGAAAAAACTGTTACTTTAATTATAAAAAGTCCTTAAAACAACTTAAGGGGCGGCCTACAGTAGCTGTGATCTGATCCTGCCTCTGCCCTGCCTGCCTGCCATAAGGGATCACATCTCCTGCCACACTGCCACAGTAAGATAAAACTAAAATTACCAGTCACTGTCAGCAACTAGGTGTGTGTAACTGAGTTTAAGTAGGGCTGAGGGTATGTTTTTTGTGTTCAGTGTGAGGTGGATGTATTAGTAGGTGTGTATACCTGTGTATGTTTTGGGTTGAGGGTATGTCATTGTATTGATAGCTGACTAAGATACAGATGCATTGCATTAACAAACTGATATTTCTGCTTTGAATACATCTTTGAAATCTTAAAAATGTTCACATTTGAAGAATCTACCTGTTTAATATGAAAGACTGAAAAACATCAGAAAATCTGTAAACAATTGGAAACGATTCCACAGATTTCTTTTAAAAAGAAAATGCACTTCTGCTAGGTGTCCTGAACATCTTTACCAAGTTTTCTCTTTATAGATTTAAAATTGTGGGAGCAGTCCAGTCCAACAAATGGAAACAGGACAGAAGATATAGAAAGAACAGTCATTTTTTCCCCAAGCCACTTTAAGTAGAAAGTGAAAGTACAAACTTTGAATTGGACTTGAAAGGCAACATGTGTGTCTACGTGTGCTGCAAACCTTTAACATGCAATCAAATTGCTGTGGCAATAAAAAAGGTTGTGTGCTTTTTTTCTTTATTCTGAGTACATTTTTAGGACTTATATTAAAATTGTATGTGTTTTATTTGTGTATGTCAGAGACATACAGTATGCATTAAGGTGGTCATATGTGCAACAATCCCGATCGTATGATCCCGATATTGTATGATCGGTTTTGGGTGATTAAAACGTTTTCAACTTGTCCGATGGGAAAATTGTATGAACTTTGCAAGATCTTCCATACAGTATCGGAATATCCCTATATAGTACAATCAAGATCTTTGCGTATTTGCAAGCATTTAATTGAGAAAGTGAAATATGGGCTCTAATTACCTGTGCTTGAAACAGCGGAATGTTTGTGTTTGAAGTTTCTACCCATTCAAAGTTATTGATAAAATAAAAAGATAATTTTCAGACAACTTGGGAACTGTTGGAGGAAATATAGTCCAAAAACTGGAAAGAAAAAATAGAATAAACGAAGAGGAATAAATAGAAAGAACAGTAATTAATTTTTTTAAGCCAAATTTATTTGAGGAGGCAGTTAAGCATCCCCATTCTCAAAACAGCAAGAGGGATACGCAATGAAGATACAATACTCCATACACCAACAGACTCAATTCTAGAAAAAAATCGAGTTGTTGCATGCAAGCTATTTTTTTTTCTGGCAAGAGAGAATCAGAATGCAATGATACAAATTGGACTTTTGGCATTCCTCTTGATAAATTTACCGCTCATAGTGAATAACATTGACAGGAGCTCAATAGCTTGATCATGGTCAGGTGTGCCACAGTTCAATGTTCAATAGGCACATTTATGAATGGTCATTCATATAATACCATGCAGTAGTAAACTACCGCAATATTATTGCATCAGTGATTTAACAATTGCAGTCTTAAATCTACGATCGCTATCATAATTGTATGACCGTAATTGTACAACTGCTCTTGTTAATTTACGACTGTACATTTACGAACGCGGTTACATTGAAAAATAGTGATTCCGCACCTTTATAAATACGATCTTTTTTTCTTATACAACACTAAAGACAATTTCAACTGTAGTTGCGCTATTGGATTATATTCTTTTGTAGTGACAGCTATTGTTATTTTTCAGCTCTGAAGGTGGTAGTAGGGCTTGGTGATAGGGGAAGGGAATACACTGGCCATGTTCATCTATGTATCTTTACCGTAAAAGCTCGAAACCTGATGAGTTGATGATCATTTCTTAAAAATCTGTTTTCAGAGGTAAGAGATACAGCGACCTAGTTAGCAATTATAATTCATTTAAGGTATATTTTGTCTTTAGCGGGGATTGATTGGTTAAAACATGTATTAGTGTTCACTGTGTATAACAAAACAGTGTTCCTTCTGCTTGTGCTCAACTGTATTGTTTATTATCAATTTTCCAATTAATTCTAATGGTAATATTATAGTACAGCTACTCTTTTTTAGGAAAGGAATCATGAGAGTTCACTGCTACGCACAGTTTGAGCATATAGCACTGGATTCTTTGTAAACTGCAGAAAGAAAATAGCTAGGTAACAGTGCTGCTGTCACCTTATCCCAGGCTAGGCAGTGCATACTGTGCTTCTATGGAAAGGCTTGTCAGTCAATAGTATCTTTTATCATGTAAATATGGGGGAGACCTAAAAGGAGAGGCAGGGCTTCACATCTGCACATCTAGAAGCAGAAAGAACCTACCGGTATTTAAGTTTGGTAATTGTAACCCCCCCCACCTTTTTTTTTTTTTTACAGTATATACAGTATATAATTAAGATTTATGAATTTTTTTTTATTAATTTAAATATTTAAATTGCTAAAACTTCTGTAAAAAATTATTTTAGAATATTTTATGGAAGCCTCAGACTTCCAACAAAAAAAACCCAAAACATAAAAATGTTGATGTATGAATTTTAATGCTTCTGTTGTATGAGTTTTGAAAACATGGATTTAATAATTGCTTTGATATAGCGTGCATTGGGGAATAGTTTTATGAACAAAGGAGGAGGAATATTATTGATGAATCCTATAAAGGATGCAAGAACAATGATGCAAAAAAACAGCAGTAGAATTTTTCATCTTATTCCAGTGAACAAACTTATAATGATTTAGGTTACATAGTGGAAACAATTGCTTATTCTTATTTTATGTGTAATGTCACGGTACTTGTTGGTAATCTATCATTCTTTGGCTCTGTAATCATTATGAACATGTAACAAGAGGTGCTACTCAGTAACAGTCATATAGGCTCAGTGGTAAGTGCTGATGCCTTTTAGCAAAGAGGTCCTGCAAGGAGTTTGTATGTTCTCCCAGTGCTTGTGTGGGTTTCCTCCAGACAATCCAGTTTCCCCCATGATCATAAAGACATACTGAGATGAATCGCTTAGATTCAGAGGGTTAAGATCAAATGGGAACTTAGAAAAGTCTGTGATCTGGGGCCCCTTCTCTGCTGTTGTATTGCTTGGACTGTAATACTGTTTCTTCATCTAAAGCAGGCCCCCCCCTGACAATTCCTGGAGCCTAGATTGCCTTCTGGAAAATCCTACTTTGCTTACATTGTAAGCTCTTCAGGGCTGGTTCAAATGTGAATATATAAAAAAAAATGTTTAAGCTTTCATACTGCTGCTTGCACAGTATATTTTAAAGGGTATCTTTGCTCTGAATTTTAAATCTGGGCTGTAGATTCTGGGAAATCGTAATTTGAAAACACAGGGAAAGACCTGTCACTCCAGAGGCAGAAATTATAATATGTGACCCATGCCTGACCTTTCTGCCTGCCTGCCAACACATTTTCTGCAACATTTAAGAGAATCGTGCTTATGAAGGTTCTCATTCATCCAGGTCATGGTATATCTGTTGTATTCAATTAGATCAACTGGACTTGAAGTTTAGTTCTTGAAGACGTTTCGCGAGTCTCCGACTGGCTTCTCAATTCAGAATGACTTGTACAAGAATCTGTGGCAATTATGTACCCTGGAAAATCCCAATTAGCATATCACAGCCAGTGTTAAGGGCGTGATTAGATAGTGGCTAAGAGGTGTTATAGGAACGCCCAGAGTAAGGTGTCAAAACAGCATTGTACATCTGTCTGCCATGTACAATGCTGTTTTGACACCTTACTCTGGGCGTTCTTATAACACCTCTTAGCCACTATCTAATCACGCCCTTAACACCTGGCTGTGATATGCTAATTGGGATTCTCCAGGGTACATAATAGCCACAGATTCTTGTACAAGTCATTCTGAATTGAGAAAGCCAGTCGGATGATTAGCGAAACGTCTTCAAGAACTAAACTTCAAGTCCAGTTGATCTAATTGAATACAACAGATATATTTAAGAGAATCAGCAGAGAAAAAAAAGAGGGGAGGGAGGGGGAGATGTGTAAGCAGAGCAGTGTCCATGGTGAGGCTGTGCAGAGTTTATAAGTGTCGCAGACACTACAAGAAGGCAGTAAATAAGGGAGGATGGGGGGAAATAACAGTACTCATTAAAGGAGAACTAAACCCAAAATACACATGACTCTATAACTGTCACTTAGTAAATCCATTTGTCTCTCACCTCTGAATTCAGCTTCTTATTGTAGAAATCATTTATAGAACATTTCTGAGTACTGGCAATCTATGATGTCATGGCTGGCTTCTAGTGTTGCCTCTTCCTGGTGGTCCAGGTACCAAATCCCCGTCTGCACATGCTAACTAGCTACCTTGTGTTTGTTTCCCACTCCCCTTATACTAAGCTGCATGTAACAGTTGAACCTAGGGTCCCCACCTGCCAGTGTCTCCCAGCCAATCATCAGAGATAGCAGTGAATATTATTAGCAGATTTTCCTGCTCAAACAGAGTGGGGGAAGGTGTCAACCCTTTTCATATGTATTTAGGAAGCAACTTTTTAACCCTTTATATTTGGGAGCATTTCTGCAAGACTGTGTCTTTGTATGTGTTTATTTCTGCACTCTACCATTGATATTAGTGTGTGTAATGAAATGTACATTTAGGGCACGGCCACACTGCAACGCACCTGAATGGCACACGATTTATATGCGTTTGGGCTTGCGATTTGTCCATTGTCATTATGAAAACGAATGCGATTGCACAAAAAAACGCATTCGTTACCAAATTGTTGGCACATGAGTGAATCGCAACACACCTGAAATCGCAAGATTTTGGTGCATGGCTGCGATTTCAATACAATTAGAAAATTGCAATTGCCTGAAAAATGCGCTTGTGTGGCCTAGCCCTTAGAAGTGTAATGAAAGCTGCATTGATTTCAGTTTAGCCATACAGCATGTATTTAATGCAATGGAACTTAGCAATTTCCTGAGGCTGTGGACCCACCTAAGTGCAAGGGAGGACGAATGGTCGCAATAATGCGCAATTGTGCTCGCTTCCGTGCATGGGTGTTGCACTTCCACAATTGGACCCTAGCAGAGCATATGCAATACAGACAAAATTGTGATCGCATGCACTCCAATAGCACATGGAAACGCATTGCATGTAGTTGGGCCGGTCCCATAGGCTATAACATGCCTGCACTCCCACTAGCACATTGGATCGCAAACCACAATCCAAATCATGCTAGTGGAAGTTAGCCCTAAGTGTTTTAGTCTTAAAGGGAAAGGTGGCAACCCCAGTAGAATTGAACTGACCACTTTACAAGGTACACTTATAAAAACAAAACAGCTCAGAGCTGCGGGTGCAGCATATTGACAGGAACATGGTCTTAGCACAGCTCTGTGCAATGCATTATAAAGGGGAATGTTGGAGCCTGGTAGTAGTTTTGGAAGTAGTGTAAAGGCAAAGGCCACCTTTGCCTTTAAGACCCAAAAACATACTAAATCTACATGTTGCAGTGTCATTGCATTAAATACAAACTATATCAGCCTGCATCATGCTTCTAAAGAAAATACTAACAACCTTTGTTATTATTATATATTTTTTGTGTATATATTATCAGGCCTATGTCATAAAAGTTCTTATGCTAAAATCTGATTGGTTGGGGCAAAATTTGCAACATTTTTAACGATAAGAACTTTTAATACATAGGCCTGTTTATGTGTTCAGGTCTTAAAGGCAAAGGTGGGAACCCTAGTTGAAAGAGTGATTTTGTTTATGCAAAACTTTTCCACAGGCAGCCTTCCTGCTGCATTAATTTTATAGAACATGTTTGCGTTCCCTCTAACAGTGCCCCTTTAATTGGTATTCCCTCCAATAATTCCTATTAATATGTGCATTTATATAAACAACATGGTGCAGAGCTGCAAGTGGCATACCCTCCAACATTTCCCTTTAATACGTACTTATAGAACATGGTGCAGTGATGGAGGTGGAGGATAATATAATGACCCTGATCTTAGCACAGCTTTGTGCAATGCATTTCTCAGTGTAATGCATTTCTAAGCTTAGCTCTGTACTACAGATTGTTGTTTTTATACAGACAGCAGAATTAAAAGCACACTCTTCATACCCTCCAACATTCCCTTTAATAAGGTACACTGATGAGAAATGCATTGCACAGAGCACTTCATCATCCTCCCCTTACAGTTCTGTACCATGTGGTTCCTATAAAAACACACTCTTCCTACCCTCCAACATTCCCTTTCAGAAGCTACACTTTCCACTAATATTGCTACAGCTGACATGGAGAGCTAGAGACCTTCACAATACGTGCTATATTTATAAAGGTGTGGTATCGCCTTCTTTAGCGATCGTTATGGCGATCATCAATTTATGTAAATCTTGTAAATGTATGATACCCAATGTAAATCTACGACCGCCCGTAGAATATCATTACAGTAGTTTATTACCGCATGTTATGGTATACTTCTGCCACGGTCGTAGAGTAATGAAAACCCACGGTATCGCAAGTTTTTAAATATGACCCTCCAACACTTAAACAATACATTGCAGGTGAAACATAAAAAGACACAGGTCTGGAACGGTGAATAGTGCAGGTTTATTTCTAAACATGCATTCTACATGTTTCTGACCCACTTGGGTGGGTCTGAAACATGTAGCACGCATGTTTTGCAATAAACCTGCAATTTATTGTTTATATATTGGATTTGGTGGAGTGAAAGCCGTAGGTGAGACATACATTATTTCAGATCCAGACACACTAGATACCCAGACCTATATACTGTACATCATACTACAACACTGCTACTAGGAAAGTGTTAATCAGCTGCACCACCAATTCAAATATTGCTGGTTTAATCTATTCATACATCATAGGGGTTAAGAGGTGGGAGTGGAAATCACACAGGTACTGAACATGTAATCAAGGTAAAAGTACTGGCAGGCAAGGGAAAATGTCAGCTTCAGCTTTGGGGAGCAAACAGAACCTAAAATGAGCTCATAGAGGTAAAGAAAAGCCCCTGAGTGGAATCTTCCCTGCTAAGAAAGATGTTGAGGCAAGTACTTTCTAACTTAAAGGGCATGTCCACCCCTTATAAAAACTTTTGATATGCGGTAGGGCATGCTCCCCCAGCCCCAACCGCATTAATATAATTGTTAGAAAGTCCCCCGATACTTACTTACCTTCCCTCTCTCCTCCGCCGCAGTGTTCCGGCCCTCTACTTGCATGGAATTGCAAGCAGGGGGCGGGACTGGCAGCCGCGTCCGTGATTGGCTGAGAGGCAGCCAATCACGGTCGTGGCTGCTGGGAGTTCTGAACAGCGGAGGAGAGAGGGAAGGTAAGTAAAGATTGGGGGACTTTCTAACAATTATATTAATGCGGTTGGGGCTGGGGGAGCATACCCTACCACATACTCAAAGGGTGTAAGGGGGAGGCAGAGAAAAACGGGAGGGAGAGGGAGGGAGAGAGGGAGGGCTGAACTGAGCATGCCTCAAACCCTGACAAGGTTGAGGCACACTCAGGCACAGCATGAGTCACACACTGCTCCTACACAGCAGTTTCCTGGACTTTGGAGGGGCACAGCAGGGGAACTATTTTGAGTAGAAATGTAAGGTAAGGATTGTTTTAAACTACTTGATGTGGCCAGTAAGGTGTTAAATTTTAGTTTTGGGGGTGGACATGCCCTTTAAACTTTGATTTTTTTGGGTTTAGTTCTCCTTTAAACAATAATTTAATGACAAAACAAGCACAGATAAATATGTGAGTACCACCATTTTACTTGTCTCAAATTGTAGTTTCAGAAAATGTAAAGTTGTTTCAGTGAGTATAGTGACCCTTATAGAACCTAATAGAATTTATATATATATGTACAATATAGTAGAAGGCGGAGCTCCCAGGCAAAACACAGGTTCCTCTGATGATGTGTTTGTATGACACAAAAAGCCTCAAGCATTGGCGTGTCTCTGTGTAATATGTATAAACCTCAAGAAACTTTTTATTTTATTATATGAGACCGGTTCGTGTATTGCCTGGGAGCTCTGCCTTCTACTATATTGTACATAACTTTGTGAGTTTGGTCAAGTGAAGGGCCTGGGGTGTTGATGCACCTAGGCCACTCTTGTATGCCGGTGAGTAGCCGCTTCAATCTTGTTCACTGACTGTGTTGGGGGAAACTTACCTGTTATGTCCATAGCGACTTGGACCAGGTGTCTATCCACCTGGTCCTCCTACTATTTTACGTAGGTGTTCTTATACTTTGACTATACCGGCTTGTGTATCTGAGATCATCTTTTTACAGAATTTAGATATAATCAACATAGCGTAAAGTATCATAGCATTGCCCTTATTAAAATTGTGTTAAAATTTAGTAAGACCTAACAAGAAGTTTAATATGGTTGGCAAAAAATATTTTCACTATGAAAGTTTAGAGGCTCTGGAATCTTAAGACAATAAATACGAACATACATATGGAATCTAAGGATAATTTAAAAAATAAATTAGTATGGGTTCTCGTGCAACAATGAATCCCAGAATGTAATTCATGATCATGTTTTAAGCAGCAGTTGATAATCTATTGCCACTCTGAAACAGGATTCTTCAGTGATCTATTTCTTTTTGCAATGTCAGGTCTATATATAGATAATTGCATACTTGCTTCTTGTAGATAATGGATAGACGGATGCTTCTTGGGCGTCCAAAGCAAAAGGCTGAATCTGTAAAGAGTAAACTGCTGTATTCCTGGTGTTAAAAACACACATTCAATCACTCTTTAAACATACACCCAAACAGATTTGATATCCTTACATCTGTTAAGCTTGAGTCCTGATTTCTCTCTATCATGTTCACATTATTGGATTTCACGTTTCTTGGTTGACTGAATAACTTTGCACAGACTGGTGTTAAGGGGTCAAAGATTCCCATGTGTATAAAGAGCTGAAAATACAAGCCAGACAGGAAAGCCTTCTTTTTAATGTTAAACTCAAAGATAATAAACACGCTTTTCTTGAGCATTTTACATTGTTTACAAAATGGACTAGTGCTCTAAGGGGAGGTAGTGTTGATAAAAATATGCCATTAATAAAAATCAGAGTGACAAGCAAAGGGAATTGTCAAATACCCAGTAGTATAGTATTGTTTAAAAACAATTTCCTTCATCTAATAATTGCAATATACACAGCTAAATAGTAAACAAAATGCATATGTGCCAGGAATTAAATACCACCGTGAAACAATGGAAAATATGGCTTAGATGTCTACCTACGTTTTGATAATTTGCTAAATAGTCTAAAATGTTCAGTTGCATCATTTTCCATTTGAAAAGGGGCGTTCTTTCTTCTTTCCTTTCTTCCTTCCTTCATTCCTTCCTTCCTTCCTTCCTTTCTTTCTTTCTTTCTTTTAGGAGAACATATCTGAAAGTGCCAGATCTACAGTATGAACAGGTACCACACTTATAATAGTGAGTGGGGGGGATTGGACTTTTGAAAGCTATTTTACAAGCATATCAGATGCACTTAAGAAGGGAGTTGATCTAGATAAAGTCATGGTAAGATTATAAAACCTTATTTTGATCACTTATATTAAAACCTTGCTTTATTATTTTTTTTAAGCATTTACATTTATGAGAAGAAAAAAAAAGGCAATAATAATTTTTGTCTTGTTGGCATTAAAAAGCCATAGTAAAAATGCTGCAATCACTTGTGGCAACAACGTGGGTGAAAGCAGAGTATTAGCATGACTTCAAGAAGAAAACTTGAGCACTGTATTTCTTGGTAAATCTCCCAATTTGTTTTAAGCCTGTTAGATCTCATCAGTACGAGGTCTTTTGAGCACCAGATGCCCAGAAATATTTATGTTTAGTGGAAGGCCTTTAGGGTCCTATAGGCCCATTTTATAGTATAGTATAGTATTTGTATAGTATTTGAGGTTGAATAAAGATTGTAAAGAGGGAGAATTACATTTTCCACCCTTGAATCCATACCTCTCTTTATACAAGACAATACCATGCTGGCTCTTTTAAATTTGGCTTCAATTCTGTAAATTCAATTCATAAACACATACAGCCCCTTTTTTCTCTGTCCTGCCTAAACAAGGTGTATCCTTCTAAATTTACAGCCCAGTCGTGAGAACTGTTCAACCACGTTTCTGCTATACCTATTACATCATACTTTTCATTGCGATAATTTCCAATTCACCCATCTTGTCAGCCAGGCTTCTCGCATTTGCAAACATACATTTTAGATTATGATCCTGTAATTTATTTGTACACTTTAATAAACATGCCTCCCTATCCCCTATGCTAGCCCCACCCCCCTTTCCACCCACCACTGGCCAATCTACACCCTGCTTTCCTCCTGGGCTATCTATCTCAGTGAGACTGCTAATACCCTCCCCCCCAAACCTAGTTTAAAATCTCCAACTCTCTAGCCATCTTCTCCCCTAAAACAGCTGCACCACCATCAGTGAGGTGCAACCGATCCCTACTAAAGAGCCTGTAGCCGACAGCAAAGTCTTCCCAGTTCTCAATAAACCCAAACCCTTCTTCCTTACACCACTCTCTTAGCCATGCATTAATGCTCCTAAGCATAAATAAAATAAAATAAACATACAGGGGGAAGAGAAAACAAAGTGCACAACTGGTGTTTTCTGGCTTGTATTGAGTCACTCCCATTTACAGTATTTATGGGATGAGAATTTATCCTATAGCAAGCACTTATTGAGCAGAGAATATGGTGGCCATCTTGGATTAAGCTTATAATGATAGTGTAATGATAATTGAACAAGGACACCAGTAGGATAGCATTTGTCAAACAGATATTGTTTTAGTACAACAGCACTGTTGTAATTTAAAGTTTTTTATGCAGTACTGGTAATATTAATGACTGCAAAGACCATTAAAATTGTCGTTATGTGCTTTTAAACTCTTACTAAACTGAATTATTTCAGTATTTGTGGTTCATTCACAGGGAAAACAACCAGTCTTAAATTTAAGTGCTCTGTATAAATACAAAGAGCTGCTTTAATCACCTTATTACTGGCACACATTATCTAGTTTAATAATGTTTACTCCTTCCACTGTACATTCATGGGTCTAGAGTTTACAGATAAGCACTGGCTTAAAAGCTAGCCATGCAAAGCTGATTAAGGTACACTGTGCATTTTATTTTAGTGCGATTTGTGCGTACTAATACAGAGATTTGCAGAAATGGAAGGGAAATAAAATCCAATATGAACTATAGTAGAATTGTATATAGATGAACTCAATAAAAGACAACAGCAGAACCAGTGATCATGTCACTGACTGTTATATTTGATAATTTTCCTGATGTTTGTATATCTTATATATTTACATAAAGATAACCTCATAAGAATCTGCTTATGGATGTAAAAAAATGAAATCAGTCACAATAAACCTCTAAGTCTCTCTCTGTGACTTATAACCTGACCAACCTCCACCGGATTACAATAGTGAATGAATTAAAAATTGTTGTAATTTCATATGGACTTATACAATAGTTTTTTTTAAATGGACAGTATACATTAACTAGGGCCATTTTCAGAATGAATTGCTGCCTAGGACACATTCATTGGATATGGGATGCACTGATGCATTAGATTGTTAATACATTAATGCACATTTAAGTAAAGCAAGTTGGGGTGCTATGTGGGAATGAGTCATATTACATAAAGTGAGAAGCTTTCACTGGATGTATTGATTTTGCAAGAAAATTGTCTGTATACATTTACACACTGTTATCTCTTCTCTAGTGGATGACCACAGAAGATTAGCAGCAGGTATGCAGTATAGTATATTCTAACAATAGACATGTAAAAGAGGGTTATGATATATATTTTATAAATAAAAATAATAATACCCTACCTCAAAAAACTTAAAACAAACATAAATGGTTGAATAACATATAGATAGAAGTAGGAGGGGATTTATTTATTAGGGGAATTTACCTTATGAAGAGAGAGAGAGAGAGAGAGAGAGAGAGAGAGAGAGAGAGAGAGAGAGAGAGAGAAACAGAGTTTCATAGCTAAGCAGAAATAGAGAAAGGCTTTATATCATAGGATTTAGTGTTTTTCATGGGTTTTATAGCTTTGTGAGGAACAACATGCACATCCAGCAACATATTAGGGTTAGTAGAGAAGATATTTATGGCTATGCAATGGGAGTGAAGGCCTGTAAAACTTACAGTACATGTAACTTAAAATTAAGATAATTAGGGAGGTAGGTGTAAATATTCCTTCCTGAGCAGTAGAACAGCTAATAATTAATAAAGTCTGCCTACATTGCCAGCTAGGCAATGGTCTTTCTGCCACATGCACAAGGAGGTAGGAGTGCAGGGACAAATGGGAGGTAGAAGTTTTGCTTCCTACTTTCCTGAAAATGTTACTTTGTTTTTCCCTTTAGTGACAAGTTAAGCTAGCAACAGAAGGGTCTCCTTGTGTTTGACTATTTTGCATTTCAATCAACTCCGGACTGAAAACAAATTAACTATAGAACCACACACAGGAATTGATGTTCGTTATTTTTAACAATCCTATTCTTTACTAATGTGATTCTTTACTAATGCGTTTCTAAACTTATTTTTTACAAGTGCCCGTGTTTCTTGATACCATTAAATCAACATCAACAGACAGAAATTGATTTAAAATTTCTCAAAATCTCAGCAGATGGTAGCACAATCAAATACAACTTTCTGTCCAATCAATATTTTATAGATTACTGATTCTACACTCAATATCTATCACTTTTGGTTGGTTGATAAAAAGGAATTTCTTTTGTATTGATTCAATTAAATAAATTGCTTTTAACCAATCAATAAAATTGTTTTCCCCCTTAATTTCCCTTGTTCCTTTTCGTCCTGCCATTTGTAAATGGTAGATTTTGTCACTTTCCAGTCAAACATCATCATATAGTAAGGAGTGTCGCCACACTGTAAGGCACATCGCATCCTTTTAGAGAAGCCAGTATTCTGGCTTCTCTAATATAATTCCCTTTAAAGGAATTATTATAAATATTGGGAATTAGACCAAAGCAATGGGTCTTGCACAAAAAACCCTGATATTTACTTGTAAATATATATACACAGTCTTGCACAAAAAACCCTGATATTTACTTGTAAATATATATACACAAAAATCCAATGCATTCCTGGGACTTGTCTTGCACTTTACAATAAATTGTGCTGGTTTTATTGTGTCCTAACTATAACATTTATACAAACAAAGAAAAGATAAACAATGCACATTCCTGGGCCCCATACAATATCACATATATGAGCGCTGCTGCTCCTTCTGTCTATGTCTATCCTTGGATAGACATATCCACCCGGGCATGAGATGTATTGAATATACACCTGGGCATGAGATGTATTGAATATATATATATATATCCTGAGGACAGCTTGTTGGATAGCCGAAACGCGTAGATATAGTGCCTTTATTTCGTACTAATAAAAGTTACGTTTTATTAAGCCCCGTGAGTGCCTTCGATCTCTATCCTTGGATTATTTACTTTTGATGTGCACCTGGGCCTTCGTCACTGGGAATGGTGTGCTGATCGCTGATCGCTGTATACATATATATATATATATATATATATATATATAATCAGAGGAGGAAATCCTTTGCACTCCAACACAGTGTTTCAGCCGCCCCGGTGCTGCCGAAGAGCTACGGTAGGCAAAGTGAAGTACCGGCGCACACGTGGGGTCTTATTTACACAATACAAATTGTTTTATTCAGCATAAAGCGTGATACAATCAACGCGTTTCAGCCCTCTAAGATCAGGCCGTCATCAGGATTACAGACACGCTGTACAGGTGAGTTTAAATACAACACAGTGATAAAAAACCAAACCCCCCTCCCGCCCACTTCCCCCGCCCACGTCAGTTAACCCCTTACGATCCCATCCCCAAGTGTCTATAAGTGGATCGTGCATGATAGTGACGTAAAGTCTGGCCACTCCCCACTAAAACCGATCGGTGTACAGTTATCACAACTCCAATTCTAATTTTTGTCAGTCGGGTGGTATCTCATCGTGGACCCAAAGGTGCTATCAGAGAGTACCTCCGTATGGTGCAATTATTTTAGTGATCAGGGAGTGTATTTAAAAGTGCCTAAGGGGATATTTTACATAGGAATAAGAGGCATCATAAAACTGTAGTGCATAAGAATATAAATATGGTATAGCCATAATTACTTAAAATATCAATATACAAACATATACCAAAGTTTAAAAGCCATATGTGTTCAACAATAAAGTGCATAGTGCTACGTTAGTTAATCAACATAGTAATGTAGAATAAAGCAACAGTGGCTAGGTAAAACGTGAGTGATGACTAAGCATAATAAAAGCAGACATAAAAACTAAAACTACAATTAAAATCAAACGCATACACTTATTAGAGTATATGTTACAATTAGCATCTTGGCACATTTGGATAATAGCCAGCGGCCTCTCAAAGTTGGGAGCTTGGAACCTTTGTTAAATAATGGCATTACTCAATAACTAACTATATAAATTTATAGATTTGTATATGGTTCTAGTAACAAGCAAGTTCATCCTCAGTTAGAGGGCCAAGGGAGAGGAAGAATTAGCTGACTTTAAGGGGTATGTGGAGAATTCAATTATATTAGCTGCAAGGTCTAGTATCTAACGCTATCTGTTTATTAGAGGAAGCATGACAATGACAGTTGTTCGTTCATGCCTGCCGGTGTCAGTGTATTGAGGGATCTGATCCAACGGGCTTCCATGCGTAAAAGGGCTCGATTCCGATTCTCCCCGTCTTTACTTATTTGGTGATCAATAGCCATCCACTTAAAGGTGGCTAATGTATGTCCCATTTTTGCAAAATGTTTAGCAACAGATTGCTCGCCATATTTAGTGTTGTTAAGGTCCATGGTCTTATTGGTATTGGTCGTGCCCAATGCATTCCTTATAGCTTGTCGATGATTAGCCATTCGCTCGCGGATCGTGGTAGTTGTCTTCCCTATGTAATACTTGCCGCAAGGGCAAGTTATGAAATAGATAGCATATTGACTAAGACAATTAAGTCTATGTTTAATTTTGATTCTTTGTCCATTTTGGGGATGAGGGAAGTCTTGGCCCGTAATTACATAACGGCAAGCCAAACAGCCACTACATTTAAAGCAACCTTTTCTTGTTGGTGGCAGCCATGTTGTTATGTCCTGATTATGGTTCATTCGAAAATCCGTTCTTACCAAGAGGTTCTTTAAGTTTTTTCCTCTTCAGCCCTCTAAGATCAGGCCGTCATCAGGATTACAGACACGCTGTTCAGGTGAGTTTAAATACAACACAGTGATAAAAAACCAAACCCCCCTCCCGCCCACTTCCCCCGCCCACGTCAGTTAACCCCTTACGATCCCATCCCCAAGTGTCTATAAGTGGATCGTGCATGATAGTGACGTAAAGTCTGGCCACTCCCCACTAAAACCGATCGGTGTACAGTTATCACAACTCCAATTCTAATTTTTATCAGTCGGGTGGTATCTCATCGTGGACCCAAAGGTGCTATCAGAGAGTACCTCCGTATGGTGCAATCATTCTAAAGTGATCAGGGAGTGTATTTAAAAGTGCCTAAGGGGATATTTTACATAGGAATAAGAGGCATCATAAAACTATACTGCATAAGAATATAAATATAGTATAGCCATAATTACTTAAAATATCAATATACAAGCAAATCCCAACGTTTAAAAGCCATATGTGTTCAACAATAAAGTGCATAGTGCTACGTTAGTTAATCAACATAGTAATGTAGAATAAAGCAACAGTGGCTAGGTAAAACGTGAGTGATGACTAAGCATAATAAAAGCAGACATAAAAACTAAAACTACAATTAAAATCAAACGCATACACTTATTAGAGTATATATTACAATTAGCATCTTGGCACATTTGGATAATAGCCAGCGGCCTCTCAAAGTTGGGAGCTTGGAACCTTAGTTAAATAATGGCATTACTCAATAACTAACTATATAAATTTATAGATTTGTATATGGTTCTAGTAACAAGCAAGTTCATCCTCAGTTAGAGGGCCAAGGGAGAGGAAGAATTAGCTGACTTTAAGGGGTATGTGGAGAATTCAATTATATTAGCTGCAAGGTCTAGTATCTAATGCTATCTGTTTATTAGAGGAAGCATGACAATGACAGTTGTTCGTTCATGCCTGCCGGTGACAGTGTATTGAGGGATCTGACCCAACGGGCTTCCATGCGTAAAAGGGCTCGATTCCGATTCTCCCCGTCTTTACTTATTTGGTGATCAATAGCCATCCACTTAAAGGTGGCTAATGTATGTCCCATTTTTGCAAAATGTTTAGCAACAGATTGCTCGCCATATTTAGTGTTGTTAAGGTCCATGGTCTTATTGGTATTGGTCGTGCCCAATGCATTCCTTATAGCTTGTCGATGATTAGCCATTCGCTCGCGGATCGTGGTAGTTGTCTTCCCTATGTAATACTTGTCGCAAGGGCAAGTTATGAAATAGATAGCATATTGACTAAGACAATTAAGTCTATGTTTAATTTTGATTCTTTGTCCATTTTGGGGATGAGGGAAGTCTTGGCCCGTTATTACATAACGGCAAGCCAAACAGCCACTACATTTAAAGCAACCTTTTCTTGTTGGTGGCAGCCATGTTGTTATGTCCTGATTATGGTTCATTCGAAAATCCGTTCTTACCAAGAGGTTCTTTAAGTTTTTTCCTCTTCGGAATGCCATAAGTGGTTTATTATTTCCAAAAGGTAACTGTGTGTCATTTTTGATGATCTCCCATCTGGATCTTATACTTTTCGTAAGGATTTTTCTCCGGGGGCTGTATTGACCAATAAACGGAATACTTTCCGGAATTTTTTTGGCGTTTTGTTTTTTGGCCAGATGTTTGCCACTTTCACAATACTCAGAGGCCCGTTTCATTTGTTCCTCTATAGTATTACTATCATATCCTCTAGCTAGAAATTTATACTTCATTTCCAAAAGCTGTTTTTGTGCATTAGTACGATTGGTGTTGTTTTTCAACACTCTTATCATTTGTGAGTAAATGATGCCCTTCTTTTGGGCTATTGGGAGGCAACTGGTCGCGTGCATTAGAGTATTTCTGTCTGTGCTTTTCTGATACAGGGTTGTGTGTAGTTTATCATCAAGTCCAGATATTCAATGGACTCTAAACTGGTTTTGTAGGTAAAGCGTATTGGGCTTTTTTTGGAATTCAGATTTTCCATAAACCCTGCACATTCCGCCTCAGTCCCCTTCCATAGGATAAATAGGTCATCTATATACCGTTTATAGATGAGGATCTTGTCTTCACATAGGGGCAAAATATGTTGTTCCTCGTACTTTTGCATGAACAGATTCGCGAAGGACGGGCCCGCATTAGACCCCATAGTGGTCCCCGCTATCTGTTGGTAGTATGTGGATTCGAACCTAAAGAAATTATTTTCCAGCGAGAATAGTAGGAGGTCCATAAGGAATTCTATTGGTGGTCCAGTGTGTCCTGAGTTGATTAGTGCATCCTTACATGCCAGGACTCCATCCAGGTGTGGTATCACTGTATATAGGTTCTTAACATCACAGGACATTAACACTGTATTATCCACTGGGCCATCGTATTGTCTCAGAATATCCAATAGTTGGCCACTATCACGCAGATAGGATCTCATGTTTTTAACCACGGGTTGTAAAAAATGGTCTATATACATAGAAACTGGTTTCAGTAATGACCCGCATGCTGCAATAATGGGCCTCCCGGGTGGTGCCGTAACGGACTTATGAATCTTTGGAACCGTATAGATGATAGGCACTTTTGGGGTTTCACAATATAGGAACCCACTTGTGCCCTCAGTAATCCACCCGTTTGAGACCGCCGTTTGTAGTCTTTGATGTAATATTTTCTGTAAGAAAATAGGGGTCACCCGGTAGCCGTTTGTATGTCGTAGAGTCATTTAGTTGACTTAGGAGTTCCTCCTTGTAGTAGGCTAGGTCTAGTAGAACTATAGCTCCCCCTTTATCCGCAGGGCGTATGACTAGGTTATGGTCTTCCTTGAGAGTTTGTATGGCATGGGCCTCGTTCATGGAGAGATTGGTTCATCTAGAAACATCCCTAACTTCCTTCCCTCTCGTGTCCTTTCTCTCACTTCTGTTTCCTACCCGGCAACCACACTGCCGATTTTCAATTGCGTTTTCATTTGCAATACGCAAACACCTGCATCACCATCCACCACTTTAAAAATGCACAATCCGCATGCGACACCATTTTAATTATGCGCCGCTCAATGTGATTTCATATCTTTCTAAAGGAAAATTGCAATGCCACAACGCAACGGAATCGCATACGCAACATCATACTAACTTAGTGATGTAGTGGCTTTTATCTAGGAGGGTAATTTGGGCCTTATATGAAGATTTTATCTTGATTGTGTAGAATATTATGTGTATTTACATCTTAGATGACATATTTATTCTTTTTCGCCTTGTGAGTAAAATGTGAAATGTCCCGCCAGCCTTTAATATACCTTTCCTATAAGAGCTCTAGATCAAAGCATGGAGGATTCATTTTCAATACATCCAGCCCCCCAGCCTGTCTTATTGTATGGTTTTATAGGTTAAGCCAGTTTTTGGCTAGCCCCAATTTTTACTTGTTTTTTTTTTTGGTAATATGTTCCTTGAGTACCTATGTTAAAGTCACCCATAGAGGTGTCCGTATACTATTTTCAACCATCCGCCTTGATGGTGGTGAGGATGTGGTGTATACTTTACTCACCCAAAACAACAGACACTACTGTGTGTATGTTAACAACCCCCCCCCCCCTTACTTTGTAGTTCCCCTAGGACACACTCCAAATAAGTGTTTGTGATTTTTTTTTTTTAACAATGTTGTAACTCTCTGAATACTGTCTGAACCATCTATTGCACAAAATATACTGTATCACTAAGGCAGATCAAAGGACAGACATCCATAACCATGTACATTTCAAATGTAGGACTTGAATCTCCTTACTATCAAAAGAGGCTGATGGTCAACATAGAATCTATTTACCACTACCTAGATATATTGTCTAGCAATATAATCAGTCCACAGGGATTTGTTTTGTGGGTCAAAGAATATAGCAGATACGCTCTATTTATAATTACTACATTATGCTCAGACCCCACCAGACTAGACCTTTCATGAAAGGAATTCAGATAACACCAAAACTACATTTAAGGAAATAAAAAACTCCACATCAAAAGGATGTTCCTGAGTCCCCCATCATCCAGAAGTATAGACGCAAATTACGTTTTTTCCTCATTGTTAATTCAATATATAAGTTTGTTGTACCAAAGACATAGGACCACTTGTCTTTCAAGAATATTTTAAGACCCATAAAGCCATGATCAATAAGTGTTCCAACCAGTCATTTACCTCTGAATACGGTTGTTTCCTATGGTTACCTTTTTGTTGTCACCACACTATTAATGGCCTGTCCATTTTGTCCATCAATTGTGGTCCATGGTAATTGCAATTCCTCTGCCATATAAAAACCATCATACTTTTGAAAAACAAAGCAACCCATACTTTTTTTTGAGTGAACTTATCTTTAACTCACCAGATTTCGAGGGGTCTTTCTTCCCGTGGCATCCTCAAAATCAGTCTCCCATATCTTCCCCATAGCAGTGTTCACATTGATTTTAAAAATTTGTAATGGATCATTTTTTCTCCTAATGGTGTCATAACCTTTAATACCTATAGGTTTTTCCTTATTCCTCACGATACAAGTCTAGGACTGCTAACGACTAATCATCAGTGCTGACCTAACAAGAAGCTGTACCTCTAATTTAGTTTTAAACAAGATTATCTGCCTCTTATTTCGTTAAAGCTGACTGTTAACTATTTATTCTCATTCTTTTAAAGGGTATCTCCACCTTTTTACTACTCAATTTTGTCTGCAGTGTTAGGGGGACTCCCCTCTCCCCCCCACCCACCCCAACCGTATACTAGTTTGTAAAACATAACCTGAAATCTTCTTACACAGCCTCGATCCCTCATCAGACACAGGCTCTCTGCTTGTCATGAAACTGCAAGCAGGGGCCGACTGGCTGACGGCAGCCAATCAGGACACGGCCGTGCAGAATGGCCGGGGGATCAAGGCTGTTTTTAAGTAGAGTTTGGGGTATGTTTTTTACAAACTAATTTATGGTGGTGGTGGGAGAAAGGGGTCCCCTACACTACAGAAATGGATTTTTACACTATACACAGACTAGGACACCATGGAGGGCAAAAGGATCCGGGAAGGAGGAGAGGGGAAAGGGCTGGCACCGAGCAAGCCAGAAACCTCTTAGAGACGAACTTTTTCCCTCCAGCCAGTTCCTACTCTTTTAACTTTCTAGGAACTTTTGGGAAGACATTCCGGGAACCATTTGGAGATAGAGGGAAGGTTAAGATTTTTAAAAAACACTGCAGCATTTGTGCCATCAGTGGGGATAAATGTATTTTGTTGGGGGTGCCCTTTAATGTCCTCATTTTAAATGGAAGGAAATCTAAACCAATGCAAGTGAATTTAAGAAAATTCTTATTGTTAAAAATGGGTGCAAAATTTCCCCACACCATCAGATCATTATATGCCCTACATCTGATTGGTGCAACATACAGCACAATTTTTAACAATAAGATTTTATAACATTTCCCTGCATGTCTCATATGTGTTAGAACATAACATTTTTGAATAGGGTCAAGGTGTGAGAGGGAGTGGTGGGTAATACATTTGCACCTAATATATACAGGCCAGATAGTGTGCTAAGCTATTTGTATGTATGTATGTTGTATAATTTTATTTATAAAAGCGGCCCTTGGGTACTCAGCAACTTTACCTTAAAATACAGATTATACAAAAAGGAGAAAAGTGCAAACAATTATACAGATAATAAAAATTAAAATACAATTTCTACAATTTCTTACATTGCTTAAGACACACATAAATTTTATAAATTAAATATAAAGTGATATAAGTTGGAAACATGATTTGACCATTGGAAGAGTCCCTCCCCCCCGAGCTTCCCATCTAAGTGACGTGGGACAAAACATACAGATCAAGTGGGGGATGGGTACAATGGCTTAAAAGGGACTAACAATCCTTTGTTGTGCTGATGCTCAGAAAGGTAGGATAACAGTCTAGAATTTGAAAGTTGTAAATGGATAGTCCTTTGGCGAAGCAAGAAGGGAGAGAGTTCCAAAGGTAGGGATCAGCAAGAGAGAATTGTTTAAGATGGTAGTATTGGGCAGTGTTTTCGGGGATTTTTGGAGAAGGGCATGGCCAGAACCTAAGGGACCAGCTAACCTCATAAGTCGTAAGAGCTGCGCTTCTAGTGTAGGGGAGTTTAAAGGTTAAAAGAAGGTATTGAATATGATTCTTTGTTTGGATGGGAAGCCACCTTATTGAGCTGAAGTATCGGGGTTTGCAACTTCTCTTTTGGAGGACAGAGTGAGATGTTGGCGAGCTTGCTTCTTGTGTATATATAAGGGCTCTCCACCCTTTGTAAAAAAAGTCATTGATTTCATTCAGTACATCGGTAAATAGAAAGCATTGCATGCTGACATCTCCTCTTCGGCACGAAAAACACATCTTAACGAATTTCCTCTCATTTCTAGTCTACCATAAATGAGCATGCATGCATTTCGAGAGATGGAGCTGCCACATCTAAATCTATGTGTTTTTTTAATGTGGCAACTGTGGGACTTGCGCTGTGTCCTGAATATATTTCTATATATATATTATATATATCACTAACTACTCTATATCTTATAGGCAAAGTGAGTACCCCTCCCACGCCTGCGCACCCGTGGGGGTCTTATTTAAACATACAAATTGGTTTTAATTCAGCATAAAGCGTGATACAATCACGCGTTTCAGCCCTCTAAGATCAGGCCACATCATCAGGATTACAGACACGGCTGTTCAGGGTGAGTTTAAATACCCCACACATTTATAAAAAAACCAACCCCCCTCCCCGCCCACTACCCGCCGCGCACCCCCCGCCCACCTTCATTTTACAACCCCTTCCCTATCCCATCCCGCCAAGTGTCTATAAGTGGATCGTGCATGATAGTGATGTAAAGTCTGGCCACTCCCACTAAAAAAACCGATCTGTTTGAGCAGTTATCACAACTCCAAGTCTAATTTTTTAAATATAATCAGTCAGGTGGTATCTATCTCATCTGCATCGTTGACCCAAATGCATCCAGAGAGTACCTCCGTATGGTGCAATCAGTCAAAGTAGATCAGGGAGTGTATTTAAAAGTGCCTAAGGGATTTTTTACATAGGAATAAGAGGTCATCATAAAACTATATGCATAAGACTATAAATATAGTTATTTATATGAGTATATATAATTTACTTAAATACAAATGTACAAGCCAATCCAACGTTTAAAAAGCCATATGTGTTCACAAATAATCAAGTGCATAGTGCTACGTTATGTAATAACATAGTAATGTAGAAATAAAGGCAACATTGGCTAGGTAAAACGTTAGTGATGACTAAGCATAATAAAAGCCGACATGAACACTAAAACTACAACATTAAAATCAAACGCAATACACTTTATTAGAGTATATATTCCAATTAGCATCTTGGGGCAACATTTGATAATAGCCAGCGGCCTCTCTCTCAAAGTGGGGGAGCTTGGCACCTAGTTTTTAAATAATGGCATTACTCACGACACCTAATATATAAATTTATAGATTTTTTATATGGTTCTAGTAACAAGCAAGTCCCTCCTCAGGTATAGGGGCCAAGTGAGAGGAGAATTAGCTGACTTTAAGGGATGTGGAGAATTCAATTATATTAAGCTCAAGGTCTAGTATCTAATGCTATCTGTTTATTAGAGGAAGCATGACAATGAAACATTGCTCGGTCTGGCCTGCCGGTGACAGTGTATTGAGGATCTGACCCCACGGGCTTCCCTGCGTAAAGGGCTCGATTCCGATTTCAAATCCTCTTCTTCCCCGTCTTTAGCTTATTTGGTGGATCAAGCCATCCACTTAAAGGTGGCTCCTGTATGTCCCTTTTTTTGCAAATGTTTTTAGCCACAGATTGCTTCCGCCATATTTAGTGTTGTTAAGGTCCATGGTCTATTGGTATTGGTCGTGCCCAAGCATTCCTTCTAGCTTGTCGTGATTAGCCCTTCGCGCTCGCGGATCGTGGTATTTGTCTTCCCTATTTATCTGGTCCGCAAGGGCAAGTTATGAAATAGATAGCAAGTTTGACTAAGACAATTAAGTTTTTCCTATGTTTAAATTTTGACTCTTTGTCCATTTGGGGTGAAGGGAAAGTCTTGGCCCTTTATTACATAACGGCAAGCCAACATGCCCTACATTGCAAGCAAACACCTTTTCTTGTTTGGTGGCACAGCCATGTTTGTTTTATGTCCTGATTATGGTTTTCATTCTAAAATACCGTTCTTATACCAGAGGTTCTTTAGTTTTCCCTCTTCCGGAAATGCCAAAGTGTTTATGATTATTTCCAAACAGGACTGGGGTGTCATTTTTTATAGCTCTCCCATCTGGATCTTATACTTTTCGTAAGGATTTGTCTCCGGGGGCGTATTGACCAATCACGGAATACTTCCGGAATTTTTTTGTGGCGTTTGTTTTTTGGGGGGGGGCCATGATTTTTTGCCATTTCACAATACTCAGTGCCCGTTTATTTGTTCCCTACTATAGTATTACTATCATAATCTCTACTAGAAATTTATACTGTTATATGCCACAAGCTGTTTTTTGGTGCATTAATACATTGGTGTTGTTTTTCCACCCTCCTTAATTAGTTTGAGTAAATGATGCCCTTCTTTTGGGCTATTGGGAGGCAACGGTCAACGTTCAATTAGAGTATTTCTGTCTGTGGCTTTCTGATACAGGTTTTGTGTAGTTTATAATCATCAATCCAGATCTTCCATGGACTCTAAACTGGTTGTTGTAGGTAAAAGCGTATTGGGCTTTTTTTGGAATTCATAGTTTCCATAACACCCTGCACAATTCCGCCGCAGTCCCCTTCCAGTAGATAATAGGGTCATCTATATACCGTTTATTCGATGAGGATCTTGTCTTCACATAGGGGCAAAATAATGGTGTGTCCTCGTCCTTTTGCATGACACATTCGCGAAGGACGGGCCCCCGCATTAGACCCCATAGTGGTCCCGCGATCTTTTTGGTAGTATGTGGATTCGAACATAGATTATTTTCTCAGCGAGATAGTAGGAAGGTCCATAAGGATTCTAATTGGTGGTCCATGTGTCCTGAAGTTGATTAGTGCAGTCCTTACATGCCAGGACTCCATCCAGGTGTGGTATCATCTGTATATAGGTCTTACTCACAGACATTAACAACTGTATTCTCCCTGGGCCATCGTATTGTCTCGAATATCCAATAGTTGGCCACTCTATCAACGCAATAGGATCTCCTGTTTTTAACCGCCACGGGTTGTAAAACAAATGGCTATATACATCGAACTGGTTTCAGTAATGACCCTCATGCTGCAATAATGGGCCTCCCCGGTGGTGCCGTACGACTTAATGAATCTTTTTTTTTTGGAACCTGATAGATGAATAGGCACTTTTGGGTTTCACAATATAGGAACCCCACTTGTGCCCTACCATACCCACCTTTGAGACCGCGTTTGTAGTCCTTTGATGTAATATTTTTTTGTAAGTTCCCGTAGGTCACCCGGTAGCCGTTTTTATGCCGTAGAGTCATTTAGTTGACTTAGGAGTTCCTACTTGTAGTAGGCTAGGTCTAGTAGACACATAGCTCCCCCTTTAAATCCGCAGGGCGTATGACTAGGTGATGGTCTTCCTGATAGTTTGTATGGCGGGGCCTCGCATGGAGCGATTGGTTCATCTAGAACATCGGGCCAATTTAAAAAGATCCGCCGCGGTATCTCTAAATAGCGATATCGTTTTTTAGATCGTATCGTATTTTAAAAAACGATCGCTATCGTTAATTTAAACTATGATCTCGTTATTTTACGCTCGTATCGGTATCGTAAAATAGCATATCGATCGTACAGTAACGATAGCGATCGTAAAAATATGCGACGTTGCCGCTAGCTATCGTAAAATAGCGCTAGTTTATTCGTAAAATACCGATCGTTAAATACGATAAACCACACCGGCTTCGTAAAATACGATAACGACTAATATCTTAAAAAAAAAACATCCCAGTTAAAATAAAAACAATCATTCTACCATTTCAACGGTTTACATATAAAACGTGTGCATGTTCTTATTATTATCATTCATCTGTATTCATTTTAACACTGTTTTAAAGACATACAGGCTTAGTTTTCTACATACTCAATATTGTGCTCTCCATTAGGAGAAAATCTTAAAATCCATTTTTCACTCCTGCACACGCCCTTGTTATTATGCTGAATCCGTGTGGTTTACAACAAGTTGCTTTGTTTATTATGATGATGTTCTAACTAGCAACTAAAACATGGTGTTGTAATCACAAATGAAGCAGATTTTTGTTGACACATGTGATGGCTGATAGATTAACAAATGCAAAATAGTTTGGCGGATTCACACTACTACTAACTACTTACTTTCGACTACTACTCTACTACGACCTAATTTACTTTCTAACTCTCTACTGCGTTTTCATCAGTGTTTTTATTTCAGCAAAAAGACATACAAAACTTTCGGGTCATCAATTCCCTTCCTCTCAGGTTATATCCCCCATTTCGGGGATACAAATTCCCCTTCCTCAGTATACCCCCCATTTCGGGGTACAATTCCCCTTCTCAGGTAATACCCCCTGGTGCGGGGGATACAATTCCCCTTCCTGTACCGAGGAACAATAACCACTGTCATTATGTAGTAAGATGGTAGATTATCACCCCTGCTTATATTATAACAATACACCGTGTCATTACTGTAGTAGAGTGGTAGATATACAGGCCGTTTATAGTTATAACAATACACCATGTCATTATGTAGTAGATGTAGATATAACAAACCGCCTATAGTTTTCAAACAATACACAGTGTCCGTTTTTATAGACGGTAGATTAACACCGTTATAGTTATAACAATAACCGTGTCATTTGTAGTAGATGGGTAGTTCTCAACACCGCTTATTAAGTTTAACAATAACAACCGTGTCCATTATGTTAGTAGATGGTAAGATTATAACACACTGCTATAGTTTATAAATACCACGTTTCATTATGGTCATTGCTGGTAGAGATAACATCGTTATAGTTATCACAATGAGCCCGTGGTCCATTATGTAGTATACGTAAGAAAACACGTATATTTATAAACAAACAACACCGTGTCCTTATGTAGTACGCTGGTAGATATACACCGCTAAGTAGGGGGGGTGAGTATAACATACACCTTGTCTTATGTCGATTTAGGTAATAACACTGTTATAGTTTTCTATGACTACAACAGTGTATTGTGTTTTATTTGCCAGTTAACTCGTGTGTACAACTAGGTTGGTCGAGGCCATGGTGAACACTTCCTAAGGTTTGCATGTGTAACTGGTAATATTTGCTGAACGAACTAGAAAATTGGAATCACATCCCTTCCGACTTTAAGTAATAAGTTTAGGCGTTCAAGTTTAGAGAGGGTTTTTCCACTGTGAGAATTGTAAAAGCAAACAAGGAATGTTTCCAGCCCTATAGGTATTGATTCATTAATTATTGTCTAAAGGAATTTTTTTATTCCCTTTCCTAATTCTGCTGGGGGAGGGGGGGTTGCCTTCCTCTGGATGAACTGTTAGGTTAGGAAATGTGGTGATTGCTGATATGGTTGGTCCTATGTCCTTTATTCCCCACTTTAAAATACTATACTATACTACACTCTACAGCAGGGTTTATTCATCTGTCTTTTTTGTTATCTTTTTACCCGCAAAGGGATCCATTACTTGCTAAAATATACAAAATCAAAGCCGCAAACACTCCTCAAACTAATCATCAGAAAATGTTCTAAATAACCCCTGAGTCTCCATTAATTAGAGACAACTCCCAGCTTTTCACACTAATTAAGGCAACTGAATGAGATTTAGAAAACAGGCAGCCTCTAAATTTCATAACAGTGCACAATACAATGCCATAGTTTATAATAGCTGGGTCCAGCTTATGGCGGCCACCCGTTTTTGTTGGAGGAAGAGAGGAGGGAAGGGTACAAATCCTTTTAGGAGCAGGCAGCCCAGATGCTTCCTTCCGAAAGACTTTCTTTGGAGGGCTGTCTGATAATGATGTGGTGAGGAGGTCCGGTTTAAACCGTGATGCTATTTCTGCGCTGTTTTCCGTAGTGCAATTGAGCGTGAACCTCTGATGCCAGAACTGTGGCTTTTGCCTGGAATGACTAAACTGCTTGCAGTTTGTATTTCTTGGGCAATGCCACCTTATCAGCCGGTGACCTCGCCGCATCATTGGCAATGAGCCAGCCTACATTTGTGGATACTCAGCAAGTGGCTGAAGGCGATATGCGTCACTCACGAGCTCATTCCCTGTCCCTATCTACTGGGGTCGAATGGCAAACAATTAAAAGATGATTTTTAGCAAATTGGCCATTTTCCGCCAAATTGCCTTGGCGCAATCGCTTGCACACTCCATATTCCGCTGCACCCACCTCGCATCAGGGAGTCAGTGTAATAGGACCCGGCGTCGGTTTCACTCCCTGAATGTGCAGATGGTGTGTGATTTCCCCCGCCGGCGGATTATGAGTGTAGATCTGGATTCCCATTCAGTTGCCCTGCTTCCTATATTCTGCGCCAGTCAAGCTCTCTTTGAAGACTTTTCCAGGCAAGAGATCAATGCCAGAGGGCGGGCTAGTGGGTAGTTCTTTGTAAAAACCAAAATGTGTGGGGATTGCAATGCCAAATGGTGTGGACCATCTATTTCCCCTTTGTATATTATACAGAGCTGTGCGATGATCTGCTGCTCTTCCATAATCCTCCCCCTGCACTATGTGTGTCTCTACCACCTACCTCTCCCCAACATTCCTGTGAAATACATTTCACAGAGCTGGTTAAAACCGTCAGGTTATCTTCCATTATCCTCCCCCTGTACTTTTTTTGATGTGGTTTCTATATTCTTTCCTATAACCTAAGCCTTCCATATTCTCCCCTTAACGAAGTACACTATATTGCGAAGAACATTAACAAAGCTGTGCTAGATCAGGTGAACGTTATGACCCTCTGCATCAGGTGTGTATAAACAAGCAAAAGCATTAAGGGTTAATAATGTAGGTGGTCTCTCTAGTGTGGTTCACATCGGTTTAATATATTTCCCACATGTCTTTTTGTGAGCTGGGTGGGAGGGTAATCAATTTCGAGGACATAAAGGTCAATGTGTATTCCAAAGTGTATGTTAGCAACATCATCTTGTAAAAGGAACACTCATGCAAAAAAATGTTAACTCAATTTGTTTATTATTCACAGGAGGTGAGAATAGTTTCTTCTCCAGTTCCCGTGATTAATAGAAATCGCCTGGGAGGACACACCAAACTTACTTTACAGCTGCTCCGCTTGCATTTCTTCTGCACTGCGACAGCCGCACTGGTCCTGCACTCCCCCATTGTGCACTTATATCTTTTGGGAATATCGCACCACATTTAGGAGGTTGCTTGGTCGCCTAATATGTTTAACAAGGCTGTCGTGCTGAATGTACTGCAAGGGCTTTGTCCAGGTGTTTTGCTGGTCCCCCAGGCATTCTATTACTCCCGGGGAGGTAAGAATGAATGGGTCACATCCTCCCTTTGAATATAAAGGAATGAATATAATCATTGTAGGTGCTGCTTTTAGTCTTCCTTTTAAACAATTTTTCCATAGTTTGCATTTGTAATCTTACTCTTTTACCTTCTACAGGAGCGCAGGATATGGTCTTCACATGGGTTTGATGACCCCCTGTAAGAGTTCCTCAGACTAATGGAGAGCGTAGGTACACCGTCGGCCCTCGGAAGAGCGCCAACGTCATTGAACGTTGCTTTGGTTTTCGAAGGCCGCGCTTCCGGTGCCTCTCTTCAACGGGGGAGAATTCTTATTCTCCCACCCGTGGTGTCCCGAAATCACCGTTGGGTGTGCGGGTACTCCATAATTGGCTTTACGCCAGGAGTACCCACACCCAACGTTACTCGGACACACTGAAGAGGGGTACGCTTCCCCAGGTCTGGACACGCTCGTGCGGCAAAGATTACGCCGGGAGCTTATCGTCTCACACTCTTTGCTTGTACGTACTGTTAATAGTATCGTTACAATTAAACGTCATATTTCCTAAGTTTAGATTTTGTTAATAAGTTGTATTTTTGTCGCCATCAGAAAACCCCCTTAGATGTCAAAGGCTGGCTTCCCCAGCAGGATATGAAGTTTGGACTTTTCAATGTTGTGATTATCCATTTCAAATTAATGTCCATACCAATGGTCACATTTGTAAACTGATCCAGCCAGACTATTATGCATGGGTAATTCCTAGGAGGCAGCTGTAAGGATCACTGTAAATTGCACGGTATATATATTTTTCACATCTGAAGATACAGTCCCCATTGGTTCTCCCTATGCACAGCATTGGGAGGAAATTGTAGTTAATGTGTTGGTTTCCCTCAACTGCAGTCGACTCCCTCTAGGAATGTACCACAGGATGACGCTAATTTACAGACTTCCTGCAGCCCGCATCGGTGGACCTGAATTGGGTGTGCGCGCCTTGTTATGTGAAGCTGCAAAACAGTCCAAAATAATCCCTGATACTATTGTATCAGATGGTTCTGCCTTTATCGGTCCTGTGGGTGTATCTACTTTATACTATAGTGTGGAGTGGGATTATTTAAAAAAAACCAAATAGATTTCAAACGCCACTGGGGCCATATCAACATCTAACATCTCTTGCTACATTGGCCCATATTTAATAATTGGGTCCAAAATAAAATTTTATTTTGCAAAGGCTTACGTACACACCATGCAATTGTTATGCCCAATATACTTATTTTTACATGACTGGCTAATACCAAAATCATACTGTTTTGTATTTCAATGGATTGATTGGACATATTTTCCCCTTTAAAAAATATGGCTAAATCATGTATCTCTAAGGTCTGTGCCCCACTTGTTGGTGGTGAAATGTTAGCCCCTGGTCTACTTTTGGCTCCGCCCAACGTCATTGTACCTTTTTCCAATTTACAAACAGTCCAGAAGGCACCAATAGATACTCGCATCCTTGGGATTGTGTATTGTTTAGAGGCTTTAGAGCCCTTTAAATTGATTGTAATTCCACATACGTAGTCCTATCAGTATATCCTTGCAAGATTTAGCTATTACGAAATATTAAAATTCTGCTGTCTCTTTAAAAGTCAAATGAAGCTCATTTCTTTGCACTCTCTCCCAGATATTTGTAAAATAAAACTTCCAGCATGCTTTAGTAGCTGGGAGTTATAGTTTTGAAACATCTGCATGGCAAGAACCTCACCCTCCACCCCCAGTTTCAGTGAACAAAGGACTTTACCAGTCAGTGGGTAATTGCATCCATTTTTCCTGTATTCAATACAGAATTCACTCACTCACTCTCTGAAATGGCCAGCAGAGTGAGTGATGACTGAAGTACTTTTCAACTTTCACAAAGAAAGTTATGTTTAATTCTTTCCTTATGGGACAAATGGAAAAGTAGACTACTACAAAGCCAGGGGAGATTTCTCCCGCTGAGGCACAGATCAAAAATGCATAGGTAAGAAAATGCAAACACTTGTAGAATAATTGTAAACAATTTATTTTTTGTTATTTTGTAACAAATATTTTTAAACCCAATCTTAAGGGCAGCATGTAATGTTTTTTAATTACATTAACATTGTGTTACAACCAATATGATCATAACCAACTTCTCAAAGTTTTTCAAATTAATTAGATTGTTTACTTAACACTGTAAACCACCATAAGCCTTGCAATTTATAACAAATAATTTTCACACCAGGTTAAACCTTCTTTTTTTATTAAATAAACCAATGGGTTTTACATTTTGTAACTTATACCACAAACTGTTTTAACTTAAGCCTGCTCTTTCACTATTTTTTTTTTCACTGATTTTGTTTTTTTTTTAAATTAGTGTACAAAGTGTATTCTTTCATTAGCAAAGAAACCATACCTATAGTAATGATTAATTCTGTGTGTTAAAACCTATTACTCTTTACAGAACACAGCGCATCAAGGTGCCAAGAAAGGGACACAGTATTGACTACCTATAACACTGGCAATGTAAGGCGTTTATGTGTACATATGTTTCATTTCAAGCTTTGCTATCTATTTGTCCCCCTACCTACAAGATAAAGGTATATTTTAATTGTGTGGCAGAAATATACCAATATACTTTAACCATCTGTATTGTCCTTGATTTTCAAAACCCAACCTACTCAGACTAACTGGTTGTTTGTTTTTTTGTGACATGCTTGTGTGTGTGCACCACGTTTCAGGGCACCCCCAAAACGTTGTTCACGCAGCGTGTCACAAACAAAACAAACACATAAGTATTTGTACGAGAAAAATGCATTATGAAGACATACAAATAATAAGATAAATTCTAGTGTTTAGTACCTACGAAAGAGCCCTGTAAACCACAGCAAAACCAGGAGCGTGGGGCCAGATTAAAACTTGCAAGATACCTTTACAATTATAACGTCTAATCAATGACATATTGGAATGCTTATCCAAATCCGCATCTCAGTCTCTCAAAAATATCCGATGTTGTGAACATTTGGTGTTTTATATATTTTGCTTCACATTCTGACAGCTAACCTTTTGACATCGCTAATCCAAATGGTACCATACAAAATTGACTGTCCAGAAAATCTAATTGTCATGTAATGTAATCCTGCTATATGGTGTGTTTAGGCATCTTACATTTCCTAGACAAGTTAGTCCTGCAAATCAATCAAATGTTTCATACCTGATTTAATGTTCCTAGGTGCCCCTCTTGGACTTTTGAAGGCAAAAATGGACTGGTCCCCGAGACTAAGGATTAACTCACCAGGTTTCCCAATTCACACAATAAAAAATGCCCTGTGGGTGCCCATGTCTCAGCCAAATACACAGCCTGAAAGATCTAAAAGTCCACAGTGTTTCATTGGTAATTTGTCATTCCAAAAGGGAGAATAGGAATGTAAACTTATCCCAAAATGTGGTCTGTGAGACCAACACAGATCTAAGCTTTATGCTCTAATGTTACTGTCATGTAGATTTAATTCCAGACAATTCGTCTAAATCACACCCAAAACCACAAGTATCTCATTTAGAACATACTCGTCCATTGACCCTAGAGGTGAAGTGGTATGTCATTGGGTTTAAACCCTTGTTTAATTGTTAGTTACTGCCTGTGATTTGAATTCGTATTTATTGTTTTTTTTTGGACAACAGGCATTGCCAGGTATATGGGCAATAAGATAACATCTGTATATTTGCATAGTCTTTTGCTCTTGTAGTATCAAAGAATTGCTTTAAACAAGATCATCTGTGATCATGTCTGATTAGAAGAGTAAAGTGGTTTGAAGGGTGCATTATCACACTTTTTAGTTGGCCATCAAATGTATTAGTTTATATCCAAGAGTCGTCATTTTTCATCAATTGCAAGATGGTACAATTTGTTCCTATTACCTTACCATTTTATTTTTATTAGGTAAGGCTGCACTACTCTACAACGCAACCTAAACTCTTGATAATCATCCCTTATCAAGATGTGGAATTATTAGGATGTCATTTGTAGTCTTATGTTTATTTTGTCATCTTAATATAGGAGAAGTGTTTAAAAGTTGTGTTCAAGCAGAAAGCACACATTGTTTGTCACATGTGTTACAAAGGTCCTTAACATTAATGTTTGATGGAAAAATAAATAGTAGTGGTGTTGTATATATAGTTCCATTGTCCCCCCCATTTTTTTTACGTGTCACATTTAAAACTACTTATTTTGCTCACATCATTATACACTTACACAGGGCCTTTGTAATTTTAATTGACCTACTTTACATATTGCACTGAAATATGCATTGGCAAATATTAATTCCACCATTAGCAATATTAAAACCTTTGATCTGAAAAGTTTATTACAGAGAACATTTTTAGTGGTCAATGGCAAAATGTGTTAAACCCTCTGTTTTCTAACTTAAAAATAACAACTCTTATGCACCCGCCCCCACTTTGTAGCATAACCAAGAGCACTTTGTTGTGTCGGACTGATGGTGCACTTTCGGTTTACGTCCAATCACAATGTTTTGAATTGCGTGCCTCCATATCCCTTTATGCAACTGTAGATTATGCTGGCAAATGAATTAATTTTGGACCTTAAAAGTTCTTGACCCATAGTTAAAAAACCAACATTTTGGTAAAGATGTGCAACAGGCCCAACAAAAGGAATTGTCAAGATTTATACGGGCATGACCAGGCTTTGATGGATGACATTCCCAATGACAATGTCTTTAACTGTGTGCAATTCCCCAATATCACTTAGCAGCTTCGATTTTGTCAAATGTGGAGAATTTTGGAAGTGCAAAAGTCTTGTACAAAAAGGCTTAAGCAGCCTAACGTTTTCAAGATACTGCAACAGCCGCAAACAATGGCATTGACAAGATGCAACGGGCAGACCAGTGCTCTGAGGGATTACAGTCCACTCACACAATGTCTTTAAATTGCATGGACTGCCCATATCCGTTATGGCTTCGAGTGTTGTCATGTGGAAATTTTGTAAGCTAAGGCCTTTAAAGCATCAATGTTTGTCAAGATACTGCAACAGACCACTATGGAATGCAGATGTAGGCAACCCAGGCAGGACAAGTGCTCTGAGGATGACAGTGCCCATGGACAATGTCTTTAAAAAACTGTGGGGCATTCCCTATCACTTGATGCAGCTTCTAATTATTGTCCAAATGTGAAATTGGAATGCAAAAGGTCTTGTAAAGGCTTAAAGCCGCCAACGTTTTCAAATACTGCAACAGCCGCAACAATGGCTTGGACAAGATGTGCAACTGGCATGACAAAGTGCTCCTGAGGATTAACAGTCAATCATCAATGTCTTTAAAAATTGCATGGCACTCCCCATATCACTTAGCGACTTCGAAGTTTTGTCAATGTGGAAATTTTGGAATGCTAAAGCTTTCAAGCAGTCAATGTTGTTCAAGATACTGCAACAAGACGCAACTATGGAATTGTCAGATGTGCAACAGGCAGGACAAGTGCTCTGAGGGATGACAGTCCAATGCAATGTCTTTAAACTGTGTGTCATTCCCATATCACTTTATGGCAGCTTCGAATTATTGTCAATTGGACATTTGGAATGCAAAAGTCTTGTAAAGGCTAAGTCACGCCAACGTTTTTCAAGATACTGCACAGCCTCAACAATGGCATTTGACAAAGAGTTTGCCCAACGGTCATGACCAGTGCTCTGAGGATGACAGTCCAATAACAATGTCTTAAATTGCATGCCAACGCCCATATTCACTTTAGGGCACTTCGAATGTTTGTAAAATGTTGGAAATTTGGAATGCTAACGGCTTTAAAAAGCAGTCAATTGTTTCATGAGATACTGCAGACGACGGCAACTATGGAATTGTCAAGATGGTGCAAACATGCAGGACAATGCTCTGAGGATGACAGTCCAATCACAATGTCTTTAAAATTGCATGACATTACAATATCACTTTATTTTCCACTTTAATTGCCTGCCAAATGATTATTTTTGAAATTTAGTCTTTTAGAAAACATCACCATTTTTCCAAATAGTAGAGTCGCACAACATTTGGATATCCACTATTGTTGCCACGCTTTATGTGCGACTCCAAATGCTGCAAATCTAGAATTTTCAACCCAAATTCTGGTAAAATGCTTTAAAGGCATCCAATGTTGTCAAGATACTGCAACAGGCCCAACAATGGAAATTGTCAAGATGTTTAATAGGCATGACAAGTGCTCTGATGGATTACAGTCAATGACAATGTCTTTAAACGTGTGCACTCACCCATAGGGTTCAATTTCTTGGGGGGGGGGGCACTTACAATTGATGTCAAATGTGGAAATTTGGATTAACGAAAGTCTTGTAAAAGCCGTTAAAAAAAAAGCGCCAATTGTTTTCAAGATACTGCAACAGGGCCCCAACAAGGTATTTCAGAGATGTGCAATGGCCATGACAAGTGCTCTGAGAGATGACAGTCCAATCACACACAAGCTTTAGTCTGTCACTACAATATCATTTATTCGACTTTTAATTGCTGGCAAATGATTATTTTTGAACTTTAGGTCTTTTAAAAAGTAAAACCATCACATTTTCCCAAATAGTAGAGCAGCACAACATTTTGGTATCCACTATTGTTGCCAGGGTCTACCATAAAAATGTTTGCATTTTCTTGATTATTGCAAATTTGCAGATGCAACTTTTTTAGCCTACATTAACAAGTCCACAGTCAAATAAATAAAAAAACATAACCGCAATGGGCAAAACTATAAACAACCCTAATGGCCATTTGTAAACTGCATGTTTAAGGGAGTTTTTCCTTAAGGGGGGGGGTGGGAGAGAACACATCAATTTAAACCTTACTATCCAAAACATGTTTAAAGGCATATTGGAAACCAACCATTGTAAGTAAACAGTAATCAAGCATAATCCCAAGTTATTTGATGTACCAAGGTTATTTTGGCCTAAATATCACTTTTCCCTTTACTACATGAAAAATTTCCCTTTGGGCTTTCTACAAATACTACGTGACTCTTTAATGTTATTACAACTAACTGGTGTTTAATCACATAGCCCAGATTTATCAAGGTGCGGTGCTCCTTGTGATCAATACAGCACTAATTTAAAAATGGTTACAATCATTGGGTATTGTCAATTTTCACACATACCTCATACATTTACCATCATGAGTGTAATGATATGGTTGCATTTTTTCGTTTACAATACCACTCTGCTTCAATTAGTTGTTACTGCCATTATATTCTTGAAGAAACCTGTTATTAAAGAAGCCTTGTTGTAACTTTAACGTTTGCACTGGAAATGTAGGGATGTGGAGGGCAGTAATGAAAGCACAAGGTATGGGCAAATAGGCGATACTGCTGTTTTTTGAACTCTTGTCTATAGAAATGGATGAAATTATACAATTATCTCAATGCTGTCAACAGGTACCTTTTCCATACCCGCAGGCTACAATTGTGATTTAAATATTTTTGGGAAAACTTGTTAAGTGTCTACTTTTTGATACAGTTGGATAAATTTGAAAAGATCATGTAACGCTATTAAATAAATCAATCTACTCAGAATTATTATGAAATGGACTACTGCATACCTATATTGCAAAAATTTGGGTCCTATATTTATTCAGCTTTATATAAGTTCAAATATGTGTGTTTTCACCATTCTCTATTTAAAGAGGTGTTGCAGACAAACGAGCCATTTAATTGTTTATTTTATCACCCCAAAAAAAACTGGAGCAAATGTCACTTGCATATTAGCACAAATGGCAAAAGGGTTACCAACCCTGCCCCACCCAAAGCGAGAATTTATCACTTTTCCGGACGACAATAGGTGGTTTGCCACCAGCGTATCCACAATCCGGCTTTCCTTCAAGGAAAGAGGTAGCAATCAGGCAAACAACACCTCTCCAAATTACTTTGCCTTTAGCAGGAGATTGGAGGAAAACACCTCATTGATGACCTTTGCTTCTTAGAATGTCATTTGGCTCCCCCACTGGGCACTTTTCCACTCGCATAGTAGCCCAATTGAAAAGTGGGTCAAGGCACTTCAACTGCAACCACTCTCACACCCCACCCACCCCTCCAAAACTGAGACTTGAACACTTCCCGGAAGACAAGAGGTTGTGTTTGTAACCAGCGCATCCACAAATCCTTTCCCTCCCAGGAAAAAGAGGTAGCAAGCAGCAACAACCTCTCAAAGGACTTTGCCGCCTTAGCAGGATATGTGGGAAACACCTCATTGATGACCTTTGCCCTTAGAGATGTCATTTGCTCCCCCACTGGGCAACTTTTCCACTCGCATAGTAGCACAATAAAAGTGGGTCAAGGGCCCACTTTCAACTGGCAACCACTCTCCCCCACCCACCCCATCCAAAAAACTGAGACGTGACACTTCCCGGAAGACAAGAGGTTGTTGCAACCAGCTCATCCACATCCGTTCCTCCCAGAAAAGAGGTACAAGCAGGCAAACAACACTCTCAAAGGACTTTTTGCCATTAAGCAGGAGATTGAGGAAACACCTCATTGATTACCTTTGCCCTTAGAATGTCATTTGCCTCCCCCACTGGGCACTTTTCCACTCGTCGTATTAGCATACAATGGAAAAGTGGGTCAGGCGCTTTCAACCTGGCAACCACTCTCCTCCCCCCACCCCACATCCAAAACTGAGACGTGAACACGTCCCGGAAGACAAGAGGTGGTGTTTGCAACAGCGCATCCACATCCGGTTCTCCCCAGGAAAAGAAGGTAGCCAGCGGCAACAACACTCTCAAAGGACTTTGCCTTTAAAGCAGAGATTGGTATGAAAACACCTCATTGCATGACCTTTTGTTGCCCTTATAATGTCATTTTGCTGCTCCCCACTGGGCAACTTTTCCACTCGCATAGTACACAAGGAAAAGTGGGTCAAGGCACTTTCACAAACTGGCACCCTCTCCCCCCCACCCACCCCATCCAAAACCTGAGGACTTGAACACTTCCCGGCAAGACAAGAAGTGTGTTTGGCAACCACGCATCACATCCGGTTCCTTCAAGGAAAGAGGTAGCAATCATGCAAACACACTCTCAAAGGACTTTGCCTTTAATCGGGAGTGGAGGAAACACTCCATTGATGACCTTTGTGCCCTTAGTATGTCATTTGCTCCCCCACTGGGCACCTTTTCCACTCGCATAGTAGCATCAAGGAAAAGTGGGTCAAGGCACTTTCAAACTGGCAACCACTCTCCCCCCACCCACCCATCCAAAACTGAGACGTGAACACTTCCGGAAGACAAATGTGTGTTTGCAACCAGCGCAGACACATCCCGGTTCCTCCCATGAAAAGAGGTACAAGCATGCAAACAACACTCCAATGACTTTGCTTTTAAGAAAGCATGAGATTGGAGAAACAACCTCATTGATGACCTTTGCCCTTTAGAATGTCATTTGCTCCCCCACTGGGCACGTTTCACTCGCATAGGTGCACAATGTAAAAGTGGGTCAAGGCACTTCATCAAAACGGCAACCACTCTCCCCCCAACCCACCCCATCCAAAACTTGAGAGTGAACACTTCCCGGACGACAATAGGTTGTTTGCAACCACGCATCCACCACATCCGGTTCCTTTCAAGAGAAAGCGGGTAGCAAGCAGGCAAACCACATCTCAAATGACTGTGCCTTTAAGCAAGAGATTGGAGGAACACCTCATTGATACCTTTGCCCTTAGAATTCCTTTGCTTCCTTCCCCCACTGGGCAACTTTTCCACTCGCAATAGTAGCACAATGGAAGTGGGTCACGGCAACTTTTCACAAACTGGCAACCACTCTCGCGTCTCCCCCCACCCCACCCCAATCCAAAACTGAGACGTGAACCTTCCCGAAACCAGAGGTGTGTTTTGCACCAGCGCATCCCCTCCGTGTTCCTCCTCCCAGGAAAGAGTGCAAGCAGGGCAAACAAACACTCTCAAGGACTTTGCCTTTAATCAGGTAGATTGGAGGAAACATCACACTCATTGATGACCTTTGGCCCCGTAGAATGTCATTTCTCCCCCCTGGCAACTTTTCCACCGCATAGTATCACAATGTAAAAAGGGGTCAGGCACTTTCAACTGGCAAACCATCTCCCCAACCACCACCCCATCCAAAACTGAGACTGAACACTTCCCGAAGACAAGAGGTGTGTTTGCAACCATCGCATCCACATCCGGTTCCTCCCAGGAAAAGAGGTGCAGGAGCAGGCAAACAACACTCTCAAAGGACCTTTTGCCTTTAAAAGCCCCAGTGATATTGATGAAACACCTCATTGATGACCTTTGCCCTTAGAATGTCATTTTGCTCCCCCCACTGGGCAACTTTTCCACTCGCATAGTACACAATGAAAAGTGGTGTCTGCCTTTTCACAACGGTGTGCTAAGCGCGGCTAGGCGTGTGGGGGGGGGGGGGGGTCGTCCGGGCGGGGCCCACCCACCCCCCATACAAAACTGAGACCGTGAACACATCTTCCTAAGACAAGAGGTGTGTTTTGCAACCAAGCGATTCCAACATCCCGTTCCTCCCAGGAAAAGAGGTAGCAAGCAGCAACACACTCTCAAGGACTTGCCCTTTCCGCAGGAGATTGGAGAAACACCTCATTGATGACCTTTGCCCTAGAATGTCATTTGCTCCCCCACTCATGGTCAACTTTTTCACTCCGCATAGTAGCACAATGGAAAAGTGTGGTCAAGCCTTTCAACTGGCAACACCTCTCCCCCACTCCCCCTACACCCCCCACCAAAAACTGATACGGGAACACTTTCCCCGGAAGAACAAAAAAAGGTGTGTTTTGGCAAATGACCATCGCAATCCACACATCCTGTTCCCCTCCCAGGAAAAGAGGTAGCAAGCAGGCCAACAACACTCTCAAAGGAACTTTGCCTTTAAGCAGGAGATTGGAGGACACACGCCATTGAGGACCTTTGCCGTAGAATGTCATTTGCTCACCCCACTGGGCAACTTTCTCGCACTCGCACTATAAGCACAAAACGTAAAAGTGGTTCAATGCACTTTCAACGGCACCACTCTCCCCCCATCACCCCATCCAAAACTGAGACGTGAACACTATCCCGAAGACAATATGTTTGTTTGCAACCAGCGCATCCACATCCGGTTCTCCCAGGAAAAGAGGTAGCAACAGGGCAACAACACTCTTTCAAAGGACTTTGCCTTTAAGCAGGGAGATGGAGGAAGAAAACACCTCATTGATGACCTTGCCCTAGAATGTCTTTGCTCCCCAACTGGCCACTTTTTCCACTCGCAGAGTACACAAATGGAAAAGTGGGTCAAGGGCACTTTTCACTGGCACACACTCTCTCCACTCTCCCCCCCCCACCCCATCCAAAACTGAGACGTGGAACACTATCCCGGAAGACAAGAGGTTTGTTTGGGCAAACCAGCGCATCCACATCCGGTTTTCCTCCCAGGAAAAGAGTAGCCAAGCCGGCAAACAAAAACTCTCAAAGGACTGTGCCTGTTAAGAAGGAAATGTATGTAATTTCTTGCAAATGCTAAGTTAAAAATGGAAGAACGATATTTTTGTTTGTTAACATTCACTCCAAGAAAATATAAAAATGTGTAAAAATTCCAAGTAGTGTTTAAACAACAACACACTGCAATTACATGGACTTCAAGACGACATTAAGTAATTCTAGTACATACAAAGGTTCAAAGGCCCCATTTTTGTTGGCTAACATAAAAAAGTGTTTGTCAAACGACTGAAAGTATCTTATTCTAAATTGGTGAAAAATATGAAGCTTGACAAAATACTATATTCCATTTATTAAGGGTTGAAAACAAACAAGTGTGCTTAGGATCCGATTTATACCCTCTTTGGTTGGCACAAATATAGTTCATTGATATTGTGGTCAAAATGGAAAAGGGGCTGTCCAAAACAAGTGCTAATTGAACAAGTTGAGCATATTAATAAGTTTGAAGTGGTATTGTCCACAAGGTTTCTGTGTTGCTGACAACAAAAAATTTGAACAACCATTTGAAAACTTCAGCAGATGTGCAATCGTTGCCAAGGGATCTACATAGAAATTGTCAATTGGGCCTGCTAAGTGGCAATTACATCAATGGTGACTAAATGTAACGGTGATGTATTTGACCTTAAAAATCCTTGTCTACTTATTACTATAATGGCTCTGTGTTAAGTTAATCCTGTTGTAAATGTATCTTGGAGTTTGTGGTGGATACAAACTTCACGGAAGCATATCATTGCCTGTGCGCCAGGCGGCAATAGCCAAGTCACATGGTAATTATTGGTTCCTTGTATAAGGAACCGTATGGATTCAAGGGAGGAAAAATGTTAATTCTCCTCCCTCTTTACCATGCATTGGGTAATGCCTCTTTGAAATATGCTGTGCAATTTTGTGTACCAAAAGGACATCTATTGAAATGGAAAGGGTTCAAAGAAGGGCAACTAAAATAATCAGGAGGATTGTGCGGAGCTTGAATATGAAGAGAGACTGGAAAAGTTACTATTAATGTACGCTGGAGAAATGGCGGCTTTCGTTGGGATTGATTGCTGTGTTAAATAACCTTAACAGGCCATCAATAACATATCTTGGGCATGTCACCAATTGACCATGTAACAGGACACAGGACATCCTTAAGACTTGTCAGAGAAAAGGTTTAGGCTTCAAGCTAGGCAAGGGTTTTCACTGTGAGAACGGTAAAACTATGGACTTTCTGTCCGTGGGACGTTGTTATAAGCAAGTTCATTGGTCAGTTTTCCCACAAAAAGCTGGATTAAGTTTCTGCAAACAGGAATGTTGCTGCCGGGAATTTTTTCCGATCGCCACTTGGTACAGGAATAAATTTTTGTTCCCCCCCCTTCATAATTTGCTTGTTTTTTTTTTTTTGCCTTCCTCGGATCAACAGTTTAGGCGGAAATGAGGATATTTGCTAGATAAGTTGAATTGGAATGGGACTATGGTCTTTATTCAACCATCAAATACTATACATAAGGCCAAAAACCCAAACTTACTTATGCAAAAAGCTGGGTTATCAATCACTGGCTTGGAAAAACTGCCTTCCATAAACTCTAAAAGTAAAGACAAGTAGTCTGCAATTAAGAGGTTCACTATTTTTGGGTGTAATGCATAGAGGGATGGAAACTTAAATGGAATAAGATCCTTTATTGTTTCAGCCACTGGAACAGCCAACATCAAATTAACATAGGCCAATATACCTTGCCAGCAATCTGGCTGTGAATCCAAGTAGGGTCAAATGCCTACTTTGATATCCTTCTGTAGAACCAAACCACCACAACCTGTGAAAAGAACAACTGTGAGGAAGAAAGACAATGGATGATGATAGAACTGCTATGCTACTGTAAAAGAAACTGTAGACTCCACATAATCTTGTAGCTGCAATCTATCCAAAACTGCAACTGTCCTTGGTATAAAAGTGATATTTGCAGCTAGTACTGTAATCTTTGACAATCACCAAGCAAATTAGTAGGACCCCTGTGCCCATGCAGAGAGGCACGGGCATTCCATTGTATCCGACTGCTGTAACTGTATTTAATAGCTTAAAATATTTCATTGTTTTGGCTGGGTGTGCTTGTAAACACAGCACAGCAGTGACAGTCACATTTCACTGGAATTCTTTTGACTGTGTGGAGTTTTAAATTTGAAGCTCTGACTACATAACCATAGAAGCATAGAATCGCTTATTCTTTCCTTTTTTGAAAAAAGGATCACCACATTTCTTTCTACTGTAATGGTACTTCTATGGAGAACACCGTTATCCTTTTAAGTCTGTTGAAATGAGAACACTGGATAATTGTTTTAATTTGGACTTATGGACATAGCCCTCTCCCCAATATACTATCTGCTACTACCCCTTTCACATCTTTGAATTGAGGCGCACAAGATGCTCTTTTTTAACAACCTTACCTGTGGTAAAACATGGACAGAAGTAGTACAGTATTTTTCTGTACACCGACATTCCTTAACTATGTGTAGCAAAACTCCAACCACCTTGGATTGTTTGTTGCTAGTTTAAAAGAGGCTAAATAAATGGAGCCTAAGTTTATTGCTATTTGTAGAAATACAATATCAGCGTGCTGATAGGTAACTTACAAACCACATGTTAGTGTGACATACGTCAATGTTTAAAGTTTACAGTGTTAACGTAGTTGATGATATATTTTGTCCTCCAGTAGTAAAATTGGAAATTTTTTCAAGTAAATATTAAGAATACCTCAATAATTGTTGAATTTCACCCAATCTTAGTGACTACTGCTACGAAGAAATACAATTTCGCCAGATAATTTCATGCACAAATCACAAAAGGTACTTGTGTGTCATCAAAGTACTATTCTAATAGAGGGGCGTATAAAACACCTTTTGCAGACTTTACACAAACATTGTTTCACTTATAACGTTTTTTTCTTCAAATCTAAAAGGGGGAATATCTTGGCAACGTATGTAAATTGCGTTCAAGATAGGATGTTGGAAGATATGGATGAAGGAAGACATCAATTATTCTTAGATCAATCTGTCCTTAATAAGGTGATATCTTCATTAAATCACTAAATATAGATCATGTGCTGAAGCAAAACCATGTTTATACCATATAGGTAAGACAATGCAAGTCAGTGAAGACAAAATAAATGAATAGGTAGCCTTCCAACAGCCCCCTTAGCATACATTAAACTAAAATCAACAATGTTTGAGAAAGGTACATAGATTTTAAGAGATCTATTGATGACACCTAAAATAAAAGTAAACACCTAATGTGTGAAGTAATATTAAGGGAAAAAAATAGTAAATAAAAACCAATTAATGACTAATTGTAATGTCGTGAAAATGCAAACTTTAGGGAGGGAAAAAACACTGGGAGAGGTACAGCAATCCCACTGTTAAACAACCTCCGTATCTGGGGAGGGATTGTAAGGGGTGTGGATTTAAAGAGCATACCAAATAAGAGGCAGGAGTAAACCAACCACAAGCATCCATTAGGCAAGGGACTGAAGCAGTGTGGATGTCACCAGTCCACCCCTACTTCAAGCCATTCCTCAGGTTGGTGCACCTCCGACTACTTCCTTTTTTGAGCAGAACCCTCTCCTCTCTGAATGTGTGTCCCAACACTGCTGGCCGAAGGTGGCACCTGCTCCTCAGCCCCCCTCAGGCAAACCACCTCAGCCTTTACAGCCCGCCACAAGCCGCCTCAACCATAACAACAACAACCCACCTCTCATTAATTCAAAAACCAACCTCAGCAGATGCAACCCCCTCCGCAAGCACCACCTCAGCAAGTTTGCCCCCACCTCAGCAGTTGCACCACCCAGAGATGCACCTACACACAGATGTCCCTCGGTTCAGCAGATGCTCCCCCCTCAGGCGCAGTTTGCATCTGTGGTCTCTTACCCCCGTTGAGGGCATCTGCCTTTCTAACACCACTGCATCTGCAATTCGTTCGAGATTTCCAACCAGTTAGTTTTTAGGGAAATGTCCATAGACCTCATGTGAGACCTTACTTCCCCCCAAAACTACTTGGTGTAACTATTTTGAACTTCCCGAGTCGACTTGACAGTGGTGCAGAAGGCGGGGCGAGATAACGGCTTCCGCAGTACCTCTGCTTTGTTGGAAATCTTGGTTCTCGTCGGGGCCCCAGGATGACTCTGCCGGCTCCTCCCAGACCCTGGAGTGGGCTGGTCAGGCGCAGCCGTACTCTATAAAAACAACAAAATATATATATATTGTCAGATAGTGAATATGCAGACACTCCAAATTAAGCTTATACAAGCATGGCATAAAGGCAAAAGATGGTTCCAAAGCATTCTAGAAGCATTGTTGGTGAATTTTGCCAGTTGCAATGCTACTAGGTCGTTCCCACTTCCCACGTGTGCACTGCTGTCTGGTTCATTATTTTTTTTTGCATGTGTGGGCAAAATTGAGGGACTAATGGCATGAATGACAACAACATTGTGCGGGGAACACAATTGCCCACCGATTTCACACACATGAAAATACCCACATGCGCTCTGTGCGTGGATTGTGGGACCTATCCCTTAAATTAAACATTCAGCTGTCAGCAAGTGCAGCAATGCTAATTTTGGCTGTTCCTTTATTTGGTTTCCTCCAAACAATTGCTGTTTGCATGTAGGCTGCTGGGACTTCCCCCTGCTCCCGTAATTCCAAACAACTGAGTTCCACGCTACCTCAAGGAGATCTAACACCTCCTGATGGATCATTAAGCATAGTGAAAGATTTTTTTGTAACTGGCCTCCACAGCAGAATCAATCGGAGATACAATGAGATTAGTAGTGGCTTCATTACAAATTAACTTTAAAAGTCCATCTTAAAAACTTCATATAATATTTGCTGGCCCATATATACATACAATCCGGTGCAACCCCTGATGCGTTTCGTCCCTAATGGACACTTCATCAGATGATGAACGCTTCAGGTGTTTGGCACCCGGATTGTACCTGTATATATGGGCCATCAAATATTCTATGAATGTTTTTAATTGGACTTTTTAAAAGGTTACATTTTATATGAAGCCACTCATCTTCATTTGTATCTCCTGATTGATGTCTGCTGTGGAGGCCCGGTACAAAAAAACTCTTTCTACTATGCTACTGTTTCCTTATTTGTACATGTACGCCACCCATTAAGTGGTCCCATCCATATAATCTCTGTGAATGTATATACATGTTAAGGGCAAAAAACGTGTCACTGCGCTGCAAACGCAATTGCACACGCATCACATGCAAATTTTCAGGTGAGATATTCCTTGCGTTTGCGCATGCATACGTTGTGATTAAAAGGAATTGATCTGTTGTGTGCCTCACTCTGCATACATTTTTGAAGATTGATTAAGATATGGGTGGTATAAAGATTACCATCCATAGGTGCGGTTGGACTTCCGCACGAGAACGTTCCACCCGCAGCAGGGCTGCTGGACCGATATCTGTTGAAAAACAGAATCAATACATATCACAAAGTCGGTCCATTATATCATTTTTTATGGCAAGTCAAGTGTGGGGAAAAATGTCATCAAATTGTACGTTTGGGCAAAGGTTAAAAAACACAAAAGTGAACATTAGAGTCCTGCATGGTATATATTTATTCCCCCCCACCACACCAACCCCATAAAAGTCATAGCCCAAGACCCACTTTTAGATCCACTTCAATACACAACCGCCACCGGACCGCTCACCGTAAGCTTTGTGACCCAAAAAAAATAACCCAACCGCTTTAGCAATTGCTCTCCTCATTTCTTTTTCTACAGGGAAGTTCCAAAACGTCTACAATTGAAAGTAATGTTGGACTAATCATCAAAAATGTTAATAGAAACAAGCAGAACCAAACCACTAAACTATATCGCAGGGGTCTCAATTGAAAACATCCAAATGTTCCCGAAAACTACAACTCCCAACATTCCCTTAAAAGTGCCAGTGTGATATTGTAAGTGCTGTAGTGGAATGCCTGTGAGTCTATTTTTCTACTAACAAATTTAGGAGGACACAGCTCGTAATCTGTGGTATAATGTGCAATGTACACCTTTTATATAATTATGCCGACTTGTCCAACTACTACCCATGGGCCTCACTGTTCCCGCTACTACCTACCCCGGATCCTCTACTCTTCCCAACTTCTATCTTTTCATGGGCCCATCAGCTTATTTAAATCTAGTGTACTACAGTATTTATTGGTGATCTGTGACGATATAGATAACCATTAGTTTCAGCTGACTGGCTTTAGAAACCCAACTCCCAGCATTCATTCCTATAGGCAAAGGAAGTTATAGTTTTCACAAACATCTGGCATATCTACGGGATTCTAGTTAGATTTTTATTAACATGTCCTGCAGAATCTAACAGGGTTATTCAATAAAGCTTATTCCTCGTTTAAATGGCTGGTAATTTTGCACTACCAGCAGATGTTACTTTCAAAGGTTAATCAAATCAGATTGTTTTGGGCAAAATTAAATTAGCCCATGAGAATGATGACAATTTATTATTCAATCGCCCTGATAGTTTGTAATTTTTCTTTTTACACACACTGTCTAACTGCTGGCATTATGAATAGCCATTAATGCTTACATTTGCGCAGGTTTCCACACAGAAGATTATATGTAGGGAGCAGGTTGGATCTTGCATTGAAATATGACACCTTTGAAAGGGATAGATATGTAAATCTGGTTTTAAAACTACAACTCCCATCATTCCCTATCTGCACTTTTACAGATGGACAATGCCTTGAGATTGTTATATTTCAGTCATCTAGGTCGCACATACTGCAGCATTTGGTGTATTTTTTCCTCCTCATCAAGTTTGTAGATTTTTCTTATCATCATTGTAACATCCATATCCCCAGATGCAAGTGTGCCATAAAGATTTAACAGCCCAATTAATGACAGGTCATCCTGTTTTCCATGCGACACTAATATACTCTGGTCTTCATGCCTTAGGTGGCAGAAAGAAATTGATGAGTTTTGTTCTATGGGAGATTGAACTTTTCTGGCTGTGACCCTCTGCTTAGTAAACAAGGTCAGAGCGTAACCCCTGCCTTTCTTCCATCACGCCAGCATTAATGGGCCTTTGAACCCAGTGATTTCTGTAATACCTACCCAGCCACCTTACAATATTTCAACACAGTCAGTCTGTATTTTCTAATCTACTATTCCATCGTACATTATAGGTATTAAGCTGTTGATAACTCAATATTTTGGCAAACAAAAAAACACAGTAAGGCTGGTACACACCAGGCCCATATTTCATCAGTGCATTTTCCGACGGCCGAGACTGCATCTATCCGTCCATATCAAGACTAAGGGACGTGTTGGCAAATCACCATCATCTTGTGCAGTTCACTATGGGGCTGCAGATTGACTCGTGTGAAGTGTGGTCAACCGCAGCCACTATTGCCGGCAAACCACATTTCATTTTTCCCGACACGCTCTTTGGTCGGAGCTAATATCCCCTCATGTGTACCAGCCTAAGCGGCTCTGATCTATTGGCATGTACATATATTTGCCCTTTATTGTACCATAGCGTGATTTAGTGTTAGGTGCTATATCACACTGTCCATTTGTCTTGGATTATAAGAATGTCTTTTATAAATTTTTGTACAAGACTGGAATGGTTTGAATCCACAAACCCAACGCTGCGGTTCTCTTTACCCTAGAACCACCCCCAACCAATGCAAACACCATTGTGGGTTCCATGACCACGCCCCCACAAGTGGGGTAACCCGCCAGCCACGCCCCCAAACAATCCATGCTCTAGTTAGTACATTCCAACTATATATATATATATATATAGTATGTTTCTGTTGTAGACCTATAGTATATGTGGGCACGTGAAAACGAAGATACAGTTAATTGGGTATTTGTGTCTGATGGATTTTCATACTCCAAAAGGGGTCATGTAAAAAACATTTAAAAAAAAAACACATCTGCATATTACAAATTGTACCTTCGAGAAGGATGCTCCTAGCTGGGGCCCAGGGGCGACTGATTCGGTAAACCCTCAGATACAGTTGATTAGGCCTAGGTGGGTGTCGCTTACAAAACTGAAAAAAAACAATAAAAAAAAAGGTAAGTTTATCTTTAAATAACCAAGGTTGAAATAGCATAAAAACACAGCACAAGAACCAAATAACAATTACCTGGCCGTTTCGGTGGGTCTAGAACTTCTCCTGGCACATCCCACAACTTGCTTCCAGTGGAGAAAGGGTAGGGGAGTGCCTGCTCTAGTCCAAAAAATGGACCTCAACCGGCAGGATCCCCCCGGCCCCTTGCTGGTGCTGCGATGTTCCGCCGCCTCCCTTTTGATACTGCTCTTCAATCAATGCAGCCTCTTCTGCACGCTTTTCCCCCGTGCGATTACCTGACCCGGTTTGAGCCCCCTCTCCTTCACAAATCGCCTGTACAACCCGCCTCCCCCATATACGCATTTTTGTCGGACGGAGGTGGTTGCACAGAGGGAGTCCGAAGAGCTTTCCCCAGTGCTTACAGAGCTCCCTCACTAAAGCCGCATTTTTCCCACGGGTAAAAATTTGCGAGCCCTCAACCTCGCCTCTTGCCTCTCCGGAGGGTTCCTAGAGGAACCCTCCTGAGAGGGTCATGACTGATGTTCCCTCCAAAGTCGGGGCCCAGAGGCCCTGCCTCTGAGGAAATACTATGGCTCTCCCTGGCCTCCCTGCTGGCCCGATCACTTCACTTCCACTTCTCCCTCCCCCTCCTCTGGGCCACCTATCCACCACTCCCTTCCCCCCTCCCTGCTGGCCCTATCACTCCCTCCCCTCCCTACTGCTCCTATATCCTCCCCCTACTACTACTAACCCCTCCTGTCCCCCTACTACTATCCCTACTCCCTCCTCTCCCTCCTATGGGGTGGCCCCCCCCCTGGTCCTACTTCTCCTCCCTAATCCCGGTTTCTCTCCCTATCCCTCCTTCCCCTCCCTGACGATGGTGGCCCCCCTCCCTATCCCTCCCTCCCTGACTCATGGTGGCCCGCCCTATCCTTCCCTCCCTGGACTATGTGGCCCTTACCGATGCTTTCCGCCCTGACTTACTATGGGGCCCCTCCCTATCCCTCCCTCCCTGACTAGTGGCCCTCCCTATCCCTCCCCTCCCTGACTAAGTGGCCCTCCCCTCCCCTCCCTCCCTGAATGGTGGCCTCCCTATCCCTCCCTCCCTGACTATGGTGGCCCTTCCTAATGCTTCCCTCCCTTACTAATACTATGGGGGCCCCTCCCTATCCCTCCCTACCCTGACTACTATGGTGCTGCTTCTAAGACGCTAAACTCTGTCCTATCTGCTACCCCTGAAACCTGTCCTCTACTGCAACACTAACGTCCCCTGTCCCTAACTGTAACCCTCACTCTCACGGGCCTCCCATCCACTCCTAGCCCTGGGCTGAGAATGTGACACATTGACAGTGGGTAAACGAAGGCTCCCCCCACTGTAAAGGTTATCACCTCCTCAGACCACCTCTCTCGCTACTGCTATGTCTCTCCTCCTCCATTTTTACCTCAAATGCCTCAAAGCTCAAATTTGGGCCTCGAATTTCCCTCACGCCCTAACAGGTTGATTCTGTGGGCACCTAAGAAAGGAAATGGGTCCGCGCTCCTCTGCATACCCTAAAACTGGGCCGCCAGAGCATTTTCCTGTTATTTTTTAAAGGCGCCCGCTCCGTCTAAAATAACGATCGTTATTTTTACGATATCGAATCGTACTGCTACGATACGTCGTTAATCTACTATAACGATCGAAATTTACGATAGCGAATCGTACTTTACGATACCGTAACTATCGCTATCGTAAATGTTGCGATCGCTACTATCCGTAAATGTACTATCGGTATCGTAGAAATTACGATCGTATCAGGAGAATGCGATCTTATCGTAAAATAAGATCGTATTTACGACGTATTCGCTAAACTCGATACCGATCTTTTTATAAATAGGGCCATCAATCTTTGGGGTTTTTGTGAGGACATCCCTAAGATCTTTTAACCATTTTCCCCAAAGACCTTTATTGCTGGGGTGTATTGGGGGGGTTCAAAAACGCTCTTTGGGGCGAAAAGGTTGATTAGCAGGTTATTGTTTTTATATAAAAGTTTTTTTATTTAAGGTTTCCGTTGGAACTTATAGCAGATCTACCTCGTCCATGAGGTGATTATGTTTTGGTATTGGAATTAAGGATAGCCCTTACTGATAGTGTATGCTCACAAGGGGTCAAAACATGTTTCTGAGGTTATAAACTACCTCTCCTCGGGGGTCTGGGGGGCAAAGCCCCTTTTTCTTGTTGCCCCCATCCTCTTCCTTGTATACCTCCCCTTTTTTTATTTTTTGTTGTGCTCTTGTGACCACGCCCTAAAAATGGGTATCGTGATTCTTTTTCGTCTCTACGAGTGGGGTTTTGATTTGGTTCCTTCCTTTCAGTGTCAGATGCATAGAAAAGTCCTCCTAGTCTACCCTGTTTTTAATAAATATTTGCGATATCTACTACTACGTACGACGCCGATTTGGGCGTGAGGAATCGCTATTATTTCCATATAGGCCGAGCATACACGCGTTTTTTTTGTGCATAATCGAGGTCTACTCTAGTCATTTTTTTCTTTTTAAGGAACCAAATCCTCCTTGTAATTTAACGAATTTGGGTTATCAACGTTTTCAAGCCATTACATGATCAATCATATTAAGACCCTCACGGTGTAACGGTTTCCAATTTCTTAATCCTCCTCTTTTACTTTTGGGAGTTTCCTTACCTACTTTTCTATGACCTAGGAGTAAACAGGCAATGAGCATCGTGATTTAATATGCCGCAACCATTTGACACAAAAATCTGGTTCATACCGGGCCGATGGTAGGACATTACGTCTCTAAAAAGCCCTTGGTATTTTCTTTGGCTCTATGTATTCAGAGAGGAAAACCCCGTTGAGATGCAGGTCAATTTCTTTGCGCTTGAGTCTTCACAATTTGAAGAAATTATCCCTATTGGTTGGCGTCAGGGCTCAGTGCTATAAGTGATTCTTGAAGAGTAAATGTTGTCCACAATCTTCCTTGTTGAAATAAATTACCCCCTTGGTTTCAAGTTTCACAATGCCGATGCCTGTCCTTCCTGCTTCCTCTGCCATAGTCAGACTGCTAGAGAGACGAGAGCATGTAAAGTATGACGGGTCTTTAAGGTATCTGTGGGGTCCTATTCGGACATGGTCAATAGAATCAGAGGAGGAATCCTTGCACTCCAACACAGTGTTTCAGCCACCCCGTTGCTGCCGAAGAGCTATTGTAGGCAAATGAAGTACCGGCCACACGTGGGGTCTTTTTAAACAATACAAATTGTTTTATTCAACATAAAGCGTGATACATCAACGCGTTTCAGCCCTCTAGATCAGGCCGTCATCAGGATTACAGACAAATGAACACGCTGGTACATGTGAGTTTAATACAACAACACAGTGAATAAAAACAAAAAACCAAACATAAAAAACCAAACCCCCCTCCCGCCCACGGCCTAATCTTAGAGGGCTGAAACGCGTTGATTGTATCAAATGGTGCGGCATATTAAATCGCTGCTCATTCGACCTGTTACTCCTGGTCATAGAACAAGTAGGTAAGGAACTCCCAAAAGTAAAAGAGGAGATTAAGAACTTGGAAACCTTACACCGTGAGGGTCTTAATATGGATTTATCATGTAATTGGCTTGAAAAGTTGGATACCCAAATTCGTAAATACAAGGAGGATTTGGTTTCCTTTAAAAAGAAAAAAATGACTCGAGTAGACCTCGATTATGCACAAAAACGAGTGTATGGCTGGCTATATGGAAATAATAGCGAATTCTCACGCCCAAATCGGCGTAGATATCGCAAATCATTTAAAACAGTGGATAGCTCGGAGGACTCTAATGCATCTGACACTGAAAAGGAAGGCACAAATCAAAACCCCCCTCGTAGAGACGAAAAGAATCACGATACCCATTTTTTAGGGGTGGTCACAAGAGCCACAACAAAAATAAAAAAGGAGGTATACAAGAAGAGGATGGGGCAACAAGAAAAAGAGGCTTGCCCCCCAGACCCCCGAGGAGAAGGTAGTTTATAACCTCAGTAAACATGTTTTGACCCCCTGTGAGCATACACTTCTCAGTAAGGGCTTATCCTTCATTCCAATACCAAAACATAATCACCTCATGGACGAGGTAGATCTGTATAAGTTCCAACGGAACCTTAAATTAAAAGAACTTTATAAAAACAATAACCTGCCTACTCAACCTTTTCGCCCCAAGAGCTTCTTTGACCCCCCCAATACACCTCCAGCAATAAAGGTCTTTGGGGAAATGGTTAAAAATGATCTTAGGATGTCCTCACAAAACCCCAAAGATGATGGGCCCTATTTATAAAAGATCGGTATCGGATTTTAGCGATACGTCGTAAAATAACGATCTTATTTTACGATAAGGATCGCATTCTCCTGATAACGATCGTAATTTCTACGATACCGATCGTACATTTACGATAGAGCGATCGCACATTTACGATAGCGATCGTTACGGTATCGTAAATGTACGATCGCTATCGTAAATTTCGATCGTTATCGTAGATTAACGTACGTATCGTTAGCATTACGATCGATATCGTAAATAACGATCGTTATTTTACGACGGAGCGCGCCTTTAAAAAATAACAGGAAATGCTCTGGCGGCCATTTTAGGTACTGCAGAGGAGCGCGGACCCTCTTCCTTCTGTAGGAGCCCACAGAATCAACCTGTTATGGAGCGTGAGGGAAATTCGAGGCCCAAATTTGAGCTTTGAGGCATTTGAGGTAAAATGGAGGAGGAGAGACATAGCAGTAGCGAGAGAGGTGGCTGAGGAGGTGATAACCTTTACAGTGGGGGAGCCTTCGTTTACCCCACTGTCAATGTGTCACCTTCTCAGCCCAGGGCTAGGAGTGGATGGAGGCCCATGAGAGTGAGGTTACAGTTAGGGACAGGGAGTTAGTTTGCAGTAGGGACAGATTTCAGGTAGCAGATAGGACAGAGTTAGGTCTAGAAGCAGCCCCACCATAGTATCAGGGAGGGAGGGATAGGGAGGGGCGCCCCATAGTATACGTAGGGAGGGAAGCATAGGAAGGGCCCCATAGTCAGGGAGGGAGGGATAGGGAGGGCCACCATTCAGGGAGGGAGGGGATAGGGAGGGCCACTTAGTCAGGGAGGGAGGGATAGGAGGGCCACCATAGTCAGGGAGGGAGGGATAGGGAGGGGCCCCATAGTAGTCAGGGGGAAAGCATGGAGGGCCACCATAGTCAAGGAGGGAAGGATAGGGGGGCCACCATAGTCAGGGAGGGAGGGATAGGGAGGGGCACCATAGTCGAGGGGAGGGATAGGGGAGGGATAGGGGGAGAAGTAGGAACAGGGGGGGGCACCATAGGAGGGAGGGCAGGGAGTAGGGATAGTAGTTAGGGGGACAGGGAGGGGTAGTAGTAGTAGGGGGAGGTATAGGAGCAGTAGGGAGGGGGGAGGGAGTATAGGGGCCAGCAGGGAGGGGGGAGGGAGGTGATAGGATGGCCCAGAGGAGGGGATGGAGTGATGTCGGGCCAGCAGGGAGCAGGGAGAGCCTTTCCTCAGAGGCAGGGCCTCTTGGGCCCCGCCTTTGAGGGAACTCAGTTCATCGACCCTCTCAGGAGGGTTCCTCTAGGAACCCTCCGAGAGGCAAGAGGCGAGGTTGAGGGCTCGCAAATTTTTCCCGTCGGGAAAATGCGGCTTTAGTGAGGGAGCTCTGTAAGCACTGGGGAAGCTCTTCGGCTCCCTCTGTGCAACCACCTCCGTAGCCGACAAAATTCGTTATGGGGAGGCGGGTTGTAAGGGTGTGAATGGAGAGGGGGCTCACCGCGGTAATCGCACGGTGGGAGCAGTGCAGGAAGAGGCTGCATGATTGAAGAGCAGTATCAAAAGGAGGCTGGCGGAACATCGCAGCCCAGCAAGGGGCCGGGGGGATTCCTGCCGTGAGGTCCATTTTTTGGACTATGAGCAGGCATCCTCCCTTTCTCCACTGGAAGCAGTTGTGGGTGTGCCAGCGAGAAGTCTAGACCACCGACCGTCCAGTAATTGTTATTTGGTCTTGTGCTGTGTTTTTATGCTTTTCAACCTTGGTTATTTAAAGATAAACTTACCTTTTTTTTTTCTGTTTTTTTTCGTTTTCGTATAGCGACACCCCCTGGCCTATCCCACTGTATCTGAGGGTTTACCTGCATCAGTCGCCCCTGGCCCCAGCTAGGAGCATCCTTCTCGAGGTAAATTTGTTAATATGCAGCATGTGTTTTTTTTAAATGTTTTTTACATGACCCCTTTTGGATGTATGAATCCATACATACACAAATACCCAATTAACTGTATCTTGTTTTCACTGCACATATATATAGTTACAACAGAAACATACTATATATATATATATATATAGTTGGATGTACCTAGAGCCTGATTGTTTGGGGTGGCTGCGGGTTACCCCACTTGTGGGGCGTGGTTCATGGAACCCACAATGTGTTTGCATTGGTTGGGGGTGGTTCTAGGGTAAAGAGAACCGCAGTCGTTTGGGTTGTGATCAAACCATTCCAGTCTTTTACAAAAATTTTATAAAAACATTCTTATCAATCCAAGACAAATGGACAGTGTGTATAGCACCTAACACTAAATCACGCTATGGTACATAAAGGGCAAATATATGTACATGCCAAAGATCAGAGCCGTCTTAGGCTGGTACACATGAGGGATAGTTTGGCCCGACCAAGAGCGCTTGTCGGGAAAAATGAATGTTGGTTGCGGCAATAGTGGCTGCGGTTGAACACTTCACACGAGTCAATCGTGCAGCCCCATAGTGAACTGCAAAGATGATTGTGATTTGCCAACACTCCCTTAGTCTGATATGGACGATAGATGTCAGTCTCGGCCGTCGGAAAATGCCTGACTGAAAATATGTGCTGGTGTGTACCAGCCTTACTGTGTTTTTTTGTTGCCAAAATATTGAGTTATCAACAGCTTTAATTACCTATAATGTGATGGACATAGTAGATAGAATACAGACTGCTGTGTTGAAATACTTGTAAGTGGCTGGGTAGTATTACAGAAATCACTGGGTACAAAGGCCATTATGCTGGAGTGATGAGAAAGGCAGGGGTTTACAGCTCTGACCTTGGTTTACTAGCATAGGTCACAGCCAGCAAAAGTATCAATCTCCCATAGAACAAACTCATCAAATTTCTTTCTTCCACCTAAGCATGAAGACCAGAGCTACGTGTCTGCATGGAACAGATGACATGTCATTTAATTGGGCTGTGTAAATCTTTAATGGCACACTTCTCTGGGGATATGGATGATTAAATGATGATAAGAAATAATCTCAACTTGATGAGGAAAAAATACACAAATGCTGCAGGTATGTGGACCTCTAGATGACTGACATATAACAATCTCAAGCATTGTCCATCTGTAAAGTGCAGATAGGGAAGTGGGAGTTGTAGTTTTAAACCAGCATTACAATATCTATCCCTTTCAAAGGTGTCATATTTCTGCAAGATCCACCTGCTCCCTCTATAATCTTCTGTTGTGGACCTGCCAATGTAAGCTTAATGGTCTATCATAATGCGCAGTTTAGACAGTGTGTGTAGATTACAAACTATCAGGGATTGAATAAAAATTGTCATCATTTCTCATGGTGCTAATTTAATTTTGCCCAAAACATCTGATTTATTAACCTTTGAAAGCTAACATCTGCTTGGTTAGTGCAAAATTACCAGCATTTTAAACGAGGAATAAGCTTTATTGAATAACCCTGTCTATTCTGCAGGACATAGTTATAAAATCTAACTAGAATCCCGTAGAATCCAGATGTTTGACAAACTATAACTTCCTTGCCTATAGGAACTGAATGCTGGGAGTTGGTTTCTAAGCCATCAGCTGAACTAATGGTTATCTATATCTGTCACAGATCACCAATAAATACTTGTAGGTCCGATTTAATAAGCTGATGGCCCATGAAAAGATAGAAGTTGGAAGAGTAAGGCCGGGTAGGTAGTAGGGAACAGTGAGGCCCTGGGTAGGTAGTTGGACAATCGTGCATATATTATATAAAGGTGTACATTGCACATTATACCACAGATCTCGAGCTGTTGGTCCTAAATTTGTTTGAAAAATAGAACTCACAGCATTCCACTACAGCACTTACAATATCACAGGCATTAGGGAATGTTGGGAGTTGTAGTTTTCTGGACATTTGGATGTTTTCAAGTTGAAGACCCCTGCATATATTTAGTGGTTGGTTTGCTTGTTTCTATTAACATTTTTGATGATTATCCAACATTACTTTCAATTGTAGACGTTTGGAACTTCCCTGTAGAGAATGAGGAGAGAATGCTCAAAGCGGGTTGGGTATTTTTTTTGGGTCACAAAGCTTACGGTGAGCGGTGGTGGCGGTTTGTAGAAGTGGATCTAAAAGTGGGTTGCGGCTATGACTTTTATTGGGTTGGTGTGTGGGGGGGAAAAATATATCCATGCAGGACTCTAATGTTCACTTCTGTGTTTTTTAACCTTTGCCCAAACGTACAATTTGTATGACATTTTTCCCACACTTGACTTTGCCATAAAAATGAATATTAATGGACACGACTTGTGATATTATTGATATTGTTTTTCAACAGATATCGGTGAGCAGCCCTGCTGCGGGTGGAACGTTCTCGTGTCGGAAGTCCAACCGGCACCTATGGATGGTAAATTTATACACCATATCTTAAATCAATCTTCAAAATGTACTGCAGAGTGAGGCACACAACAGATCAATTCCTTTTAAATCACAAACGTATGCATGCGCAAACGCAAGGAAATCTCACCTGAAATTGCATGTGATTGCGTGTGCAATTGCGTTTGCAGCGCAGTGACCGTGCCCTTAACATAGTATATACATTCACAGAGATTCATATGGATGGGACCACTTATATGGGTGGCTACATGTACAAATAAGGAACAGTAGCATAGTAGAAAGAGTTTTTTTTGTACGGGCCTCCCACAGCAGACATCAATCAGAGATACAAATGAGATTAGTGGCTTCATATAAAATGTAACTTTTAAAAGTCCATATTAAAAACATTCATAAATATTTGACTGGCCATATATACATACAATCCGGTGCCAAACACCTGAAGCGTTCATCATCTGATGAAGTGTCCATAGGGCACGAAACGCATCAGGGGTTGGCAACCGGATGTATGTATATATGGGCCAGTCAAATATTATATGAATGTTTTTAATATGGACTTTTAAAAGTTAATTTTATATGAAGCCACTAATCTCATTTGTAATCTCCTGATTGATGTCTGCTGTGGAGGCCGTTACAAAAAAACTCTTTCACTATGCTACTGATCCATCAGGAGGTGTTGATCCTCCTGAGGTAGCGTGGCCAACTCAGTTGTTTGGAATTACGGAGCAGGGGGAGTCCCAGCAGCCTACATGCAAACAGCAATTGTTTGGAGGAAACAAATAAGGAACAGCCAAATTAGCATTGTGCACTTGCTGACAGATAATGTTTATTTAAGGGCTAGGTCCCACAATCACGCACAGCAGCGCATGTGGTATTTTCATGTGTGTGAAATCGGTGGGCATGTGTTCCCGCACAATGTTGTTGTCATTCATGCCATAGTCCCTCAATTTTTGCCCACACATGCAAATAATGAACCAGACAGCAGTGCACACTACAGTGGGAACGACCTAGTAGCATTGCAACTGGCAAAATTGCACCAACAATGCTTCTAGAATGGCTTTGGACCTCTTTTGCCTTTATGCCATGCTGTGTATAAGCTTAATTTGAGTGTCTGCACTATTCACTATCTGACAATATATATATATTTGTTTTTTTATAGATCGGCTGCGCCTGACCAGCCCACTGCCAGGTCTGGGCAGGAGCCGGCAGAGTCATCCTGGGGGCCCCGACGAGAACCAAGATTTCCACAAAGCAAGGTACTGCGGAGCCGTTATCTCGCCCGCCTTCTGCACCACGTCAAGTCGCCGGAATTTCAAAATTTACACCAAGTAGTTTTGGGAAGGGAAGTAAGGTCTACATGAGGTCTATGGACATTTCCTAAAACTACTGGTTGGAAATCTCGAACGAATTGGTGCAGTGGTGTAGAAAGTGCAGGATGCTCAACGGGGTCAGAGACCACAGATGCAACTGCTGAGGGTGGGAGCATCTGCTGAACCGGGGACATCTGCTGTGTAGGTGCAATCTCTGAGGTGGGTGCAACTGCTGAGGTGGGGGCATTGCTGAGGTGGTTGCTTGCGAGGGTGGTTGCATCTGCTGAGGTTGGTGATTGAGAGGTGGTTGTTGTCTTGGTGAGCGGGGCGGCTGTAGCGTGAGGTGGTTGCTGAGTGTGGTGCTGAGGAGCAGGTGCCACCTCGGCAGCAGTGTTGGGACACCTTCGAGAGGAGAGGGTTCTGCTCAAAAAGGAGTAGTCGGAAGGTGAACCAACCTGAGGATGCTTGAAGCTAGGGTGTGGACTGGTACATCCACACTGCTTCAGTCCCTTGCCTATGGTGCTTGTGGTTGTTTACTCCTGCCTCTTATTTGGTATGCTCTTTAATCCACACCCCTTACAATCCCTCCCCCGATACGGAGGTTGTTTACAGTGGATTGCTGTACCTCTCCCAGTGTTTTTTCCCTCCTAAAGTTGCATTTTCCGACATTAACCATTTAGTCATTTAATTGGTTTTTATTTTACTATTTTTTTCCCTTAATATACCTTCACACATTAGGTGTTTACTTTTATTTTTAGGTTGTCATCAAATAGATCTCTTAAAACTATGTACTTTCTCAAACATTGTTGATTTTAGTTTAATTGTATGCTAAGGGGGCTGTTGGAAGGCCTATTCATTTATTTTGTCTTCACTGACTTGCTTGTCTTTACCTAATGGTATAAACAGTTGTTGCTTCAGCACATGATCTATATTTAGTGATAATGAGATATCACTATTAAGGACAGCTTGATCTAAAATAATTGATGTCTTACCTTCATCCATATCTTCCAACATCCTATCTTGAACGCAATTTACATACTTGCCAAGATATTCCCCCTTTAGATTTGGAAAAACGTTATAATTGAAACAATGTTTGTAAAGTCTGCAAAAGGTGTTATACGCCCCTATTAGAATAGTACTTTGATGACACACAAGTACCTTTTGTGATTGTGGCATGAAATTATCTGGCTAAATGTAGTTTCTTGTAGCAAGTAGTCACTAAGTTGGGAAATTCAACAATTATTTAGGTATTCTTAATATTCTACTTGAAAAATTTCCAATTTTTACTACTGGAGGCAAAATATCATCAATCTACTTAAACCTGTAAATTTAAACATTGAGTAATGTCACCACTAACATGTTGGTTTGTAATTGTTACCATCAGCACGTGATATTTGTATTTCTACAAATAGCACATAAACTTAGGCTCCATTTAGCTCTGTTTAACTAGCAACAAACACATCCCAAGTGGTTGGATTTTGCTACACATAGTTAAGGATGTGTGTACAGAAAATACTGTACTACTTCTGTCCATAGTTTTACCACAGTAAGGTTGTTAAAAAAGAGCATTTGTCCCTCATTTCAAAGATGTGAAAGGTAGTAGCAGATAGTATTTATTGGGGGAGAGGGCTACTGTCCATAGTCCAATTCAACAATACCAAGTGTTCATTTCAACAGTACTTAAAGGATAACGGTGTTCTCCATAGAAGTACCTACATTAGAAAGAAATGTGTGATCCTTTTTTCAAAAAGGAAGAATAAGCGATTCTATGCTCTCTTGGTTATGTAGTCAGAGCTTCAAATTTAAAACTCCACACAGTCAAAAGAATCCAGTGAATATGTGACTGTCACTGCTGTGCTGTGTTACAAGCACACCCAGCCAAAAAAGAACATATTTCTTAAGCTATTTAAATACAGTTACAGCAGTCGGATACAACTGGATGCCCCGTGCCTCTCGCCTGGGCACAGGGGTCCTACTAATATTGCTTGGTGATGTCAAGATTACAGTACTAGCTGCAAATATCACTTTTATACCAAACAGTCTTTTGGATAGATTGCAGCTACAAGCATTATGCTGGAGTCTACACGTTTCTTTAAGTAGCATTAGCAGTTCTCTCCTCTCCATTTGTCTTTCTTCCTCACAGTTGTCTTTTCACAGGTTGTGTTGTTTGGTTCTACAGAAGGATATCAAAGTAGGCATTTGACCTACTTGGATCACAGCCAGATTCTGGCAAGGTATATTGGCCTATGTTAATTTGATGTTGGCTGTTCCAGTGGCTGAACAAAAAGGATCTTATTCCATTAAGATTTCCAATCCTCTATGCATTACACCCAAAATAGTGAACCTTCTTATTGCAGACTACTTGTCTTTACTTTTAGAGTTTATGGAAGGCAGTTTTCAAGCCAGTGATTGATAACCCAGCTTTTTGCATAAGTAATTTGGGTTTTTGGTTATGTATAGTATTTGAGGTTGAATAAAGACATAGTCCCATCCAATTCAACTTATCTAGCAATATCCTCATTTCCTGCCTAACTGTTGATCCTGAGAAGGCAAAAAAAAAACAGCAAATTATGAAGGGGGGAAAAATTTTTCCTGTATCCAAGTGGCGATCGGAAAAATTCCCTGCAGCAAACATTCCTTGTTTGCAGAACTTATCCAGCTTTTTGTGGAAACTGACCAATGAACTGCTTATAACAACGTCCCACGGAAGACAGTTCCATAGTTTTACCGTTCTCACAGTGAAAACCCTTGCCTAGCTTGAAGCCTAACCATTTTTCTGACAAGTCTTAAGGGATGTCCTTGTGTCCTTTACATGTTCAATTGGTGAACAATGCCCCAGATATGTTTATTGATGGCCTGTTAATGTATTTAACACAGCAATCAATCCCACGCAAGCCGCCATTTCTCCAGCGTACATAATAGTACTTTTCCAGTCCTCTCTTCATATTCAAGCTCCGCCAATCCTCCTTATTATTTTAGTTGCCCTTCTTTGAACCCTTTCCATTTCAAAGATGTCCTTTTGGTACACAAAATTGCACAGCATATTTCAAAGAGGCCATTACCAATGCATTGTAAAGAGGAGAATTACATTTTTCCTCCCTTGAATCCATACCGTCTTTATACAAACAAATACCATGTGCTTGGCTATTGCCGCCTGGCACGCTTTGCTTCCTTGAAGTTTGTATCCACCACAACTCCAAGATACATTTCAACAGGATTACTTAACACAGAGCCATTATAGTAATAAGTAGACAAGGATTTTTAAGTCCAAAATACATCACCGTACATTTATCACCATTGAATTACATCTGCCACTTAGCAGCCCAATTTGACAATTCTATGTAGATCCCCTTGCAACGATTGCACATCTCTGAAGTTTTCAAATGGTTGTTCAAATTTTTTTGTTGTCAGCAACACAGAAACCTTGTGACAATACCCACTTCACAACTATTAATATGCTCAACTTGTTCATTAGCACTTGTTTTGGACAGCCCCTTTTCCATTTTGACACAATATCCATGAACTATATTTGTGCCAAAGAGTATAAATGGATCCTAAGCACACTTGTTTGTTTTCAACCTTAATAAACTGAATATAGTATTTTGTCAAGCCTTGCATATTTTTCACCAATGAATAAGTACTTTCAGTCGTTTGGACAAACACTTTTTATGTATAGCCAACAAAAATGGGCCTTGAACCTTGTATGTATAGAATACTTAATGTGTCTTGAATCCATGTAATTGCAGTGTGTTGTGTTTAAACACTACTTGGAATTTTTACACATTTTTATATTTTTTGGATGAATGTTAACAAACAAAAATATCGTCTTCCATTTTTAACTTAGCATTTGCAAGACATTACATAAATTTCCTTCTTACAGGCAAGTCCTTTGAGAGTTTTGTTTGCCTGCTTGCTACCTCTTTTCCTGGGAGGAACCGGATGTGGATGCGCTGGTTTGCAAACAACCTCTTGTCTTCCGGGAAGTGTTCACGTCTCAGTTTTGGATGGGGTGGGGGGGGGAGAGTGGGAGGTGTGTGCCAGTGAAAAGTGCCCTTGACCCACTTTTCCATTGTGTACTTGCGAGTGGAAAAGTGCGCCAGTGGGGAGCAAATGACATTCTAGGGCAAAGGTCATCAATGAGGTGTTTTCTTCCTCCAATCTCCTGCTTAAAGGCAAAGTCCTTTGAGAGTGTTGTTTGCCCTGTTGCTACCTCTTTTCCTGGGAGGAACCGGATGTGGATGCGCTGGTTGCAAACAAACATTTGTCTTCGGGAAGTGTTCACGTCTCAGTTTTGGATGGGGTGATGGGGGGAGAGTGGTTGCCAGTTGAAAGTGCTTGAACCACTTTTAGTTTTGTGCTATATGCGAGTGGAAAAGTTGCCCAGTGGGGGAGCAAATGACATTCTAGGCAAAGGTCCTCAATGGGTGTTCCTCCAATCTCTGCTTAAAGGCAAAGTCCTTTGAGAGTGTTGTTGGCCTGCTTGCTACCTCTTTTCCTGGGAGGAACCAGGAGTGTGGATTGCTGGTCTTGCAAACACACCTTTTGCTTCCGGGAAGTGTTCCCGTATCAGTTTTGGTGGGGGGGTAGGGGTGGGGGAGAGGGTTGCCAGTTGAAAGTGCCTTGAACCACACTTTTCCATTGTGCTACTATGCGAGTGAAAAGTTGACCAGTGGGGGAGCAAATGACATTCTAGGGCAAAGGTCATCAATGAGGTGTTTCTCCAATCTCCTGCAAAGGCAAGTCCTTGAGAGTGTGTTGCCTGCTTGCTACCCTCTTTTCCTGGGAGGAACGGATGTGGATGCGCTGGTTGCAAAACCACCTCTTGTCTTAGGAAGATGTGTTCACGTCTCAGTTTTGATGGGGTGGGTGGGGGAGAGTGGGTTGCCACGTGTGAAAGGCCTGACACCACTTTTCCATTGTGTACTATGCGAGTGGAAAAGTTGCCCAGTGGGGGAGCAAATGACATTCTAAGGGCAAAGGTCATCAAGAGGTGTTTCATCAATCTCCTGCTAAAGGCAAAGTCCTTTGAGAGTGTTGTTTGCCTGCTTCACCTCTTTTCCTGGGAGGAACCGGATGTGGATGCGATGGTTGCAAACACACTCTTGTTCTTCGGGAAGTGTTCACGTCTCAGTTTTGGATGGGGTGGTGGTGGGGAGATGGTTTGCCAGTTGAAAGTGCCTGACCCACTTTTCCATTGTGTACTATGCGAGTGGAAAAGTTGCCAGTGGGGGAGCAAATGACATTCTACGGGCAAAGGTCATCAATGAGTGTGTTTCCTCCAATCTACCTGCTTAAAGGCAAAGTCCTTGAGAGTGTTGTTTGCCCTGCTTGCACCTCTTTTCCTGAGGAGGAACCGGAGGGATGCGCTGGTTGCAAAACACACCTCTGTTTCCGGGAAGGTTCACGTCTCAGTTTTGGATGGGGTGGGGTGGGGGAGCGAGAGTGGTTGCCAGTTGAAAAGTGCCTGACCCACTTTTCCATTGTGCTACTATTGCGAGTGGAAAAGTTGCCCAGTGGGGGGAGCAAAGGACATTCTAAGGGCAAAGGTCATCAATGAGGTGTTCCTCCAATCTCTGCTTAAAGGCAAAGTCTTTGAGAGTGTTGTTTGCCTGCTTGCTACCTCTTTCTCTTGAAGGAACCGGATGGTGGATGCGCTGGTTGCAAACACACCTTTGTCTCCGGAAGTGTTCACGTCTCAGTTTTGGATGGGGTGGGTGGGGGGGAGAGTGGTTGCCAGTTGAGAAGTGCCTTGACCCACTTTTCATTGTGCTACCTATGCGAGTGAAAAGTTGCCCAGTGGGGGAGCAAATGACATTCTAAGGGCAAAGGTCATCAATGAGGTGTTTCCTCCAATCTCTGCTTAAAGGCAAAGTCTTGGAGTGTTGTTTGCTGCTTGTACCTCTTTTCCTGGGAGGAACCGGGATGTGACTGCGCTGGTTGCAAACACACATTTGTCTTCCGGAAGTGTTCACGTCTCAGTTTTGGATGGGTGGGTGGGGGGAGAGTGGTTGCCAGTTGAAAGTGCCTTGACCCACTTTTCCATTGTGCTACTATGCGAGTGGAAAAGTTGCCCAGTGGGGGAGCAAATGACATTCTAAGGGCAAAGGTCATCAATGAGGTGTTTCCTCCATCTCCCGTTAAAGGCAAAGTCCTTTGAGAGTGTGTTTGCTGTTGCTACCTCTTTTCCTTGAAGGAACCGGATGTGATGCGTGGTTGCCAAACACACTCTTGTCTTCCGGGAAGTGTTCGTCTCAGTTTTGGATGGGGTGGGTGGGGGGGAGAGTGGTTGCCAGTTTGAAAGTGCCTTGACCCACTTTTCCATTGTGCTACTATGCGAGTGGAAAAGTTGCCCAGTGGGGGAGCAAATGACATTTAAGGGCACAAAGGTCATCAATGAGGTGTTTCTCTCCAATCTCTGCTTAAAGGCCAAAGTCCTTTGAGAGTGTTGTTGCCGCTGCTACCTCTTTTCCTGGGGAGAACCGGATGTGGATGCGCTGTTGCAAACACACCTCTTGTCTTCCGGGAGTGTTCACGTCTCAGTTTTGGATGGGGTGGGGGGGGAGAGTGGTTGCCAGTTGAAAGTGCCTGACCCACTTTTCCATTGTGCTAATAGCGAGTGGAAAAGTGCCCAGTGGGGGAGCAAATGACATTCTAAGGGCAAAGGTCATCAATGAGGTGTTTCCTCAATCTCCTGCTTAAGGCAAAGTCCTTTGAGAGTGTTGTTTGCCTGCTTGCTACCTCTTTTCTGGGAGGAACCGGATGTGGATGGCTGGTTGCAAACACACCTCTTGTCTTCCGGGAAGTGTCACGTCTCAGTTTTGGATGGGGTGGGTGGGGGGAGAGTGGTTGCCAGTTGAAAGTGCCTTGACCCACTTTTCCATTGTGCTACTATGCGAGTGGAAAAGTTGCCCAGTGGGGGAGCAAATGACATTCTAAGGGCAAAGGTCATCAATGAGGTGTTTCCCAATTCCTGCTTAAAGGCAAAGTCCTTTGAGAGTGTTGTTTGCCTGCTTGCTACCTCTTTTCCTGGGAGGAACCGGATGTGGATGCGCTGGTTGCAAACACAACCTCTTGTCTTCCGGGAAGTGTTCACGTCTCAGTTTTGGATGGGGTGGGTGGGGGGAGAGTGGTTGCCAGTTGAAAGTGCCTTGACCCACTTTTCCATTGTGCTACTATGCGAGTGGAAAAGTTGCCCAGTGGGGGAGCAAATGACATTCTAAGAGCAAAGGTCATCAATGAGGTGTTTCCTCCAATCTCCTGCTTAAAGGCAAAGTCCTTTGAGAGTGTTGTTTGCCTGCTTGCTACCTCTTTTCCTTGAAGGAACCGGATGTGGATACGCTGGTTGCAAACACACCTCTTGTCTTCCGGAAAGTGATAACATCTCGCTTTTGGGTGGGGGCAGGGTGGTAACCCTTTTTGCCATTGTGCTAATATGCAAGTGGAACATTTGCCCAGTGGGTGATAAAATAACAATCTAAATGGCTCAGTTTGTCTGGCAACACCTCTTTAAATAGATGCAATGGCTGCAAAACACACATATTTGAACTTAATAAAGCTGCATACACTATAGACCAAATTATTTGCCTATAGGTTATGCAGCTAGTCCATTTCATAATAATTCTGAGTAGATGATTTCACTTTAATAGGTTACTGATCTTTTCAAATTTTCCAACTGTATCAAAAGTAGACACTTAACAAGTTTCAAAACATTTAAATCACAATTGTAGCCTGCAGGTATGTAAAAGGTACCTGTGCAGCTAATTGAAGATAATTGTATAATTTCATCCATTTCTATAGACAAGAGTTCAAAAACATGCAGTATCGCATATTTGCCATACCTTGTGCTTTCATTACTGTCCCTCCACATCCCACATTTCCAGGTGCAAACGTAAAGTTACAACAAGGCTTCTTTAATTAACAGGTTTCTTCATAGAATATATGCAGTAACAATAATAAGCAGTGGTATTGTAAACGTAAAAATGCAACCATACATTTACACTCATGATGGTAAATGTATGATGTATAGTGAAAATTGACAATACCAATGATTGTAACCATTGTTTAATAGTGCTGTATTGATCACAAGGAGCACGCACCTTGATAAATATGGCGCTATGTGATTAACACCAGTTAATAACATTAAAGAGTCACGTAGTTATTTGTAGAAAGCCACAAGGAAATTTTTCATGTACGTAAGGGAAAAGTGATATTTAGCAAAATAACATTGGTACATCAATAATCTTGGGATTATGCTTTGATTACTGTTTACTTACAATGGTTGGTTTCCAATATGCCTTTAACATGTTTTGGATAGTAATGTTTAAATTGATGTGTTCTCTCCCCCCCCCCCCTTAATGAAAAACATCCCTAAACATGCAGTTTACAAATGGCCATTAGGGTGTTTATAGGTTTTGCCCATTTCGGTTATGTTTTTTTATTATTTGACTTTGGACTTGTTAATGTAGGCTAAAAGTTGCATCTGCAATTTGACAATAATCAAAAATGCAACATTTTTAATGTAGCCCTGGCAACAATAGTGGATATCCAAATGTTGTGCCTGCTCTACTATTTGGGAAAAATGTGATGGTTTAAAAGACTAAATTTCAAAAATAATCATTTGGCAGCAATTAAAAGTCGCATAAAGTGATATTGTAGTGACATGCACTTTAAAGACATTGTGATTGGACTGTCATCTCTCAGAGCACTTGTCATGGCCATTGCACATCTTCTGAATACCATTGTTGGGCCTGTTGCAGTATCTTGAACAAATTGGCTGCTTTAAAGGCTTTACAAGACTTTCGTAATCCAAATTTCCACATTTGACATCAATTGTAAGTTGCATAAATTGATATGTGAGTGCCACACAGTTTAAAGACATTGTCATTGACTGTCATCCATCAGAGCACTTGTCATGCCTATTAAACATCTTGACAATTCCATTGTTGGGCCTGTTGCAGTATCTTGACAACATTGGCTGCTTTAAAGCCTTTACAAGACTTTTGTGGTTGAAAAATTCTAGATTTGCCAGCATTTGGAAGTCGCATAAAGCCGTGGCAACAATAGTGGATATCCAAATGTTGTGCCTGCTCTACTATTGGGAAAAATGTGATGGTTTAAAAGACTAAATTTCAAAAATAATCATTTGGCAGCAATTAAAGTGGAAAATAAAGTGATATTGTACTGTCATGCAATTTTAAAGACATTGTGATTGGACTGTCATCCCTCAGAGCACTTGTCCTGCCTGTTGCACATCTTGACAATTCCATAGTTGCGTCTGTTGCAGTATCTTGACAACATTGACTGCTTTAAAGCCTTTAGCATTCCAAATTTCCACATTTACAAACATTCGAAGTGCTAAAGTGATATGGGGTGCCATGCAATTTAAGACATTGTATTGGACTGTCATCCCTCAGAGCACTGTCATGCCGTTGCACATCTTGTCAATGCCATTGTTGCGGCTGTTGCAGTATCTTGAAAACGTTGGCTGCTTTAAGCCTTTACAAGACTTTTGCATTCCAAATTTCCACATTTGACAATAATTCGAAGCTGCATAAAGTGATATGGGAATGCCACACAGTTTAAAGACATTGTCATTGGACTGTCATCCCTCAGAGCACTTGTCCTGCCTGTTGCACATCTTGACAATTCCATAGTTGCGTCTGTTGCAGTATCTTGACAACATTGACTGCTTAAAGCCTTTAGCATTCCAAATTTCCACATTTGACAACACTTCGAAGTCGCATTAAAGTGATATGGGAGTGCCATGCAATTTAAAGACATTGTGATTGGACTGTCATCCCTCAGAGCACTTGTCATGCCCGTTGCACATCTTGTCAATGCCATTGTTGCGGCTGTTGCAGTATCTTGAAAACGTTGGCGCTTTAAGCCTTTACAAGACTTTTGCATTCCAAATTTCCACATTTGACAATAATTCGAAGCTGCATAAAGTGATATGGAATGCCACACAGTTTAAAGACATTGTCATTGGACTGTCATCCCTCAAAGCACTTGTCCTGCCTGTTGCCACATCTGACAATTCCATAGTGGTCTGTTGCAGTATCTTGACAACATTGACTGCTTTAAAGCCTTTAGCATTCCAAATTTCCACATTTGACAACACTTCGAAGTCACATAAAGTGATATGGGAGTGCCATGCAATTTAAAGACATTGTGATTGGACTGTCATCCCTCAGAGCACTTGTCATGCCCGTTGCACATCTTGTCAATGCCATTGTTGCGGCTGTTGCAGTATCTTGAAAACGTTGGCTGCTTAAGCCTTTACAAGACTTTTGCATTCCAAATTTCCACATTTGACAATAATTCGAAGCTGCATAAAGTGATATGGGAATGCCACACAGTTTAAAGACATTGTCATTGGAATGTCATCCTCAAAGCACTGTCATGCCCGTTATAAATCTTGACAATTCCTTTGTTGGGCCTGTTGCACCATCTTTACCAAATTGTCTGGTTTAAATATGTTCAAGAACTTTAATGTTCCAAAATTAATCATTTGCCAGCATATCTAAGTTGCATAAAGGGATATGGGAGTGGCACGCAATTCAAATACATTGTGATTGGACGTCAACCTCAATTGCACATCCAGTCCAGAACACAACCAAGTGCTCCTTGTTATGCTACAAAGTGGGGGGTGCATAAGATTGTTATTTTTAAGTTAGAAAACAGAGGGTTTAACACATTTGCCATTGACCACTAAAAATGTTCTCTGTAATAACTTTTCAGATCAAAGGTTTTAATATTGCTAATGTGGATACTTAATATTTGCAATGCATATTTTCAGTGCAATATGTAAAGTAGGTCAATTAAAATACAAGGCCCTGTGTAAGTGTATAATATGTAGAGCAAAATAAGTAGTTAAATGTGACACGTAAAAAAAATGGGGGGACAATGGACTATATATACACACACTACTATTTATTTTTTCCATCAACATTAATTAAGGACCTTTGTAACACATGTAAGACAAAAATGTTGCTTTCTGCTTGAACACAACTTTTAACACTTCTCCTATATTAAGATGACAAAATAAACATAAGACTACAAAATGACATCCTAATACTTCCACATCTTGATAATGGGATGATTATTCAAGGAGTTTAGGTTGGTTTAGAGTAGTGGCAGCCTTACAATAAAAATATTAATGGTTAAGGTAATAGGAACAAATTGTACCATCTTTGCCATTGATGAAAATGAAGACTCTTGGATATAAACTAATACCTTTTATTGGCCAACTAAAAAGTGTGATAATGCACACTTTCAAACCACTTACTCTTCTTAAATCAGACATGATACATACTGAATCTTGTAAAGCAATTCTTTATACATACAAGAGCAAAGACTATGAAATTATACAGATGTTATCTTATGCCCCTATACCTGGCAATGCCTGTTGTCCAAAAAAAACAATAAATACACATTCAATAATCACAGGCAGTACTAACAAATTTAACAAGGGTTAACCAATGACATACACTTCACCTCTAGGGTCAATGGAGAGTTGTTATAAATGAGATACTTGTGGTTTTGGGTGATTTAGACGAATTGTCTGTAATTAAATCTACATGACATAACATTAGAGCATAAAGCTTAGATCTTGTTGAGTCCACAGACCCACATTTTGGGATAAGTTTACATTCCTATTCTCCTTTTGGAATGACAAATTACCAATGACTCTGTGACTTTTAGATCTTTCAGGCTGTGTCTTTGGCTGCAGACATGGGCACCCACAGGGACATTTTTTTTGTTAATTGGGAACCTGTGTGAGTTAATCCTTAGTCTCAGGGACAGTCCATTTTTGCCTTCAAATAGTCCAGAGGGGCACCTAGAACATTAAATCAGGTATGAAACATTTGATGATTTGCAGGATTACCTTGTCTAGGAAATGTAAGTGCCTAACACACCTAGCAGGATACGTTACATACAATTAATTTTCTGGACAGTCAATTTTGTATGGTACATTTGGATTAGCACTGTCAAAAGTTAGCTGTCAGAATGTTGAATCAAAATAAAACACCAAATGTTTCACACATAGGATATTTTTTGAGAGACTGAGTATGCGGATTTGGATAAGCATTCCAATATTGTCATTTGATTAAGACGTATACATTGTTAAAGGTATCTTGCAAGTTTAATGCTGTTCCCCACGCTCCTGTTTTCTGTGGTCTTACAGGTGCTCTTCTCCTGTAGGTACTAACACACTAGCATTATCTTATTATTTGTAGTGTCTTTCATAATGCATTTTTCTACTATCAAAGACTTATGTGTTTGTTTTGTTTGTGACACGCTTGCGTGAACAACGTTTTGGGGGTGCCCTGAAACGTGTGCACACACACAAGCATGTCACAAATAAAACAAACATAAGTTAGTCTGAGTAGGTTTTTGTAAAATCAAAGACAATACAGATTGTTAAAGGTATATTGGTATATTTTGCCACCAATTTAAAATATACCTTTATTCTTTTAGGTAGGGGGACAAATAGATAGCAAAGCTTGAAACTATATTGTACACATAAACGACTTACATTGCCAATTTCTAGGTAGTCAATACTGTGTCCCTTTCTTGGCACCTTGATGGCGTACTGTGTTCTGTAAAGAGTAATAGATTTTAACACACAGAATAATCATTACTATAGTATGGTTTTCTTTGATAATGAAAGAATACACTTTTACACTAATTTAAAAAAAAAACAAAATAGTGAAAAAAATAGTGAAAGAGCAGGCTTAAGTTAAAACAGTTTGTGGTTATAAGTACAAAATGTAAAACCATTGGTTTATTTAATAAAAAAGAAGGTTTAACCTTGGTGTGAAATTATTTGTTATAATTGCAAGCTTATTGTGGTTACAGTGTTAAGTAAACAATCTAATTAATTTGAAAAACTTTGAGAATTTGGTTTGATCATATTTTGTTGTAAACAATGTTACATGTAATTTCAAAAACATACATGCTGCCCTTAAGATTGGGTTAAAATATTTGTTACAAATAACAAAAAATAAATGTTTACAATTATCTACAAGTGTGCATTTTCTTACCTATGCATTTTTGATCTGTGCCTCAGCTGGAGAAATCTCCCTGGCTTTGTAGATAGTCTACTTTTCCTATTTGTCCCATAAGGAAAGAAATTAAACATAACTTTCTTTGTGAAAGTTGAAAGTAATTCAGTCACTCACTCACTCTGCTGTGCCATTTTCAGAGTGAGTGAGTGAATTGCTGTATTAGAAGTACAGGAAAAATGGATGCAATACCCACTGACTGGTAAGTCCTCTTGTTCACTGAACTGGGGGTGGAGGGTGAGGTTCTTGCCACTGCAGATGTTTCAAAACTATAACTCCCAGCTACTAAAGCATGCTGGAAGTTTTATTTTACAAATATCTGGAGTGCAAAGAAATGAGGCTTCATTTGACTTTTAAATAGACAGCAGAATTTTAATATAGTAATAGCTAAATCCTGCATGGCTATTACTGTATAGGACTACTGTATGTGGAATCTACAATCAATTTAAAGGGCTCCTAAAGCCTCTAAACAATACACAATCCCAAGGATGCTAGTATCTATTGTTGCCTTCTGACTGTTTGTAAATTTGGAAAAAGGACAATGACCGTTGGGCCTGGCAAAAGTAGACAGGGGCAACATTTCACCACAAACAAGTGTGCAGACCATAGAGAATTACATGATTAGCCATATTTAAGATATGTCCAATCATCCATTTAAATAAACAGTATGATTTTGGTATGCCAGTCATGTGAAAAATAAGTATATTGGGCATAACAATTGCATGGTGTGTACGTAGCCTTTGCAAAATCATAATTTTATTTGGACCAATTATTAAATAGGGCCAATGTAGCAAGAGATGTTAGATGTTGATATGCTCCCAGTGGCAGTTTGAAACTATTTGGTTTAAATAATCCCACTCCACACTATAGTATAAAGCTAGATACACACAGAGACCGATAAAGGCCTGAGACCATCTGATACAATAGTATCAGGGCATATTTGGCACTGTTTTGCAGCTTTCACAAACAAGGCGCGCACACCCAATTCAGGTCCACCGAGCGGGCATGCAGGAAAGTCTGTAAATTAGCGTCATCTGTGGTACATTCCTAGAGGGAGTCGACTGCAGTTGAGGGAAACACACATTACTACATTTCCTCCCAATGCTGTGCATAGGGAGAACACTTGGGGACTGTATCTTCAGATGTGAAAAATATATATACCGTGCAATTACAGTGGATCCTTAACAGCTGCCTCCTAGGAATACCCATGCATAATAGTCCTGGCTGGCATCTAGTTTACAAATGTGACATTGGTATGGACATTAATTTGAATATGGATACTCACAACATGAAAAGTCCAAACTTGCATATCCTGCTAGGGGCGCCAGCCTGACATCTTAAGGGTGGTTTTCTATGGACAAAAATACAACTTATTAACAAAATCTACAACTTAGAAATATGACGTTTAATTGTAACATACTATTAACAGTACTACAAGCAAAGAGTGTGAGACGATAAGCTCCCGGCGTACTCTTTGCCCACGAGTAGTGTCCCCAGACCTGGGAGCGTACCCCTCTTCAGGTGTGTCCGAGTCAACGTTGGGTGTGGGTACTCCATGGCGTAAAGCCAAATTATGGAGTACCGCACACACCAACGGTGATTTCGGACACACGGGTGGGAGAATAAGAAGTCTCCCCCGGTTGAAGAGAGGCACCGGAAGCGCGCCTTTAGAACACCAAAGCAACGTTCAATGACGTTGCGCGCTCTTCCGATGGGCACGGTTTGTACCTACGCTCTCCATTAGTCTGAGGCACTCTTACAGGGGTCATCAACCATGGTGAACCATATCCTGCGTCTCCTGTAGAGGTAAAAGAGTAAGATTACAAATGCAAAATATGGAAATTGTTAAAGGAAGACTAAAGCAGCTACAATGATTATATTCCATTCCTTTATATTCAAAGGGAGATGTGACCCACTTCATCTTACCTCCCCGGAGTAATAGAATGCCTGGGGGACACAGCCAAAACTTACCTACAGCCGCTGCAGTACATTCAGCACTGACAGCCTTGTTACACACTTTAGCGCGACCAAGCACCCCTAAATGTGGTGCGTATTCCAAAAGATAAGTGCACAATTGGGAGAGCAGGACAGTGCGGCTGTCAGTGCAGAAGGAAATGCAAGCGGAGCAGCTGTAAAGTAAGTTTGGCTGTGTCCCCCAGGCGTTCTATTACTCACCGGGAACTGAGAATAACTATTCTCACCTCCCTGTGAATAATAAACAAATTGAGTTAACTTATTTTTATTGCATTAGTGTTCCTTTACAATATGATGCTAACATACACTTTGAATACACATTGACCTTTATGTCCTCAAATTGATACCCTCCCACCCAGCTCACAAAAGACATGTGGAAATATAAAACCGATTTGAACCACACTAGAGAGACACCTACATTATTAACCCTTAATGCTGCTTGTTTATACACACATGATGCAGAGGGTAATAAGTTCACCTGATCCTAGCACAGCTTTGTTAATGTTCTTCCAATATAGTGTACTTAGTTAAGGGGAATATGGAAGGCTTAGGTTATAGAAACCACATCAAAAAAAGTACAGGGGGAGGATAATGAAGATAACCTGATGTTTTAACCAGCTCTGTGAAATGTATTTCACAGAATGTTGGGAGAGGTAGGTGTAGAGACACAACATAGTGCAGGGGGAGGATTAGGAAGAGCAGCAGATCAGCACAGCTCTGTATAATATACAAAGGGGAATATTAGAGGTCCACACATTTGGCATGCAATCCACCACACATTTTGGTTTTTACAAGAACTACCCACTAGCCCGCCCTCTGGCATTGATCCTTGCTGGAAAAGTTCAAAGAGAGCTGACTGGCGCAGAATATAGGAGTCATGGCAACTGCTGGGAATCCAGATCTTACACTCATAATCCGCAGGGGGGAAATCACACACCATCTGCACATTCAGGGAGTGAAACCGACGCCGGTCCTATTACACTGACTCCCTGATGCGAGGTGGGTGCGAGCGGAATATGAGTGCAATCGATTGCGCCAAGGCAATTTGGAAAATGGCCAATTTGATAAAAATCATCTTTTAATTGTTGCCATTCTGCCCCAGTAGATGGGAAGGTAATGAGCCTCCGTGAGTGACGCAATATCGCCTTCAGCACTTGCTGGAGTATCCTACTAAATGTAGGCTGGCTCATGCCAATGATGCGGGAGGTCACCGGCTGAAATGTGGCATTGCCCAAGAAATACAAAACTGCAAGCAGTTTAGTCATTCCAGGCAAGCCACATTCTGGCATCAGAGGTTCAAGCTCAGTTTCACTAGGAAAACAGACGCATGAATAGCATCACGGTTTAACCGGACATCCTCACCACATCATTATCAGACAGCTCCTCCAAAGAAATCTTCTGCGGAAGCATCTGGGCTGCCTGATCCTAACAGGACTTTCTACCCTCCTCCTCTCTTCCTCCAACAAAATGGTGGCAGCCATAGCTGGCCCAGCTATTATAAACTCCATGGCATTGTATTAGTGCACTGTTACTGACCATTTATAGGCTGCCTGTTTTCTAAATCTCATCAGTTGCCTAATTAAGTGTGAAAGCTTGGAGCTGTCTCTAATTAATGGAGACTCAGGGGTAGAACATTTTCTGCTGATTAGTTTGAGGAGTGTTTGCGGCATTTGTGTTTGTTATATTTTAGCAAGTAATGGATCCCTTTTGCGGTAAAAGCTAACAAAAATGACAGATGAATAAACCCTGTAGTGTAGTATAGTATAGTATTTACAGTGGAATAAAGACATAGGCCCAACCATCTCAGCAATCACCACATTTCCTACCTAACAGTTCATCCAGAGGAAGGCAACCCCCCCTCCCCCAGCAGAATTAGGAAAGGGAATAAAAATCCTTTGAGACAATACATTAATGAATCAATACCTATAGGCTGGAACATTCCTTGTTTGCTTTACCATTCTCACAGTGGAAAACCCTCTCTAAACTTGAAGCCTAAACTTATTTACTTAAAGTCGTGAAGGGATGTGATTTCCAATTTTCTAGTTCGTTCACGCAAATATTACAGTTACACATGCAAACCTTAGGAAGTGTTCACATGGCCTCTGACCACACCCTAGTGTAACATCAGAGTTTAAATGGCAAATAAAACACAACTACACTGTGTAGTATAGAACTATAACAGTGTTATTACCTAATCACATAATGACAAGGTGTATTGTTATAACTATAGCGGTGTTATATCTACCATCTACTACATAATGACACGGTTGTTTGTTATAAATAACGGTGTTATATCTACCGTTACTACATAATGACACTGTGGTATGTGTATAACTATAACGATGTTATTCTACCATCTACATAATGACACGGTGGTATTTATAAACTATAGCAGTGTTATATCTTACCATCTACTACATAATGACACGGTGTATTGTTAAACTATAGCGGTGTTATATCTACCATCTACTACATAATGACACGGTGTATTGTTATAACTATAACGGTGTTATATCTACCGTCTACTACATAACGACACTGTGTATTGTTATAACTATAGCGGTGTTATATCTACCATCTACTACATAATGACATGGTGTATTGTTATAACTATAACGGTGTTATATCTACCATCTACTACATAATGACACGGTGTATTGTTATAACTATAGCAGTGTTATATCTACCATCTACTACATAATGACAGTGTATTGTTCCTCAGGTATAGGAAGGGGAATTTGTATCCCCCGAAATGGGGGTATACCTGAGGAAGGGGAATTTGTACCCCGAAATGGGGGTATACCTGAGGAAGGGGAATTTGTATCCCCCGAAATGGGGGTATACCTGAGGAAGGGGAATTTGTATACCCCGAAACGTTGTATGTCTTTTTGCTGAAATAAAACTAACTGAAAAGCGCAGAGTAGTGTGCTCCTCCAACTATTTTGCATTTGTTATATCTATCAGCCATCACATGTGTCAACAAAATCTGCTTACATTTTGTGATTACAACACCAGTTTTAGTTGTAGAACATCATCATAATAAACAAAGCCAACCTTGTTGTAAACCACACGATTCAGCATAATAACAGGGCGTGCAGTAGTGAAAAATGGATTAAGATTTTCTCCTAAATGGAGAGCAGCAATATTGGTATGTAGAAACTAAGCTGTAGTCTTTAAAACAGTGTAAAATGAATACAGATGAATGATAATAATAAGAACATGCACACGTTTTATATGTACACGTTGTACATGGTAGAATGGATGTTTTTATTTTACTGGGCTGTTTAACGATATTAGCGTTATCGGTATTTACGCGCGGTATCGTTATTTAACGATCGGTATTTTACGATAACTAGCGCTATTTTACGATAGCTAGCGGCACTGTGCGCACGTTATTTTACGATCGCTATCGTTATTTTACGATCGATATCGTTATTTTACGATACCGATAACGAGCGTAAAATAACGATATCGATCGTAAAATAACGATAGCGATCGTAAAATAACGATAGCGATCGTAAAATAACGATATCGCTATTTAGCGATACCGCGGCTTTATAAATATGGCCCGATGTTTCTAGATGAACCAATCTCTCCATGAACGAGGCCCATGCCATACAAACTCTCAAGGAAGACCATAACCTAGTCATACGCCCTGCGGATAAAGGGGGAGCTATAGTTCTACTAGACCTAGCCTACTACAAGTAGGAACTCCTAAGTCAACTAAATGACTCTACGGCATACAAACGGCTACCGGGTGACCCTACGGGGAACTTACAAAAAATATTACATCAAAGACTACAAACGGCGGTCTCAAACGGGTGGATTACTGAGGGCACAAGTGGGTTCCTATATTGTGAAACCCCAAAAGTGCCTATCATCTATCGGTTCCAAAGATTCATAAGTCCGTTACGGCACCACCCGGGAGGCCCATTATTGCAGCATGGGGTCATTACTGAAACCAGTTTCATGTATATAGACCATTTTTTACAACCGTGGTTAAAAACATGAGATCCTATCTGCGTGATAGTGGCCAACTATTGGATATTCTGAGACAATACGATGGCCCAGTGGATAATACAGTGTTAATGTCCTGTGATGTTAAGAACCTATATACAGTGATACCACACCTGGATGGAGTCCTGGCATGTAAGGATGCACTAATCAACTCAGGACACATGGACCACCAATAGAATTCCTTATGGACCTCCTACTATTCTCGCTGGAAAATAATTCTTAGGTTCGAATCCACATACTACCAACAGATAGCGGGGACCACTATGGGGTCTAATGCGGGCCCGTCCTTCGCGAATGTTCATGCAAAAGACGAGGAACACACATATTTTGCCCCTATGTGAAGACAAGATCCTCATCATAAACGGTATATAGATGACCTATTTATCCTATGGAAGGGGACTGAGGCGGAATGTGCAGGTTTATGGAAATCTGAATTCCAAAAAAAGCCCAATACGCTTTACCTACAAAACCAGTTTAGAGTCCATTGAAATCTGGACTTGATGATAAACTACACAAACCTGTATCAGAAAGCACAGACAGAAATACTCTAATGCACGTGACCAGTTGCCTCCCAATAGCCCAAAAGAAGGGCATCATTTACTCAAATAATAAGAGTGTTGGAAAAACAACACCAATCGTACTAATGCACAAAAACAGCTTTGGAATGAAGTATAAATTTCTAGCTAGAGGATATGATAGTAATACTATAGAGGAACAAATGAAACGGGCTCTGAGTATTGTGAAATGGCAAAAATCTGGCCAAAAAACAAAACGCCCAAAAAAATTCCGGAAAGTATTCCGTTATTGGTCAATACAGCCCCCGGAGAAAATCCTTACGAAAAGTATAAGATCCAGATGGGAGATCATCAAAAATGACACCAGTTACCTTTTGGAAATAAATAAACCACTTATGGCATTCCGAAGAGGGAAAAACTTAAAGAACCTCTGGTAAGAACGGATTTTGAATGAACCATAATCAGGACATAACAACATGGCTGCCACCAACAAGAAAAGGTTGCTTAAATGTAGTGGCTGTTTGGCTTGCCGTTATGTAATAAGGGCCAAGACTTCCCTCACCCCAAATGGACAAAGAATCAAAATTAAACATAGACTTAATTGTCTTAGTCAATATTGCTATCTATTCATAACTTGCCCTTGCGACAGTATTACATAGGGAAGACAAATACCACGATCCGCGAGCGAATGGCTAATCATCGACAAGCTAAAGGAATGCATTGGGCACGACCAATACCAATAAGACCATGGACCTTAACAACACTAAATATGGCGAGCAATCTGTGCTAAACATTTTGCAAAAAAAGGGACATACATAGCCACCTTTAAGTGGATGGCTATTGATCACCAAATAAGTAAAGACGGGGAGAATCGGAATCGAGCCCTTTACGCATGGAAGCCCGTGGGTCAGATCCCTCAATACACTGTCACCGGCAGGCATGAACGAACAACTGTCATTGTCATGCTTCCTCTAATAAACAGATAGCATTAGATACTAGACCTTGCAGCTAATATAATTGAATTCTCCACATACCCTTAAAGTCAGCTAATTCTCCTCTCCTTGGCCCCTAACTGAGGAGACTTGCTTGTTACTAGAACCATATACAAATCTATAAATTTATATAGTTAGTTTGAGTAATGCCATTATTTAACTAAGGTCCAAGCTCCCAACTTTGAGAGGCCGCTGGCTATTATCCAAATGTGCCAAGATGCTAATTGAATATATACTCTAATAAGTGTATGCGTTTGATTTTAATTGTAGTTTTAGTTTCATGTCTGCTTTTATTATGCTTAGTCATCACTCACGTTTTACCTAGCCACTGTTGCTTTATTCTACATTACTATGTTGATTACTAACGTAGCACTATGCACTTTATTGTTGAACACATATGGCTTTTAAACGTTGGGATTTGCTTGTACATTGATATTTTAAGTAATTATACTATACTATAAATACTATATTTATATTCTTATGCACTATAGTTTTATGATGCCTCTTATTCCTATGTAAAATATCCCCTTAGGCACTTTTAAATACACTCCCTGATCACTTTAGAATGATTGCACCATACGGAGGTACTCTCTGATAGCACTTTGGGTCCACGATGAGATACCACCTGACTGATAAAAATTAGAATTGGAGTTGTGATAACTGTCACAGATCGGTTTTAGTGGGGAGTGGCCAGACTTTACATCACTATCATGCACGATCCACTTATAGACACTTGGGGATGGGATGTAAGGGGTTAATGAAGTGGGCGGGGGGGGGGAGTGGGCGGGGAGGGGGGTTGGTTTTTTATCATGTGTGTATTTAAACTCACCTGAACAGCGTGTCTGTAATCCTGATGATGGCCTGATCTTAGAGGGCTGAAACGCGTTGATTGTATCACGCTTTATGCTGAATAAAACAATTTGTATTGTTTAAATAAGACCCCACGTGTGCGCGCTGGTACTTCACTTTGCCTATAAATATAATATTATATATATATAATATATATATAAAATATATTCAGTACACCAAGTCCACAGTTCCACATTAAAAAACACATAGATCTTAGATGTTGGCAGCTCCCTCCTCCGAAATGCATGCATGCTCATATGGTAGAAATGAGAGGAACTTTCGTAAGATGTGTTTTTCGTGCCGAAGAGGAGATGTCAGCATGCCATGCTATTCTATTTACCTGATGTACTGAATGAAATCAAATGACTTTTAAAATGGGTGGAGAGCTATATATACACAAGAAGCAAGCTCCGAACATCTCACTGTCCTCCAAAAGAGAAGTTGCAACCCCGATAATTCAGTCCATAAGGTGGCTTCCCATCAAACAAAGAATCATATTCAATAACCTTCTTTTAACCTTTAAATCCCCTCACTCTCCTGCAGCTCCCTACTTATCTTTTCTCTTGGTCCCTTATGTTCCTGGCCATGCCCTTCTCCAAAACTCCCCTACAAACACTGCATCCTACCATCTTAAACCATTCTCTCTTGCTGATCCCTACCTTTGGAACTCTCTCCCTTTCTTGCTTCGCCAAATGATATCCATTTACACTTTCAAATCTAGACTGTTATCCTACCTTTCTGAGCATCAGCACAACAAATGATTGTTAGTCCCTTTAAGCACTTTGTACCCATCCCCCCACTTGCATCTGTATGTTGTCCCACTCACTTAGATTGGAAGGTCTTCGGGGGAGGGATCTCATTCCTAATGTGTCAAATCATGTTTCACTTATATCACTTTATATTTAATTTATAAAATTTATGTGTGTTCTTAAGCAATGTAAGAAATTGTATTTAATTTTTATTTATCTGTATAATTGTTTGCACTTTTCTCCTTGTTTGTATACTCTGTATTTTATAATGTACAGTGCTGCGTACCCAAGTGGCGCTTTATAAATAAAATTATACATACATACATACATAAAATATAGCTTAGCCACTCCTGCCTATATTAGGTGCAAATGTATACTTCTCACACCTTGATTCAAAATGTTATGTTCTAAACACATATAGACATGCAGGGAAATGTTATAAAAGTTCTTATTGTTAAAAATTGTGCTAATTTTGCCACAACCAATCAGATGTTAGTGGCATATAAGATCTGATTGGTTGGGGCAATTTTAGCACCATTTTTAACAATAAGAACTTTTATTACATCTCCCTGATGGTTTATTATTCCCTTCCATTATAAATGATGACTTTAAAGGGCACCCCCAAAACTACATTATTCCCCACTGCTGGCCCCACTGTGCAGTGTTTAAAAATCTTAACCTTACCTCTCTGCTCCAAATGGTTCTCCTGTAATGTCTTCCCAAAGTCCTAGAAAGTAAAGAGTAGGAACCTGGCTGGAGGGAAAAAGTTTCTGTCCTCTAAGAGGTTTCTGGCTTGCTCGGTGCAGCCCTTTCCCCTCTCCCTCCTTCCCGATCCCTGTTTGCTCCATGGTGTCCTAGTGTAAAATCCATTTTCTGTAGTGTAGGGGACCCTCTCCCACCCCCAACCACTAAATTAGTTTGTAAAAAAAATAACCCAAACTCTACTTAAACAGCCTTGTTCACCCGGCATTCTGCACTGCCGTGTCCGTGATTGGCTGCCTTTCAGCCAGTCCGGCCCCCTGCTTGCAGTTTCATGCAAGCAGAGAGCTGTGTCTGAATGCCAGGGATCGAGGCTGTGTAAGAAGATTTCAGGTTATTTTTTTTACAAACTAATATAGCGGTTGGGGTGGGAGAGGGTCCCCTACACTGCAGAAAAATTAGTAAAAAGAGGTGGAGATACCCTTTAAAGAATGAGAATAAATAGTTAACAGTTATAAGAATAAGAGGCAGCTAATCTTGTTTAAAACTAAATTAGAGGGTACAGCTTCTTGTTAGTCAGCACTGCTGATTAGTCGTTAGCAGTTCTAGACTTGTATCTTGAGACATAAGGAAACCTATAGGTTATTAAAGGTTATGACACCCTTAGGAAGAAAAAATGATCCATTACAAATTTTAAAATCAATGTGAACACTGCATGGGGAAGAATGGGAGACTGATTTGGTTGAGGAATGCAGGGGAAAGACTGAACTGGTTGAGTTAAAGGATAAGTTCACTCAAAAAGTATGGGTGCTTTGTTTTTCAACTAGTCCTGATGGTTTTTATGGCAGATGAATTGCCCATACATGGCACAATTGATGGACAAAATGGACAGGCATACATATTGTGTTGACAAAAGGTCTAGGAACAACCATGTATTCAGGTAACATGACTGTTTGGACCCTTATGATCATGGCTTTATGGTCTTAAATATTTCTTGAAAGACAATTGTTCCTATGTTCTTTGTACAACAACTTCTATATTGAATTAACAATGAGAAAAACGTAATTTGCGTCTCATCCTTCTGTATGTATGGGGGACTTCCTGGAACATCCTTTTGATGTGGAGTTTTTATTTCCTAACATAGTAGTTTGTGCTTATCTGAATTCCTTTCATCTGAAAGTTCTAGTCTCGTGGTCTGAGCATCATGTAGTAATTATAAATAGAGCTGTATCTGCTATTATTTTTGACACAACAATCCCCTGTGACTGAAGTTATATTGCTAGACAAATATATCTAGGTAAATAGATTCTATGTGAACCATCAGCCTCTTTCTGATATTAGTGATGATTCCAGTCCTACCATTTGAACTGTACATGGTTATGGCTGTCCTGTCCTTTGATCTGCTTTAGTTATACAGTATATTTTGTGAATTAGATGGTTCAGACAGTATCAGAGAGTTACAACATTGTTAAAAAAAAATCACAACCCTTCATATTGGAGTGTGTCCTAGGTGAATACAAATAAGGGGGGGGGGTTGTATACCTACACACAAGTAGTGTGTGTTCTTGGGTGAGTAAAGTATACACACATCCCTCATCACCATCAATGGGATGGTGAAAATAGTATACGTACACCTCTATGGGTTAACTTTAACATAGGTACTCAAGTAACCATATTACCCAAAAAACAGTAAAAATTGAGGGTAGCCAAAACTGGCTTAATATTAACCATACAATAAGACAGGCTGGGGGGCTTATGTATAAAAGGAATCCCTCCATGCTTGAATAGAGTCTTATAGGAACAGGTATATTAAAGGCTGGAGGGCCATTTCACATTTTACTCACAAGCGAAAAATAATAAATATTTCATCTTCATATGTACATCACATAATATTCCTACAATCAATAAAATCTTCATATAAAGGCCCAATTCCCCTCCTAGATAAAAACCACTACATCACTAAGTTAGTATGATGTTGCGTATGCGATTCCGTTGCGTTTGCGCATGGAATTTCTCCTTTTAAGATATGAAATCACATGCGGCTGCGCATTAAAATGGTGATCGCATGCGATTGTGCATTAAAGTGGTGATCGCATGTGTTTGCGTATTGCAAATGGAAACGCAATTGCAATCGCATGGCTTGCCGCGATTGCAAAGTTAGGGAAAAAATGCATGCGCAATCGCAAAAAAAGCGCAATTGTGTGGCCTAGCCCTTGTGGCAGGAATTGATAAAACATTTTTGAGGTAAATTTTAAAGGCAAAATACACCAAACAATATTCCTCAAAAATAAGTGACAATCATCAGTATAAAGGCTTAAACATGGTACTGTATACAGTATGTAATGTTTTTATAGGCAGGTAAAAGACGTTTTCTATTATTTTCTATTGTGAATTCTTTGGCAATTTTTCTCATTGATTTTCTCTGACTGATCCAGCTACAGCGACAGTTATCAAACTTTCAGAAGTTTAATTATCTGTACAATTGTGTTCACAGGCTACTTTTAACCTTTCACCTGTTTCATTTGTTTATAAATTAGTTTTTTCCCCCAAAATAAATTGCTTTATCTTACTTTACTATAACTCAAAAGTGAAAAAAAAAAGAAAAAAAGAATTCAGCAGAAATAATTCATCTATTTATAAAGCAATGAAAGGTTTTATTTGTGACGTTTTCGCTGACATTCACCAGATATAATTTTCCTGTGTATCAATCAGTGAAATTGTTTGTTTATGTAAAGCCAGTTAAAGTCTTTTTATAAAGTAGTAAAACAGTTTTCTGTCATTTCCCTCCTTATTGTTTAAAATATATTATTTTATTCGCCTCATTTATTAATGAAAGAAAAGCAGAACTTTCCAGGAGGCTGCATGACGGAAGGCAATGCCATAGGGCCGCCAGGATAGCACCCCCCCCCACCAGACCACCAACCCTCCCACCTGCCTGTAAATAAAGGACACCACACATAGTTCCGATAGGAAATAAATGTTTAGGCCACATCTTTATTGTGACAATGATGCAAACAGTAAAACAATTCAAGTAACCATATAACTTGTACATAACCTTTTCTGTTAAGTCTAACTGGCAATGCCGTAACCCACCCATCCATACTAAACCGCCAGCCGCAGATCTTACCAGCTTTGCGGGTACGCCCGGGTTGGGTCTCCAATCCACCTCCCAGGGGACATAAGCTCCTTAGCTCCCCCTCCCAGCGAGGTTACCCACCATGTCTCCATGACTCCAATCCTCCATAATAATTTGCTGGCCGTTGTTGGGCCTTCCTGCATTGCCAGCGACCGCCATGGCAATGGGGTTGAAAACCTTAAAGCCCATTGCCCTTCCACAGCCTTAGGGCCAACTCAACACCTTCAGAAAGTCCTGAATTAAAAACATCTAGCCCTAAATCGGTTAAGTGTATGCCATCTGGTCGATAATATTCCTCGCTGCCTTCAAACATGTGGTGCCTAATGGCCAGACCTCCCCTCAAAAGCACGAACTTTGCAATGGCCTTGTTGATTTTTATGCGAGACCTCTCAATTGCCGTGAATGATCTAGCATAACGCCATAACCGACGGGGAATGATTTCTGACCAAAGGACAATTATGCCCGGACATTGATCACAGAGAAAATTAATATCTCTTTTAATATTTAATATGAGGTCTCGCATGGGCACCAAGCCCAAATCGTTCCCCCCCGCATGCAGGATAACCATATTTGGAAAACCTACTGACCTCAAATGTAATTCAAGCCGTTGCCTAATCTTACTCCAACCTAACCCACGATATCCAAACCAGAGTACCTTCACCCATTCCTCTTGCAGGCCGAGCCGGATGCCTTGCAGTCGTAGTTTTGCCCTCTGCTCTGCCCAGTAGATGTATGAATGCCCCATGACCCAGATCATACATGGTTCCGTACCTGTAAAACAACACCGTAACCGCAACCACTGAACAGGAATGACACAGCCAACTATATAGAGAGTTTTAAATTAACTAAACTTTTTTTTTTTTTTTTTTATGCAAAACCATCTCATTTTCCTTAAACTGTAACTTCCATCTCGTTAATCAACAGGTCTGGTCTGACGTAAGAGCGAAAGCGAGACGATTCCCATCTACCAATTTGTTTAACAGCAGTTTCACTTAGTCCCCATCTGGTAGCTTCCGTTGCTGCTCCAATTCGGAAGGAATGTGAGCCATATGAAGTTGGGGGGAGGCCCAACGTTACTAATGCCTTCTTAAAAACGGCAATAAATTGGAATCTCGATAGGCTCGAACCATCTTCATGGACCAGCAACGCAATGCTACTTGGCTTCCTCTCTAGATATTCCTTATAGCACCGAACGGGACATGTATCGCACTCCTGCACCTCTTGCAGGAAAACCTGCCGTCCTTTGCCTAGCTTGTCTGTCTTGGAGTCAAAAATAACAATTCGGAGCCTTGTCCCTTCCAAATATACATTTGAAAACAATAAACCTTTTTGGAGCTTACAATTGGGACTAACCAATTCGCCTAACATGAAGGCACCGTAAAAGGCTAAAGAGAAGGCCAATTGAAAGAGTAGTGTCTCATACTGCGTTTTGCATATATCTTTCAAACTCTGACACAAGTTGGATAACACAATAAAGGTTATTGGTCTCCTACCATCCTGAGATGTCCGACCCCTCCTGATACCCTTGAGGACCTGTCTCACCAAAAAAGACTTTGTTACGTCTGTCACCCTCTGTAATTTAAAAAGAAAAGCCAGAGCAGCTATTACCTTGCTTATGGATGATGATGAATGTCCCTCAGAAGCCAACTGAGACACTAACCATAGAATTCGGTCTTCCCTTTCCCGATCGCTTACCAGACCTATTGAATCTGATTGGAGGTTCAACCATGCGCGCCAGATTCTGTAATAAGAAGCCCACGTGGAAGGCGCCACTGAATTTTTTACCCAACTCGCCAATATTTCGAATGTATTCCCCACAAATGTTAAAGACATGGAAGGGGCTTCAAATCTGCCTTGGGTGCCAACTCCCGGAAGCGATCTATCTGTAGGCGAGAGAGAGCATCTGCAATTGTGTTGGAAGTACCGAGTACATGTGCTGCTCTAACCCAGACATTATGCTTCAGACATTTCAGTACCAGCTGTCTCAGTAAGTTTATGACGGGATCGGAAGTTGCAGAACAGTGATTTATAGAAGTGCTAAAAAGCACTTTCTTATTTTCCAGGTGGGGTGCCCACAATTCCAGAGAGACAACTATAGGAAAGAGCTCTAAAAAGGCCATATTTCGTGTAAGACCTAGCTCAAACCAACTCTCAGGCCACCTACGCACCACTGCCCACGAAAATAGGCTCCAAAACCCACAGAACCTGACGAGTCTGTGAATAGTTCAAGCTCTGCAGCTGTCTGTTGGTTCTCAAGCCAGATAGTTCGGCCGTTGTAGCTAGCCAGAAAAATAGCCCAAACCCGGAGGTCAGCCTTAATATGTCTTGTTAAGCGAACAAAGTGGTGTGGCTTTGTAATTCTGTTCGTCGATAACGCTAGCCGTCTACAAAATATTCTCCCCATAGGCATAATGCGACAGGCAAACGAAAGTTTGCCCAGTAGGGACTGCACCTGCCGTAAAGTTAACTTTTTGGCCCTTAGGGCCTCCTGCAACCTATTCCTGATGTCTGTCATCTTACCGATAGGCAATCTGCTCACCATCTCCACTGCGTCGATTTCTATGCCTAAGAATGTCATATTTGCCTTAGGGCCTGCCGTCTTTTCAATTGATAATGGCACCCCAAATCGGGAAAAAACTTTTTTAAAAATCTCTAAGGAATAGGTGCACACCCTTGAGTCTGGTGGGCCCACAATGAAGAAGTCATCAAGGTAATGTATTATTGATGAGTTTCCTGATTCCTCTCGAACCACCCACTCCAGGAAAGAACTGAAGGCCTCAAAATAGGCACAGGAGATGGAGCAACCCATGGGAAGGCAGCAATCAATGAAGATCTCATCTCCTACCGCACATCCCAGAAGGTGAAGACTATTGGGATGAACCGGCAATAGCCGAAATGCCGATTCGACATCTGCCTTTGCCATGAGTGCTCCCCTCCCGGCCCGACGAACCAATCGCAATGCCTGATCGAAAGAGGTATATGAGACCTTCGTCCATTCCTCATCAATGCTGTCGTTCACCGACGGTCCTTCTGGAAAGGAAAGGTGTTGTATCATGCGAAACTTTCCAGCTTCTTTTTTGGGCACCAGACCCAAGGTTGATATGACTAAGTCCCGTAGTGGTGGCTCGGAAAATGGACCAGCCATCCTGCCCAGTTCCACTTCCTTCAAAATTTTTTCTCTCACTAACCGCAGGTTATCCCTGGCTGATTTTAAATTTAACCTAGCTGAAAACCCCCCAATTTTTTTGCTAGGAATAATAAAACCTTGTTCAAAGCCCTGCACTAGGAGAGCTGCTTTCTGTCTGTCAGGGTACTTATTTAGAAATGGGCGCATTTCTTCTAACCTCACCGGCGTCGTCCCTTTTTCCAAAAAACTCGCTTCCACTAGCGCTTGGCCGTGATCTCCTAAAACATCTAAATGCTGGGTGATTGGACCCTCCGCACACTGTGCAGTCATGTCGAAAACGACATGAGGATCCCCAACGACAGACGCTGTCGTTGTATGACCAGCACAATCCCTTTTTTCCTGCGCCCGACGAAGGTGCCATTGCTCCGTCGGGCCTGTCAAGAAAGGGCTAAAAAGTACCTGGCGATGATAGGGACCTGGAGGCTACCATTATCTTCATCCAGAGCCCTATGTCCCTGTGGTCCCATTGTACATTGGCTCGTACAGCCATCCTCTGACGGAATTGCTCGTCGTACCTAAGCCAGGCATTGCCGCCATAGACCCGATGAGCTTCGCCTATAGTGTCCACGTAACAGAAAAGGCCAGAACAAAGTTCTGGGTGTTTCTGTCCTAGTATGCTTCCTAGGATGCAAAAGGCTTGAAGCCAATTAGTGAAGGAACGGGGAATAAGCCGATACCTCCTGCGATCCTCGTCTTCCTCTTTCCTATGCTCCTTGCCTTTTTCCCATTTATCTATGTTAAAGCGTTCTAATGGAAGCAGCGTAAAAATATCTATATAATCCCACTGCCAGATTTTTTCTCTGATTTCCTGTTTAAGGTGTGCCCCCAATGGACCTTCCAAGCACAAGTATGTGGTGCTCCAAGCCTGATCAGATATTAACCGGTCTGGTTGCTCCGCACCTTTCTTTGTAACTTCCAATTCCGTCACCCTGGGTTCTAATGGGCCAGAACTGCCTAACTCATGTGAGCTAAAACTGTGACCACGTTCCTTTGTTTGTGTGTGTCCGAACGTAAGACTGCCTGTAGAGGAATTGTTAGTACCCACTTGTACCTCTGAATTATCTAATCCTCCCAACGGACCGTCGGGCACGCTTGTAGGGTTTCCCACCACTTGTTGTCCTAACGAAGCGCCACTCCGATTGTTTTGCAGCCCCCATGTACTTAAATCATTCCCTCCCCCCCCCAATACATTTTCTGTTGCCCTCCATACCCCGACGTGTGACGGAAGTTCCTTTGAAGCTTCCCATCTACCTAACAAAACCTTTAAACCTTGTAAAAAATTGTCTAACTCTCCCCCGCATCTCCCGGAGTCAACAACATTCAAAGTCTCACCTGATGATAGAGGTGGCTGGGGTCCCGAGGGAAGTTGCAGTCCTGTGTCCTGTATTGCTCCTGGGTTTCCTCCTGCAGCGCTGCTGCCTTCCTCCGACGGAGGCCTGGCAGAATCCTCACCCTGTTAGGGCAGGAGTACGGAGGATACTCCCGATATCCAATCCCCCCTTTGAGGAGGAAGCGGAGGAAGTGGTTGTCCGCGAGCCAGACCCACCACTCGTTCCAGTGTTCCTGCTGCCCCTCTAGGTCTCCTAACACCTGCAGGAGCAGACCCCCTGGAAAGCACCTGTGATCCCACCACAGTAGGTGCCGTGAGAAGGACAGCCCCTGCAGTGTTGCCAGATTCCGGTGTCTGTGGAGCGCTGTTCCTGTTCTCCCTCTGCGAAGCTGCTGCTGTAGTGTGTGTGTGGACGGGAACTGCAGTTTGAGCGCGGCTTCTCCTCCCGGTATTGCGCTTCCGAGATCTCTGTGGAGCCGGGCCTTCTGGCTGCCTGTTGACGGCCGGCAATCTCCTGTCCTGTGGATTAGGTGAAGCGGAGCGTAGTCTTCGTCTCCTGGGGTCGGGACTCATGGAAGGGCTCAAGCTCTGTGGTGGCCTAGTCCTTCTAGGCCTAGCTGGCGTCGTTGTAGCTGGTATTGGAGCTGTTCCTCCCCGGGTCGGACTTGGGGTTGATGGCTGCACGTCTGGCTGATCCATAAGGTCTTGAATCCACTGTTCTCCACATCGAGCTCCCTGACGGATTCGGTCCAAGAGTCGCTCCAGTTGCAGGTTAGGAAGCGCCATTAGGTAACTGTGTTCCACTGTTCTCCTTTAGGTTTTGAAATGGCCGCTGTTATTAGCCCCTCCTACTCTCCAGCTACTCCCACTACTTTCTTAACCCTTTCCAAGCCCCTGTCCCTCTTTTAACCCCTCCCCCCCCTCCCACTATTCTCCCTCTACCTTTTCTCCCAGAGCTTGCCCCGTCATGAGCTCCTGCCTAACTATGTTGGCCTATCGCTTTCTATCTCTAAGTGTACCTAAAAGTGTCAACGTCAAATATTATTTGCATACAACCTTTTTAAATGGCATTTCACCTGATTTTAGCCTGCCCAGACCCATAAAGCCCCCTAGGTTTATAATCGGTGTTTCTTTTTAATTTCATACAAATTTTATAGTAGCAAGTTGGAATGTATTTTCTCCTGTTTTACACTATTAGTTGATATTTATTGATTTTACTGTAGTTTTAAGTTTCATGGGTTTGAAAATAGATAATGAACTGTTATCTATAGTTAGATAATGAAACTAATTCAAACTAATTTCTAATTAATTAAAAAAAATAAACTGAAAAGGCCACAATATGGTTTGAAACCATCCCCTCCAGGCTTAGGACCTAAACTGCTGGGTCTCTATCCCTCAAAGGTTTGCTTTTGATTGTTTGTAGTGTAAAGATTCATACACATGTGCAATCGTGGATGCCGACCCGACATGCGTGAAGTGTATGCACGGCCGTTTCGGACGATAATCGTACTGTGTATGGGCACTTTGTCGGGCGATGCGGCTGTTCGGTTGAAGATCTGCCCGGCCGGTCGGGCAACAATCCCTGACTGAATGGCCATTTAGGCTAACAAAGTGCACCTATATGCCACGATATATGCTGAAACGGCCGTGCATACACATTGTGCATCGTGGGTTGTCCCCTGCAATCGCACATGTGTATGAAGCTTTACTTGAAAGTTGCAATTGCTGGTCTGTTCCTCCTCACCTCTTTCTTGTGTATGGGGCCTGACCAAGGGGAAGACATGCTCTACAAGAAGTGCATTTTCCATTGGCCGCATCCCAGAGGGGGGAAGGGCAGAGCTAAACCAGACCACTCTTCACAACTTTCAGGTTCCTGAACTGTTTGATCTATGTTCATTGATTCTGTTTTTTTGACCTAACCAATCTTCATTTCCTGGCTTCACTTTTGCTCAGTTTTCTGACCTGTATTCTTTCTTACCTGTACTCAAAGAACTAAATCCAAATTTTTACACTCCAGAATCTGAAAATATCCCTGCTAAGAACACCAATAAACATTAAAATCCCACTACAGTAAATATCATTAAAGTAAATGCACCCCTCTGAATAACTGGATAAAATATCTATGTGTATATATGCTGACTCGCCACACCCCATACCTCAGTCACATCCTCCCTTGCCTAATCCAGACATCCCATCCTGCCAAATGTGGCTTCTGGGCTGGGTGGAGGAGTGTCACTCAGCAGGAAGGGGGCGTGACAGGGGCCGTGTCTTTGTGTGGAGAACCAGCAGAGTTAGAGGCATTCCGGGGTCATGATAGCAAGGTAAGGGGCCGAGTTAGAGGTATTTCAGGGGCATGGCAGCCAGGTAAGGGAGGTTCCAGGGAAGGAGGCTGCCAGTCTTTGCAGTCGTAGGAGCTTGGGGTGGTCTTGTGGGAGTGCGGGAGACCACTCCAGAATCAGGGAGACTCCCGCAACTGCTGGGAGGGGTGGGATACCTGCTTATCTGTCCTGTAAAAGCATTGGCTAGGGGCTACTAGTGCGTGTGACCAACTGTTTAAGTTCCTTTAGTGTCTTAGGACTGAGCATGTGTAAAGAACACAATGGTCAGTGACTACACTGTGTGATACTGGGCTAAATAAAAAAAAATTAGAAGCCTAGTGCACATCCAATTAATTTGTTTACATTTTACATTACCATTGTAATGCGACTTAAAGGGCATGTCCACCCCCAAAACTTTTATACTTTCCCCCACTACTGTCCCCTACTGTACTACTGTAGTGTAATAAAATCCTTATCTTATATCCCAGCTCCAAATGGTTCTCCTGTAATCCCCCACCAAAGTACAAAAAAGTGTCCACCAGGAGCCTGGCAGAGTCCATATAGGACCCCTGTCTCTCCTCCTGGAGAAGTTTGGCATGCGCACTGCAGCCCCTCCCTCTCCCTCCTGTTTTGGTCTCCCTCCCCCTAGCTTCAAACCCTTTTAGTATGTTATAGGGATTGCTTCCCCAGCCCCAAATGCTATAATCTTATTGCCAGAAACTCCCCCGATAGTTACTTACCTTACCTCTCTTCTCCGCCATTCTGAACTGCCGGCAGCCGCGTCCGTGATTGGCTGCCTCTCAGCCAATCACAGACATGGCTGACGGTCCGGCCCCTGCTTGCAGTCCCATGCAAGCAGAAGGCCGGGCACTGCGGCTAAGGAATGAGGGAAGGTAAGTAAAGATTGGGGGAGTTTCTGGCAATAAGATTATAGTGTTTGGGGCTGGGGAAGCAATACCTATAACATACTAAAAGTTGTTTTAAAGGATGGACATGCCTGTCCTTCTTTCTGGATAAATTAAAGTAATTAGTTTAATAACTTGGCCAAATTATTTTAAGCCCAGCAACCACTTCATGGTTTGCTTTATTCTGCTGGGTCCTAACGTTTAACCTTTTTTACTTAAGTAACTTTTTACCTTCTTAGGAGATGTAATTCTCAAACTTTGTCTTTATATCAGTACCTGCCTTTCATGAGATGAAAGTCCCTGCTGCTCTTTTGCTTGCTTTCTTGGGACTAAATCTCCAGCTTTCAGTACTTTAGTACTTGAACACATGACCCACTGTGGGTGGAGTACACATTTCCCTGAGGCTTGGACAAACCCCCAATACTGGGATAAAACATAAATCCATAGTAACATAGTAATTGAGGTTCAATAAATATATACTGTACATCCATCAAGTCCAACCTTTTAACCCTTCTTTTTAACCCTACCTAACAATTGTTCCAGAGGAAGGCAAAAAAAACCCCAAAAACAGCTTAAAAAGGGGGGGGGAGGGGAAGAGCTATGTTAGAAAGGTAAATTTCCCAACAACCATATCAAAATGAGAGGTGAAACACAAATTACTGCTTTTATATTGAGGTACTCTTCCTTCTAAAAGAGTGCTATTCTGAGGCTTTAGTTATCCTTTAAGGATAGAACCTATATGAACTCCTAGTAATACATCCTTGCTAGAATTTTTTCTGCATTGGTTTCCTATATTAGTGAAACAATTAACTGGCTTATAATATATATGTGTTATATATACGTGAATACTTCTCTTGTTTTTCATTGATGAATTCTACCTGCTTGGCGTGCTTTCTGCTTGACCCTATTCCCGTCACATGGGCAATGTGCGTCTTTATAACATTATAACTAATTTTATTGTCTATTCTAATGGGAAGAACAATATAAGCAAATGTTCTCTTTTTAACATAGTTTATTTATCAAAATATAATAACAGAGATGTAGAAAACATGATCTATTCCATTTTAACCATATTGTGGGCCATATTTATAAATTTGCAGTATCTTTATTTCACAATACCACACCTTTAACGATTGCAATTGCATTTGTAATTGTACTATCGCCTATACAGTACCATTGCGGTAGTCTACTACTGGATGGTACTGTACAGTCAAACGGTCCTAAATGTACTAGGTCACATACAGGGGCATAACTACCTGGGGAGCAGGGGGCATCTTCTTTTTTCCTATGACAGATATAGCCTCCTCCAAGATAACCACTGTAGATGAAGATGTCACATAATAGTTTTGCTGGGGCCCCCAGTGATTCCTAGTTAGTCCACTAGTCACGCAGGGTTTTTCTGACTGGAGCAAACATTCTGAAAAGAGAAAGACAAAATTTGTTCCAGCAAAATGGCCCAGCTATATTGTCCTTGTGGTCTCACACATGGAGTAGTACTAAAGTCAAAAAGCCCAAAATCAAATATTCCCTAAATATCTGCACAAAACAAGATGAGGTGCATAAGATCCCCCTTGCTGTGCTTAAACAAGATTGGTAGAATAAACCAACAATCTATGGCGTCTGTATGTGTATCTACATTTGTCAGTAACATCTATGGGATTTCTCCAATAGCACATTGTGATATTGCCAATGGCCTTAAATGTCAATAAGGTTATTCTTTAAAGCCTGCAGAGTCTTCCCCAGGGTATATTGGCATCAGCTGAGTCTGTCTGATCTCTCAGCAGCATCTTCCTTTTAGTTTCAATATGTGATGTGCGTCAGCACTCACAACTCTTTTCGAGATTCAGAATGAATTCAATTAAAGCTGGTAGGGAGAAAAGTCGTTTAAAGAAAATGGTAATTTAATAAATGAATAGGAAGATTCTATAATAGTCTTTGTTTTAGTAATGTTAAAAAGACAATTTTTTCCAGTAAAAATATATAGCCCACGATTATGTATTTCAATGACAATCGTGTTTCTCTGTTTATTTATCTTTTTTCTGTATTTTAAATGTGAAAAGATTTTTTTCAGTACATTTTTCTAATAAGGTTTGATGCTAATACATATTCAGTGCATATCTAAGTAAGTGTTTAATATTGGTTGTTGGAAGAGTGTCCAATTGTGTCTGTCACATCTAAAAATAACACAAGGCACGACAAATTAATTCTTTATGCAACCACAGCTTTCTGCAGGGAAAATAGTTATATTTGGCAAAAGTACTTTCATGACTGGCATCTGCTCCTGTGATTGGCTAAGGCATCGCACCTTAGCCAATCACAGGAGCGGATGCCGGTTGAGCGACTCCTGCTTGACTTCTGTTCACGGAAAAGGCATGGAAGTTAAGCAGAAGGCAACGGGGGAACGAAGGCTGGTAAGCACATTTCGGGGGACCTGTCAGTGCTATAAACCTTGCGAGGCTCGAGGTTTATAGCAATTTCCTACCAGATACCAAAATTTAGTTTGGGGGGGTGGACATACCCTTTAATGCTGGAGAGATTCTGTGAGAGGTTTGGGGTAATATGGTAAATCAGCTAACACAGGCTATTTTACGATTTATGGAGATTTGGTTTGCATGAGAGACACAGGCTCCTGTGGCCTAGATTCTATTAGCCAATCATTAGGAAAATTAAACAACAGATCCATCAGCAATTTACACTTCTGTGAGCACAAGTGCTTTTCCTAGTGGGCCATTCTGTCCCTGCATGTTAGTCCCTTGGATTGTGTTATAATGATACGACCATTTTCTGATTAAAAGTTAAAGTTTTTAGATCTTGGGTTGATCAATGTCTAAAATAAACTTACCTGCTTCTAATTCTTAAAGATGTTAAAAAAAAAAACGTTTTTAAAGTTACGTGGCCTTTCTTGTCTATTTCCCCCTCTCTTAAAAAGATACTTCAAATGCATTGTCATGAGTAAAGGGCTTGGAAAACCAATTTTCCTCATTATCTATTCTTGTCTCTAGTGAGCAATCCATTTCCATTTCATTTAACTATCAGTGGGTCTCTCTGTGAAACACTGGAACATGATCAAAGGAATTTGGAGGAAGAGTTTCTGAATTTCCAGTAAATTGATGAATCTACCAACACTTGCCTAACGAAGCAGAAAATTTCCAAGGCCCATTCAAATTTCTCACAATCTGTTCTACATCAGTTTGTCGGCCTACATATTACATAAGGTCAGCCTACATATTACAGCATGCTTTCTCAGTTATAGGGCTTATACAGAGAGAGAGAGAGAGACATAAGCTAACTGTTTCAAATATTCTATATACACTGAATAGCAATGTTCTTGCTGAACTATTTTATGGAAACTATACTGTATATATACTGTATATACTGTATACTGCACTCTTATTATTATATAATACATACGTGTGATATTTTATAATGGGAGCTGCAGTGGTATATATCCTTATAAAAATCACTCAGCTATGTCACTAAGTGACTCATTTCTTATATTTCTTATATCCCACTACTCCGCCCATTCCAGTGTTCATGCATTTTTGCAGTGTTTGCAGCTGGAGCTGCTTCCTGTCACTAATCAATCTCTCTCTCCTCCTCCACAAAGATTTGTTTAGCCGCATAGATGCTGGGCTGGGATGTTCCTTTCTACTGAGTTTAAGTTACAGAAGGTAGTTTGGGGGATTTAAGGTGGAAATAGGGACAAGGCTAGAATTTAAAATGTGAATGGGGTGAAGGGATCGGATACTGTGAATGGGATAATGCGCCCCTTCACATTATAATATAAGGACATTACGCCAGCCTGTAGTTCCCTGACCTGTATAAAAGTACTCGGCCTAAGGTCTCGTGCTTCTATATGGTCAGGAAACTCCATGGTGGCGTAATATCCTTATATTATCCCTTATATTTTATTATATAGATTTTTAGCTAGTCCGATGACCCTCTCCTCTCCATATAGGTGCAAAAGAATGTGTTGGTAACATAATTTTTTTATCCTATACAGGGGAGACTTTGTGATGTTCCATGCTGTTCCTGTTTTGGCTTGCGGCATAGTATTGTAGAAATTTCAAAACTTTTTGATTTTTAAATTCTAAAAATTTTCAAACAGAGAATTTTCCAAAGTATTTTTGCAGTTTAAAAAATACAAAAAAGTCAGAAATCCACAAATTTCGAATTCTGGTAGAAGTGTGAAATCCGTTTCATGTCCAACTCTAGTGTTTGTAATTGGAAATCATGGCAATTAGAGATGGCCAAACTTTCTAAAGTTCGGCTTGTTTTTGTACTTCTAACTTTCCCTATAATCGAGCTATTGTTGAGCTTCCGCATTGAATTTTCAAGGGTTACCAAAATCGAACACCACATTTGAGGGTTATCGCTGATTTCAAGGGTTATCGAACTACACATTCGAGGGTTATGGATCGCTAAAGTTGAGGGTTATCATTGAATTTGAGGATTACCAAAAACAAATGCAACATTCAAGGGATATGGCTGATTTCGAGGGTTACCGAACACCACATTCTAGGGTTATGGAGGGCTAAAGTCGAGATATATCTACTCGAAAATTCAAGAATCCTCGAAAAATTTGATAATTATCAAAAATTCGGAAAGTTTGGATAGTTCAAAATCCGGAATAGTTTGAATAGTAGTTTGTTCGAACTATTAAAATTCGTATTGAACTCGGGTTCGAGTTTGAGTTCTAGTCCATTTCTAATGGCGATATTTTTATAATAGTAATTAAGGTGTTGACTGACCTACTCTATTTTGTTTGATTTAAAATTGTTGCTTTATTTATTATTTATCCTCTTTATTTCTAGACCTGATCTCATTTAAATTAGGTTTTTTCCCGTAAATGTTATTTGTTATAATACCTGTTATATCTTTTCATTTTAATAATAAATGCAAGAAAAATTGCACATTTTCCCTTTACCAGTATAAAGGACTGAATAGTTTACTGCTAACAAAATACACTCATCTCCTCTTTATTGCTTTTTAGAGCCACACTTAGAAAATACAAGTTTGGACATAAACTGTCTGCAAGAAAACAAGCTGAAAATTGACGACCCAACCAAAACAAGCAGGGAGAATCAGAAATACTGTTCTGCGTGGCAAAGTGTAATAATAGACTATATATAAGTGAAGAATGTGCAATCTGCTTTGGAAAATTAGAAAATTCAGTACTTTTAAAAATCTAAAGGACATATCAATTCTCTTGGGTTGTTGAGGTAAACCATGTCTAATGTTTAAAACCTCTTATGATTTCAAATGCGAGATTACTCTATAGGCTTTAGTACAGTAAAATGTGCAGTTAGGAGGATCTGTTTAAGTGAAAGGTTTTTCTGGGATTTAGAAATGTTCCCTTTGCTCTGGTGCCAGCCTTGGATATATTTAACTTGCATCAAATACATTACTCATTCACAAAGTATTTCTCCCTTTCAGGGAGAGGAAGTCGGTTCCCAGATGCTAGACTAACTTTTCTAGTGGTTAAATACACATGTCCTACCTATGCTATTACATGTAGGAAGGCAATGCAAGAATAAATGAAAATGATCCGTAAAGTCTAAATTAATATAACAATGCCTATTGTTTCTGCAAAAAACTAACAACTTTAAGGAAAATTTAAATGTTTTAAACTCATGCAGATGGCTCTAATTATTCTTTTTTATTTCAAGCAAACCACAAGGAAATTCCCTAGAATGGCCTGATATCTTAATAACATTTAGAGTCTGCCAATATGAGTCTGTTATAGGAAGAAAGATTCTCTCTGCATATACTGCATATATTATGCTCTCTTCATATTATGCTTTTATATGTGGGGGGGGGAGAGGGGGGGTTTGAATGAAAAAATAGCTTTTTGTGTTAAAAATACTTACTTGATTTATAAATGTTTAGGCTGAAATCTTATTTTACAGCATAATATGAAGAGAGCATAATATATGTATCTAAATATATAATTTAGATACACGGAGAACGCTATGTCTCCTTCATCAGGTGATGAAGGAGACATAGCGTTCTCCGAAACGTTGTGTGTTTGTGTTATGCAATAAAACAGAATTTTTCTGACAAACAGAGTGCGCTTCCTTCAAACCTTATTTGCTTGTGCTATGACCTGGTTAATCACCTGCCTGCTAACTCTCTCTTTGACCTCCAGTCAGGCTTCCGCCCTCCACAGAAATTGCCCTCACTAAAGTGACCAATGATTTACTTGTTATTGTTACTTAGTGTTAAATCTAAAGGTCACTACTCTTTGCTTATTCTTCTTGATCTGTCCTCTACTTTTGATACTGTTGATCACCCTCTACTTCTTCAGATCCTGGCCTCCTTAGGTATCCAGGACACTATCAGTATGGGATTCATTCCCATGGCTATCAGTAGTTTATGCAATTCCCATGGCTACCAGTATGGGATTTATTCCCATGGCTATCAGTATGTTATGCAATTACCCTGGCTAACAGTATGTAAATAAATTCCCATTGCTATTGTGGGTACTGTATGGGAATACTGTCCATTTAAAGGGCAACTAAAGCCTCAGAACAATACAGAAGGCAGTAGTGGTCAGAATTTCAACCCTTGGCTTATACTCAAGGCTATCAGGTTTTCCTAATTTTTGAGGTAAAAATAGGTACCTCGGCTTATACTCAGGTCAGCCTATACTTGAGTGTATACGATAGTAAGATATAAATAATAAATAAGTAACAGATGTAGATACCATAAGGATGATCTTCCTGAAGCCACTATCGCTCCCTGGTGCAATTGTATGCCGATACTGGCTCTGATACATTGTCATCGTGTCTTAAACTTTTTGGCACTTAAACGGTTAAAAAGCCCTCAAAGTTTTTATCAGCATATAATATTGTTTACAATGGCTATATGGGGGTCTTTTGCAAAACCAGCCCTTAAGTAATACTAACCTATATAACATCAATTTTTAGAGTAGTGATTAGTGATGCAGTGCCCTGCATAAGTCTTAATGTCAGGACAAATGTCAGGACAAATGTCTGGATCCAGGTGGCCCAGCAAATATTTATTTTCTCTTGGCTGGCTAGTATTGCCAAAAATAATTCTCTTCATCTTCCCTATGTATTTATATATAAGGGATAATGCATTCCTTACTGTGTAAAATTATTTTAATTCACAGAGTTTCATGACCTTATAAAAGTACAAGGCTACCATGATTTGTGCTGTGAAAGTTTGAATAATGGGGGATCCATCCAGCTTCTGTAATAGGAAATATATTAGTTAGGTCTATTATGATTGAAACAACATTAGTTAGGTCTATTATTATTGGTTTTGCATACAGATAGCGAGATAGAGAAGGTTTAGTATTTTAGTGATCAATGGGAAAGGAAGTCTAATGGGAGAAACTGACTTTACATTTTATAATAGTCGTTCAGCTGCATATTATAAAAATGTATTACACTGTTGCTTCCATCAAAATTTCAACCACTTATGTATCTTTACAGCCACTTATGTATCTTTATCTACCGGTATATCTGTTGTATTCAATTAGATCAACTGGACTTGAAATGTAGTTCTTGAAGACGTTTCGCTAGTCATCCGACTGGCTTTCTCAATTCAGAATGACTTGTACAAGAATCTGTGGCAATTATGTACCCTGGAAAATCCCAATTAGCATATCACAGCCAGGTGTTAAGGGTGTGATTGGATAGTGGCTAAGAGGTGTTATAGGAACGCCAATTCCTCGGGTCAGGACTCAGCCGTGTACCTGCATCAAGGATAAAGGACATACCTTTGAAGATTGTAATGTTAACATATTGGCGAAGGAACGTGACTGGTTCAAGAGAGGTGTTAAGGAGGCCATTTATGTGAAAATAAAGAAACCAAGCCTAAATAGAGGTGGGGGGGGTTCAACACCAACTGTCTGCCATGTACAATGCTGTTTTAACACCTTACTCTGGGCGTTCCTATAACACCTCTTAGCCACTATCCAATCACACCCTTAACACCTGGCTGTGATATGCTAATTGGGATTTTCTTGTACAAGTCATTCTGAATTGAGAAAGCCAGTCGGATAACTAGCGAAACGTCTTCAAGAACTACATTTCAAGTACAGTTGATCTAATTAATACAACAGATATACCATGACCTGGATGAATGAGAACCTTCACAAGCATATTTATCTACTGGTGTTATACATGAGAAACTAGTACTATACCCGTATGCTGTCCATACACATCAATTTGACAGTTGGTTTACCTGCTGATGTAAAGAGGAGGAGTATACCATAGGTGTGTGTTGGGAGGTAAGGGTCAGGAAGTCTTTCCACCACAACAAGTTCTTGGTCCATAGTACTTTCTTAAGTGTACTAAAAGTGTATTTCACTACTGGCAGAAATTGTAATTTCAGGTAAACCAATCCCAGGTAACATTGTTTTTCATCTTTCAGGCTTATTTTTGCTAGATAACACAACGGACATCAAAGCTTTATCTATAATGATCTTTTGTTAAATATGTATATTTACCTGCCATATTGATAATTTCTGTCTTCTGTAATTTTGGCTGCTCTGTTATTGCACCTCTCCCAGCCCCTGGGGCACATCCCTGGTACAAACCTACTCTGGTAGATAAGAAGGATGAAAACAATTCCAAAGGAATTTTAAAAGTTTGGTTTAATTATAAATTAAATGAGTCACAGTTCCTTTTTAAGGACATAAAACTGATTAGACAGACACACCTATCAGTGCAACACCTTTTTACATAAAACATTGCAACATCATCTTGGAAAAAATCTGTCCTATAATGTTTCATGCAGTCATGTGCTATATCTCATAACTCGCCTGGTGTCTAGTACTAAATGTAGGTCATTAGCTAGTTTGTGACATTACCAGGACTTTAATCTGCATGTTGCACTAATATTCTCTGACTTGCAACATGAGTCTTTCAAGAGGCAGAGACCTTATGTATATGTAGAATAAATTACAAGCTGTACAGTATATAATGTTTTTAATCCTGCTTTTTTTCAGCCAATGAGGTGAACCTAGTTACACAATATGTAATAAGAATGCTATGGGCTAACAATGCTTTATTTAAAATGTCCTTCAAAATTTTTCAGATGCTGAAGAATAAAGACGCAGATTCATTTATGGATTGAAGCAAAATAAATATTTTTAATAAAAGTAAAGGGTACATTTAGCACAACAGAGGCCTCTACATTGGAATCAGAATTGTATGCATTATTTTAAATTAAAGAAGAATAAATGTTTAAATTGGAACATTTAGACAGGATAAGGAAGCAATCTTTGCCTTAAACGTAAACATGCGCTTAGAATGTGATGTCACACTCTATTTAGAAGTCCTGTGTCTCTCTAGACTTTTTGCCTGCAGTAGGGGGAAAAGCATAGTGGTTGGTAAAAGGACCAACTACCTACCGGTACATTGGTTTGTGTATCTAAAAATCATTGAAACAGTATACTCTAGTCTTCACTTGCACAATGGAGTAAATGGCATACCCAGCAGAATAAAGCAAACCTTGAAGTAGTTGCTGGGCTTAAAATAATGATAATATAATATGTAGACTATTTAATTGGATTTGCACCAGACCTCTATTTTGTATGTAGAAGATTCTGCTTGACCTCAGTAAGGAATAACTGAAAAGTATATTTTCAATCTTAGGACATAAAAGTTTGGGAACTACCACCAAATGGACAAGGTATCACAGCTCTCATGACTCTGAATGTGCTCGAAAAATTCAATCTGAAAGGTACAAACCACAGTTGTGTAAAATAATTGTGCTCTTAACAGCTAGCTTAACACTGGCTGGTGAACTAAAAGGCTAATTTACAACATGGTCCAAGGACCTGTGCAATGTGTACATCTCTCATACCCTTGCCAGTCTGACCACACAGTCAGTCAATCTATGTAGAGCTTTCAAATAAAATGAAGTAGAGAGAAGGTCAATTGCAAAAATCTTTATTCCAGAGTACTTTGCCTAAAGTACTCTGGAATAATTTGCAATTGACCTCTTCTCCATTGTATTTAAAACTGAACTGGAGGGCTGACATTACAGTGGCTGTTGAACTTAAAGGCTGACTTGACTCTGGCTGGTGAGCTGGAGGGCTGACTTAAGAGTAGGCGGGGAACAGAGGGTTGAGTTAACAGTGGCTAATAGAGTTCTGACAGATTTGCTACACAGAGAGTGGTAGTATATGGGCCAAACAAAAGTAGGTAATGCGTGTGTCAAACAGAGAATACGTGCCTTCACAGAGTTAATAGTAAAATGGGTGCCCCCACACAGGTACTGCTAATATGGATACCTCCACACAGAGAATATTAATATGGGTGCCCCACATAGAGGATAGTAATATGAGTAATAATAACAACGTACCTCTGAGATTGAATACAACCCAACATAACCCTATAATTTCAGCATTTCAAAAACAATTCTATCTTTTATTTGTACAAATGATTATTATTATTTTAGGGGATACTGTTTACCAAAAAACATTGCTACTTACTGTAGTTTAGATGAAGCAAATAAAGTAGATATATCCAGAAAGAATTTGGAAACCACACAGAGCTGCAATTATAGCCATAAAAACTCCAGCTTGTGATGTGTACATTAAACTGAGCAGCCATGGATTATATTGCTCTATGTGATCCTGTTTACCACACAATGTTCCTTAGAGAATTATATATATTTTCACATTCCTGTCATGGAGATAATATCTGTGTAGGATAAACAGCCCTACTCATTAACATTGCTGCTTTCTTTCTCTGATTATTGCCAATGGAATTTCCATAATTAGGTGGCATTTGCAGCGAATGTAAATCTTAGATTACTGAATAATATTTAAATGAATTCATCACTTTCTGGATTTCTGGGTCTTCAACCTGGGTTCTCCTAACCATTTTAAAATGGTTTGTTTAGCAAAGATGTCACCCTTAGGATAACTCATCTACCATTTATTGAAATGTGATAACTGTCCATAAGAATGTCAGACCTATACACATAGCTCTAATCTCGGGTTTCCTCATCTGACATAATTCCATTGCCTGTTACTTTTACCAGTGCAGCCTCTTGCTCCATTTTGAAATGACAAAAGTATGTAGTAACCCTAAACACCATTAATATTATGTTTCCGTAAACCAATACTGATGATGGCAAAACTTCCATTTCAACTTGCATGCATTCTGTGGTGTGTATTATTGCTGCATTACAGCCCGCCCTTCTCTATTGGTTTATAGTAACAATATATCATCATTTCATAAAAGGTTTAGTCACCAGAGGCTGACTTGCTTTATGTACTTTCCTAGCAGGACTCCAGGTATACTGGAACCCTATGTGGCCTGGTCAAACCTGCTAAACCTCTATCACATAAATGTTTTATAATGTCATTTTTATAATAGATTTTATAATAGAGCAGTTTTAGAATGAAAAAAACACATCCTATATTATAAAAGGCCAACTGCTGACTATGTGCTGGCGTGCGTGTGTGTGTGTCACCGCAATCACTCCCCTGGCCACTAGATGTCCCCACGCCTCCCTTACAGTGTAAATGCTGTGGGCGATCTTTTCTTTCCATCTTACCGCGCTGTTTCTCTGAGGTGCCGGCGGCAGGTTAATCCTTTGTGGTTTAGGACTTTCGGTTTGTGCGCGGGGAGATAGTGGGCTCTAGCATGGGCGGAATAGGCATCTGATACTGAAACTTACTGCGGGTGGCCGGAACAGGCATGAGAGAGGAGAGAGAGACTAGTGCCCGTTATTTAACGGGCTAAACTGTGTAGGTTTATAATAAATGTCACTGTCACTCGTTTCCTCTACAGAATATAAAGAACTGACCAACGTTATAATGAAATAAAGATTATTTGTCAAATTGTGCTTTGTACATTTTTTTGTGTTTTGTACATTTCAGCTATAGGTCACAATAGTGCTGATTATGTGCACGTCCTAACTGAATCGCTAAAGTTAAGCGTCTCTGATTCCTCGTGGTACTGTACCGATCCGGCTTTGATTTCGGTGCCTGTAGATCAGTTGCTAAGTAAAGTTTACGCTGCGCAGCGAGCAAAGCTTATTGATCTGCAAAGGTAAGAAACATTTATTTTTATTAAAAAAATCATTGCTTAGGGTGGAAATGCGGTTTTCGAATTTTCAGGAAAAATTCAGCAGCACATATTTCACATAGGGAACTTTTAATAGTGTTCCCATTTATGGCAGAGCAGTACAGTGTCATATAAAAAGAATTGCTGCACGCATTTGTATCACATGTGTATCCGTTGTATTGATACATGTGATAAAACAGACACTCGGAAAAACTAGGGGCTTTTCAGTGTTGAGCTAATTTCTGTTTCAGTCATTTACAAATACCTCCCACTAGTTCTATTTACAGGACTTTTTAATGTAATACAGTAAGTGCATTTAGCTGAATGGCATACCATATATACTCGAATATAAACCATTCCGAATATAAACCTATGTATGTATTTTTAAAATGATAAACCAGGAAAACTGCTTGACTCGAGTTTATATCTAGGTTTAAAAATGCAACCACTACTGCTAGCTCAGTTTCCCAGTTTGTCTTCTATGCCTAGAATGAGTGACTTATATGCAGTAGATGTGTGAGATATGACTTCTTTCCCTTGCAGCCACATGTGCGTTTGTGCAGTGACAAGAATGCACATGCCTGCACACATTAGGAGATTACTCCTTCCTTTCGCTTTTGTCATGACCCGAGTATAAACCAGGCTATTTTGTCACCAAAAAGTATATGGAGACTTGCAGTAATCACTGTACATAAGGCTCCTATACTTTTAATGGGGAGGTCCAGTGGCGAGAATCTTTTTTACAGTCACTCAGGTGCATCACTAAGTGATTGTAATAAGAATTCTTGCCATTGCTCCTCCCCACCTCTTCTCCTCCCTCTATACTCCATTTACAAGTGAAGCTGTTTTTTTGGAATATAAAGTGCTAACCATGCTGCTTTCTATTTAATGTAAAAGTACTGACCAGATAACACTCCGGTTCTCTCCCCCCCCCATCCAGATCCAGTCACAGATGATAAGGAGCAGTGTCGCATTCCAATGAGTCATAAATTGACTCAGCTGGCGGCTGGAGCTGCTCCTTATCTTCCGTGTAGTTCAATCTGTGACAGGATCTGGATGGGAGGGGGAGAGGACCGGAGTGTAACCTGGTCAGTACTTTTACATTTCAATACAAAACAGCATGGTTTACACTTTATGTTCCAGAAAACAGCTTAATTTGTAAATGGAGTATAGAGGGGAGGGGGGTTACATACAGGGAGGTGGGGGGTAGATACAGGGAGGGAGAGACAGGGGGGTAGATACAGGGGGGGAGGAAGACTGGGGGTAGATACAGGAAGGTGGGAGGTAGATACAGGGAGGTGGGCGGGGGTAGATACAGAAAGGGGGTGATGGGGGGTAGATACAGGGAGTATCAACAAGAGGGGTAGATGAGTGAGTGAGTGTGCCATTGGTTGTGTGCTGCCTTATTTATTTTTTTAGGCATTATGTATTATGTGCCTTATGTATTATATGGAATAATACGCTACCTACAAAATAATGTACAGATATTACTTCACCTCGGAGTTCCCTGGCCTGGTCAGGGAACTCCTCATGGTGTAATATCCCTTATATTACACTGTAGATAGCGTATTATCCCTTATATACTTGTATTGTTATTCATTATACTGGTAAACAGACATAGGTAAAAAAAACAGCCAAACAAACATGAAATAAGCTTGTGAAGGATCTCACTCATTCAAATAAGGGTGTGATCAATTGATTAATTGAATTTAATGGAAGGATCTAAAATATTACATATACACCTTTTATTAAAATTACAACTAATAAAAAAAGCCCTTTACGACAGTCAAAGTTTCACATGCGGCCCCCTGTGAAATTTAATTGCCCACACCCAATCTAACTGAATCCAACAGATAAACGTGGAATAACATGTTTGAGTTTAAAAAACTTCAGTAATAGAAAATATAAAAAGGCCCTTTGGAGTAGTGAGATATAATAGAAATGATATCCAGTGTGGACAAGTTAAATGGAAAGCACACACCATATCAGATCAATGGCAGTGTCTGCCTTCTATCTGTACAACAAATGTAACAGGGTTACAATATCCTGGTTGGGAATATTCTGTATGTAGCCACTGTTTCTGCATATTTTTTGCTCTATAAATATTAATAATGAATGTGAATTTTCGATTAATACTGTTTATTTTACAATATTCTAGTGTTAAGTATAGAATGTGTATTTTTTGCTCTTGCACATAACTTGAAATATGATTTAGCAGTTTTATTACAACTTTACCACTAATGTGAAATAAAAGTACCTGCATATGCAATCTGCTCAAATTTTATTAGGTATGTCGGGCCCTTATATTTGTGGTAAGTTTGAATGTATTGTAAAATCAGCTTGTAAGGATAATCTGCAATTAGGCAGCCACACTTTAAAACTAATGTGGCTTAATATTTATAATATCTTTTTAATTGACGGTAGGGATGAACATTATCCACAATATAACAATATAATAAATAATAATGTTTAGCGCCACACAATCTAGCAACCTACAAAGGGTTTTTGTGAACACCATTAAATGATCAGTGGAACCTAAATTATAAAACAATAACAAGAGCCAATCACTAGAGGTGTATATGGGTTATTTTTATTGACTTTTGAAGGTTGTTGCTTTGTGGTACCACAATATTCACCATATGTCTTATTTTATTTACCTGTATCTGTATTATCCTTGAGCCAATTTCAGTATTTCAGCTTGTCACCAAATATGCACTTTATTAAAATGTTTAAGAAGTGAGATAATTTAAACAGAAGTTAACACTATGAATCACCCAATCTATGATTATAGTACGACATTAACTTTGTCTACAACACACACCCATATTCCTTCACTGCAAACAATATTACTAAAAGCGTGCACTGGACAAAGTCTAAAGGATAACTGGGGATTAAACAGTATTTTAGCTGCTAAATTTTACTTCAGGGCTCCACTAATGAAACCACACTTCCAGTGGAAACAATTATAGTCACAGATGTGCCAACTGGCAAAGTAGAAAATGTTCACTGTCTGTTGTAACATAGACTTTATAAGCACATTAACAGGTTTAAAGCTGTTCTAAAAAGCACAAGAACTTCTCTAAAGGCTGGTGCCCACAATGCACTTGTTTTGCTCGGCCTAAGTATTCCCCCCTCTTAACTGGCTTCTTCTTCCATCTGACTTGACTTTCTGAGAAGTCAGGTATGCGTAGTAATCACTGAGTCTGCACTGGGAAGAGGAATTGCAATTCACACATACCAACTGTCGCTATTTCAGTTACAGCAAAACTGCACATGGCAGAAGAGTTTATGATAATAAAATACTTGCAGGAAGATTCAATAAAAGTTCTTATCGTTAAAAATGGTGCTAATTTTGCCCCAACCAATCAGATCTTATTTAACATTTGAAAGCCAAACAGTATAGATGCCCTTTAATAAATAAATCAGTAGATATTTCAGTCAGGCATATCTGTGGAGAATATACTGTGGTTCCCGTGGAGAAAATTTGATGTTGGTAAATTGTCATTAGTCTTAATGGCTAACTAAAGTAAATAACGTTTTGAAGACACTGTGGTTCCCATGGAAATAGATTTACTATATTTGCTTTCCTCAGACAAAGGTATCAACTTCATTTCATTCTTAGGTTCTGGTTCTGGCCTCTTAATCAGGATTTCTAGAGAAACAACTGAATTGGATCAATTTGGCCTTATTTAATGGATTATAAAAGGATTAGCTAACAGTTCACCCTATTCACAACTAAATGTTTCAGCCCAAAAAAATAATAACACATATCCGTTTATGCCAACTGTCACCTTAAAACAAAGATGTAAAGCACAGTGTTTATCTTATGAATGCCCTTTAGAATGCTTTACAGCTGCTGGATGACTTTATAGACATAGCAGGGTGCCGCGTAGATCCTGGTACCAGTTTATTTTAGACAGCTTTGTGTACATTAGATAAAAATGTTTACTTAAGTTTATTGGTTGTGCTGCCCATGGACCTAACCTTCACTACTAGTATGGAAATGAGTCCCATAAATGGATGGTAGACTTTGGAATTATTTTCCATTCTGTTAACTTGGACTAACTTAGCTTTTTTTTTTTTTTTCTGTGCAAGCTCCATTGAAATAATGCAGCCACCTAGTTACCACCGTACAGAGACTAATGGTTAGAGATTATCAGCTGTTATTCTATACAAACATGGCAGTTCTGGTGAATTATAAACTTTGTGTTCATGTTACTGTAGATAATTGTTCCAACAACAATTTTTCTAATAATTGCTGTACAGATGATTTTGATGATTTGATGAAAGAAAAAGAAAATTAATAATACATAATCAGTTTTTTTTTTTGTAGGGGATCCCCGAGACAGGAAAATAGTTTCAAGATAAAAAGGTTGAGAAACACTGTCCTAAACTGTTGGTCAAAACAATACTTAACAGCTTTCAACTGCAGGCAGTTATTTATCTTGTTATGAGGATTAAAGGAGAACTAAACTAAATCCTAATATGAAAGCTTTTATCCTTAGAACAACTATACATGTAAGTTGCATTTAGTATAATGTAAGTAATAGATTCTGTAAATAAGAAGGCTCCCTTGGTTTTACCAGTACAGCCCACAGCCCATGTATTCTTTAAAGAGCCCATCCCCTGACCCCAGTATTCAATGTCTCTATGCACAGAGTATTTTCTATACAGATGTCTCCACAATAATATGGAAGGCCCTGAGAAAACTTTGAAAGCTGCTTATTTACCAGTTAGTGTGAGCTGCTGGTAAATAAACTGCAGGGTAAAAAGGGTAACAAATTGGTGTGGAGACATCTGGTTGACATTTTTTTTATTATTCTGTTCCTAGTAAAAGATAAAGCTTCTATATGTAGATGGATTCTACACGCAGTACCAAGGGTTAGAGGCTCCCCAGACTTATTTTTTAGTTTCCATTGTGTTCCTAGCAATAAAATAAATATTCTACATATACTAAATGTCCATATAGTATCTCTGTTAGGGTAGGAGCTATGCTTTTAGAAAGACAGAATACAAGAAGATGCAGGTTCAACCCCCCTGGATGTACTTTTAGTTTTTACTGAAATATTAATATTCTTTTATTGATGCTAAGAAATGTAATTATTACTTTATTTTTTTTTATTTTTTTTGTATAAAAGGATAATATAATTGTTAGGACAAGAGCATTAAATGTGTTTGAAAAAAAAACCTGAAATCCATGTTCTGTCTCAGGGAGAGGGAGGATCTCTTTGCTGTTATGTGATTGGCTGTCAGCTTTAGGAAGCAAAGCTGCAACTTCCTTGTTTGATCTGTTGAGCACTATAGAGTATGTGCATGTACTGCAACAATTATCAAGACAGTTTAGGGAAGAGGAAACGTATTGACCACGTGAAATTTTTATATTTTGAATGTAATAAGCACATCTGTGTTCTTTTAGGCATTCTTTAGGATTAAAGAGTTACACACAAATTTGTATGCTGCCGTAATCTGAAGGATTCCACATTAAGATCAGCTTCCTAGTGAAGATTATAAACTTGTCTTTTCTGTATTGGACTGTAACATGTGTGACTAGAACCCTCTAGTGAGCTGTGGCCAGCTGTAACAGGCTCCTGCAGTACCTTAAGACTGTTCATGTATGTAAAACAATGAGTTTGTCTGTGTGCGGAATGATGGGAAATAAGTTACATCATCCACATTTTAAAAAGATTAATTTCTTAACAGACACAGTAAAATGAAAGGCGGGATAAAGTCTTATGTCTTGTGGTTCAATGTTATTTGGAGTCTTTAGTTGCCCTTTAAGGCCTTGCATCACTTTCCTAAAAACTATTTTTGGTTTTTAGAGCTTCTGAACACAATACACATGGAAACCTGTGCGAAACTGGGAGTGATACTGTTTATTTTTCTGTGGTAGATCCCCAAGGCAATGCCTGTTCCTTTATAAACAGCAATTATGAATTTTTTGGTACAGGACTTGTGCCAGAGAATTGTGGATTTACTTTACAAGTAAGTAGGTTTTCTTATTTTTTTCCCCTTTTCTTTAAAATTTTTCTCAGGGTTTAAAGTTATTGCAGTTTTTAAAATTAGATACACCTCAGTGGTTCTAAAGGTTTTTCAGACTGTGGCACACTTGGCATTGCAAGTTTTGGGGGGTATACCTGTGTTAACATTACAGGCCAATGTAGTACTAAAAAGTTACATCTTACCTGACCAGGATCCCGTAATGCTTTAAATTCTCTCGCGAGATCCCAGTCAGATAAAATGTAACTCCACCGTACACTACAACAGTTATGCCATTAAGTTAACCCATCACTTCATTGCCTACACAAGCACGATAATAGTTCAAAACCCACACTAAACCGGTAGTACGTCGGCTATTGTGGATTTAGCATTAATTTAGGAATAAATAACTCTTATTAACCTCTAGTTAATGTAATTATTCATATTTTATGCACTTTACAGTGCCTATTGTAATACAATGTTATTATTAATCTATATAGGGTAAGGTTACACTATGTCGATTGTATTAAAATCATATCAGTATATATTACATAATAAATATGTAAGTTACATTGGTAAAATGATTCCACTACCAAAATTGAGGCACACCTTTGGCTCTCTGGAGGCACACCTGCAGTGCACACTGGCACAACCTTTGAGAAACCTGATATATTTGTGAACACATGTGTACACTGAGTTCAATTATTTTACCCCTCTAATGTCTATCCCTGGATCACCTCGTAACTTTATTTATAATACCAGTAAAGAGGAATGTTGTTAATTTGTCTTGAAGAAATAAATCACCGTTCTTTCTATTTCTTCTTCTTCTCTTTAATTCTTCTGCTTTTTTGGACTGTATTTCTCGCCAAGGGTTTTCAGCTAGAGACACGAAATGCGGGACACATAGGTGAAGTGTTTTATCTTCTAGCTAAGGAATCTGTGGAAGCGTTATCTGTGAATTCCGGGACATTTTTCCCATATAACCAGGGGCGTGTTTAGGTGGGGATTACTGGTGACTGGGGATTGTTGCATATATTATTCCATACATTGTTACATTGTTAATTTAGCTGTGATTGAGAAGATAATTGTTTTTTTTAAAACTATATCCAGTGTGCCCTGTGATTGACAGCAGCATAAAGAACTGTATCAACAGTAACCCTGCAGCTGCCTGAGGTGATTCATGAAACTGAGTTTATATACAGTGCTTAAACTGAGGCCACACTACAATGTACACGTATGATTCGCAAGAAAAAAAAGTCATTGCATGTGTCCAAAAATGCAGATTACAGCACAGGGCACCTAGTGTGGCAAGACCAAGTGCCCAACACTACTGTTCACTTTTTGACATGTAGGTGGCCAAGTCCCTACTGTACCTACTCTACAGGTACAGTAGGTCCTGACAGAGCTTGTACTGTACAAAATATATAAAGATGGGATAGTATACATCCATTATAAAGTGCAACTAGTGACCAATGTAATATAGTGTACATACAAAATAGAAACCTAGTACACACCCCATTCAATTGCTTACATGTTTATTCCCTCTATGATTAAATGGATTATGCTTTAAAAGCCCGCCATTCTCTCTGGATAAATAAAAGCAATTAGTTCAATAACTTGGTCAAATTATTTTATTTTTCAGCTGGGTCCTATGCTATGAGCTGAAAGTCCTTGCTGCACTGGGGCTAGCTTCCTTTAGACTAACTCTCCCTGATCACATGACCTTAACAGGCTTTTAAAGCAGAATCATAGAGGGAATAAACATGTAAGCAATTGAATGGGGTGTGCACTAGGCTTCTGTTTTGTATGTACACTATATTACATAGTCACTAGTTGCACTTTATAATGGATGTATACTATCCCATCTTTATATATTTTGTGCTTTACAATGGGAGTTTGACCAAGCCTCTGGGATTGTGTACTCCACCCAAGTTAAGGTCATGTGATCAGGGAGAGTTAGCCCAAAGGAAGCTAGCCCCAGTGCAGCAAGGACTTTCAGCTCATAAAAGGCAAATACTGATAGAATAGGACCCACCTGAAAAAGTGGTGTCTGGGCTTAAAATAATGTGGCCAAGTAATGGGGTGTGCACTAGGCTTCTATTTTGTATGTAAAGCTATGTACGCATTTAGAATTAAGTATTGAATTTATGACATAGCAGTGATGTCCATCCTGTGGTCCTCTAGATGTTTGCAAACTACAACTCCCAGCATTCCCTGCTGCCATGTGCTGTTGGTGAATGCTGAGAGTTGTAGTTTTCAACAATCTTCAGGGACAAAGAAAACACAAAAACATACCCCCTAAAACCACATAGACATAAGTCTTCTGATACACACTCACAAGTCAACCTACCCATACCTAAACCACCACTAAAAGCTACCAGCTACCGGCCTGTCTCCCTTCTCCCTTTTGCTTCCAAATTACTGGAAAGACATGTCTATGCTGACCTGGTTAATCACCTGTCTGCTAACTCTCTCTTTGACCACCTCCAGTAAGGCTTCCACCCTAACCACTCCACGGAAACTGCCCTCACTAAAGTGACCGAAGAGCCAAATCTAAAGGTCACTCATTCTTCTTGATCTGTCCTCTGCTTTTGATACTGTTGATCACCCTCTACTTCTTCAGATCCTGGCCTCCTTAGGTATCCAGGACACTGCACTTTCTTGGCTATCCTCCTATCTCTCTGGTAGGACCTTTAGTGTTTTTCACTCTGAAACTAGCTCCACTCCTCGCCTCCTCCCTGTGGGTGTCCCGCAAGGCTCGGTACTCGGTCCTCTTCTTTTCTCCATCTACACTCATGGCCTTGGAGAACTCATTAGTTCATTTGGGTTCCAGTATCACCAGTATGCAGACAATACCCAAATTTACATCTCTGCCCCGGATCTCCCTACACTGACATCCCAGGTCCCCGACTGCCTTAGTGCCATCTCTGTCTTCATGTCCTCCCACTTCCTCAAACTAAACATGGACAAGACTGAACTTGTCCTTTTCCCACCCTCACGATCTGTTCCCCTCCCTAGCCTTGCTATTAATATTAACTACACATCTCCTCATGTCCGCTGCCTGGGAATAAGACTAGATTCCATCTTTCCTTCAAACCTCATGTCAATTCGCTTGCCAACTCCTGTTGGCTCCAACTCAAAAACATCTCCCGCATTCGACCCTTTCCACACTCCTGTGTGGTTTACCAAACAACCCCCTGGCACCGCTTAAATCCATTCTCAACTCTGCTGCCCGGCTCATTAATTTCTCTTCTCGCTTCTCTAATGCCTCTCTTCTCTGCCAGTCCCTCCACTGGTTGCCCATCACGCAAAGGATCCAGTTCAAACTGCTTACCTTATCCTATAAAGCACTATCCAACTCAGCCCCTCCATATATCTCAGAGCTGATCCAGCAATACGTCACAGGCAAAACCTCCGCTTTGCAAATGATACCCTCCTCTCATCCACTCTCGTAACCTCTTCCCATGCCCGAATTCAGGACTTTACTCGTGCTGCCCCTCTGCACTGGAACTCCCTTCCTCCGTCTGTCTGTCACTCACCATCCCTTAACACCTTCAAACGTAACCTTAAAACCCACCTCTTTAGGCAAGCATATAACCTGGCCTAAACATTACCCCCTTACTAGCCGATTTGATCCAACCCGCCTTTCACGTTCCACTGCCAATCTATTTACAGCCTACCAACTCCTGTCACCTTATGTCTCACCCCCATATCCTCTAGTCTGCAAGCTCTTTGGGCAGGGTATCACGGTATTGCTGTAAGAAACTCCTCACTCTGTTTACTTATATTATGTATTACCTGTGTATGTAATATGTATGACTTTATATAACATGTATTACCCTGTACGTAATGTATGACTATGTAATTGTAAAGCGCCACGGAAGATGTTGGCGCTATATAAATCAATAATAATAAGAAGAAAAGTTTTTTTATGATGTAAAATTCAAAAATATACCGCCTAACACCACAGACACTGGTACACACGCCAATCTATCCTTCCTTTTGCATTGCAAACATGCCTAAACCATCACAAAAAACTAGTTTTAAAATGCAAAACCATACCCCCCTAACCCCACAGAGAGATAGTACACATGGCTACTGATGCACCCCAGCACCCTACTGTTTCCATAGCAACCTTACCTAAACCATCAAACAATCAACACAAAAACACACTCCCTGACACACAGACACAGGTACACAAGCCTACTGATACACTCCAATACCCACACCATCTTTCTGATTTCATATCATCCATTCACACAATAATTAAAATCTAAGTATTTAAGTAGGATGGATTATGAAATTTAAATGTCCTCTTTCATTGCCATTGCAAAATTATTAAGGTTTGAAAACCTGCAACATAGACATACACATTCCCTTCCAAAATGAAGCCTTTCAAGCCAAATTCAAAGTTTATACTGTACTTTCCCTTTCTAGTTGGATTTTCAAACCTCCCTACCTGAACAAGCTCTTCTGGAATGAAGGCACTTTCTGATGGCCACTCTAGGACGATTTACAGGTGATCAAACACTGTGATCAACAGTAATTTAGCTAGATTCTCTTAATAGTCAAGCGTTTCCTTATCCGTTATTAAATTGGATGCCCTTCTCTGGACCATCTAAAATATCCTTTCTCTGTATTGGGTTTTAAAGCCAAGTTTCCCCCCCAAAAAATTGGTTTATATTCAGTGCTTTCTACACATAAGCACTTAAAGGATAATCAAACTTAATTTTTTTCAAATCCTAATGTCAAAGCTTTTCTCCCCAGAACACCTATACATTGTAAGATTCTTCTCTAGTAAGTTGCATTTAGTACATTTAAGTAATTGATTCTGTAACAAAGGTGGCTTCCGTGTTGCCCCCTGACAACAGTATTTACTGTCTCTGTGCGCATAGTATATAGCTTCTGTTTCTAGCGAATTATAATGTAAATGTACTGTACCTATGTTCCTTGTTTAGTTGCTGGTGGTGCACCATGTAAAGGCCATGTTTTTAAGACTCAGACCCACAAAGTCATAAGTTCTAATTCCCTGGTTTACTTGTAAAACAATACAAAATAGTTTACTGCCTGAGTGTATTGCTTTTTTTGTTTGTTTTTTTGTTTCCATCATGTTTCTAAAAAAATATGTTAGTAAATGTGTACAAACATTATATAAAGCAGTTCTGTTTTTTATTTACCAACCAGCGTGAATTGCTGACAGCTTTCCTAGAGCAATACAAAATAGTAAACTGATTTTACAGTCATTTTTTTCCTAGAAAAATATAAAGATTTGAAATGTACTTTGTTCTTCTTTATGTGCAGTTGTGGCTCACTGCTTATGTGCTGTTTTTTTTAAACAAACAGACTATTAGCCACAGGTTTTATTCCCCAGGCTTATTATTTTGTTTGTTTGCTTCCATTATGTTCTTAGCAAAAGATAAAGATTCTACATGTACTGATGTACCTAGTAGCCATTGAGATAGAAAGCTTTCTTTTTAGCAAGACACAGTATAGATGGTTTCAAGTTCAATTCCTCATACTTACTTTTACTTTTTACTGAAATGTTACTTTTCTTTTTTGTATGTAAAGCAAAGGAATTTAGCATTGTTAGAGTCAGGAACGTTTGGGATGTGTTTACACAAAAACTGCACTGAAATCTATGTTCTGTGTCAGAGTGAGAGATGATCTCTGAGCTGTAACATTATTGCATGTCAGCTACCAGGAAGCAAGGCTGCAGCTTCCAGTGAAGTATACTGTGTACACTTAGCTGGGTGTTCCCAGCTAAGGTGAGTTATGGGAACTGACCCCTAGTACCCACAGGTAAATTTCAGAAATCACCCAGCATCCACAGCAAAGGTAGAGGTAAGACACAGCTTTTTATATTTTTTTGAATATGCTTCTTCTATCGGGCATTTTTGTCTTGAGACTTTAGTTCCACTTTACTATACCACTGAATATTTTTTCCTAACAGGGATTAGCTTAAAAGACTCCTATTTAGAAAATAAGCAGTTTCTAAGTAAGAAAAGAAGGTAGGAGTAATTACTTCTTCCTCCCAGGGAATTATAATTGAACTTTTCATTTAAAAAAGGGAGAGCGTTTAAGTTCAGCATTATCAGGTTACTAAATGTTCCTAACACTAGTGTTTCAATTTTTTGCTTTTAGTAAATAACAACTATTGCAATGGGTCAGTTTTTTTTGCGATGTTAAATGAAATTTAATTCTCTGGTTTTAGAACCGAGGTAAAAACTTCTCACTGTCGCGTAACCATCCAAACTATTTAGCACCTGGTAAACGCACCTTTCATACCATCATCCCGGCACTGGCAACAACTACCGAGAAGCAAGACCTGTTGTGTTCATTTGGTGTAATGGGAGGTTTCATGCAACCTCAAGGGCATGTACAGGTAGGAAATGGCAAATCTACATGGGAATAACTCTACTGGTTTTTATTCTGTACATTGACAAAATGTCATAATGTAATGGAAAAATATAGGATATTTGTTTTCTAAAATGATTCAGGCTGGGTACTCACCATCCAAATTTTAAGACCAACCAATATTACCGTTGGTATGAAAAATTTGCTGGTGTGCACCTAGCCCTAATTATGTATGCAAGCCTGCCCCCTAGCTGGTTCCCTCCTTAAAAAATAAATCAAGGATTTTAGTTTTAAAACTAAACCGTTCAGTGTGAACACTGTCACTAGGTGTTCTAGAACTGTGAAAGGCACATAGAAAGTATGTGAGTCACAGAGTCACATTATACTGAAATACAATACATGTATACACGTGAAAAAATAACTTTGTCTCATTTCAATCTATAAATGAATACATGTAAGTAGCACTTCCTCTGATTTGTTTGTGTTGCTGCATGACTTCAGTCCAGTACTTAATTTGCCCAACCTCAGTCCTCTGCCAGACTATCTCACGCTCTGTGAGAACAAGCCTGCCCACCAATCCTTATTGGGAGTGGGAATTTCCCACCAAACTGTTCATGTACCAACTGTCACCATTTCAGCTTCAGCAAAACTATACACAACAGAAGAGCTTATGGTACTAAGGCACTTGATTGACAGCTGAAATTTAAAATGTGATTAGTTGGGAAGAATTAAAGTTTCCAATAATGGTCAGTTTAAAGGGTATGTCCACCCTTCTCACAAACTTTTAATATTCTGTAGAGCTTCATCCCCCAGCCCCAACCGCTATATTTTTATTTTCAGAAACTTCCCCAAACATTACTTACCTTCCCTTTTTCCTCCACCACACTACCTGGCCCTCTGCTTGCGCGAAACTGCAAGCAGAGGGGCGGGACCATCATCCGTGTCTGTGATTGGCTGAGAGGCAGGCAATCACAGATGCGGCTGCCGGTAGTTCTGAACGGTGGAGGAAAGAGGGAAGGTAAGTAATGTTTTGGGAAGTATCTGGAAATAAAAATATAGCAGTTGGGGCTGGGGGACAAAGCTCTACAGTATATTATAGGGATTTTGATCTAGGGGGAGGGAGTCCAAAACGGGAGGGTGAGGATGGCTGCAGTGCGCATGCCAAACTTCTCCCGGAGGGGAGACAGGAGGCAGAGTCCTATATAGACTCTGCAGTACTCCTGCTGGGCAGTTTTTGGGATTTGGAGGGGGGGGATTACAGGAGAACCATATGGAGCTGGGATGTGAGGTAAGGATTTTTATTTACTACAGAGTGGGGCCAGAGTTTTTATTTAGATATTTTTTCACAAGACGCTCTCTTCTCTAAATGCTGGCCTGGGCCCCCCCCCGCAAGATTGTGCCAGCCCCCTGACAACCCCAGAAGATTTGTGATCAGCTGTTTTAAAACAGCTGAATGTAGTAAAGATGAAAAGTTTGCCTGTTCTTTAAACAGCTGGTCGCGCATATCTTTCTTTCAAGTGCGTGATCAGCTGTTTAAATACAGATGATCGTAAATCATCTGGGGAGGTGATTGTAAATCCTCTTACCTCCCTTGTTCCCCCCTATTGTTAAGACACTGATAACCCCCTGAACATGCTAGAAATAGTCTAATCTTAATTTCCCTGCAACTCTCAACTATCATTCCTCATACATTCCTGACAAATAAGCAGGGGGTGGGGAGCAATATGACCTAAGCCTATAAAGAGAGTTTAATTTTCTTTCATTTTAATTTAACCATTATTATTTATGCTTAGTAGTCAGTTAAATTATATTGTACAATTATGTCTTGTTAATCATTGGTCATGACACAGGGCAGGTTTGTACAGGTATTTTAAGTCAAATGTTTTACCAGGAACTTCCAACAGCAATTACAAATTAAGGGAAGCATAACTCTCTACACTGTCTACACAAATGTTGGAAAATTGTAATTGGTTTCATACATCTACAGTATATCTAAGTGATTTATGGTACATTGGGATGTATTTATAAGGGGTTGTAATGCTAAAAACTACCAATGGCACTATCACCATTATGAAAAACAGCAGCTAGTAGTGGTAGTTTTTAACTAAAGTTTTGCATTACAGTCCAAGAAACACTCCAGCACGCTGCTGTTGGCTGCTTGCCAGACAAGTAGGTAGTTGCAGTCCCCCTGCCCTCCACTCTGGGGGCCAGAAGATTTTATAGCACAAGAAGATATAGGGGAGCACGCTACAATGGTGAATCCAATAATATTTATTCAAATAACAAACAGGTATCTGTTGTTTGAATAAATATTCTTGGATTCACCATTGTAGCGTGCTCCCCTATATCTTCTTGTGCTATAGTTTTTAACTAAAACCTTTATAAATACAGTATATCTCTTAAAAACCAGGCTGATTACTTTTTAATACTCATCCCCCTCCCATATAATCAACACATTTAACTGTAGGTATATAGGCAGAAATACCTGTTGTACAACACACTTACTTACAATAATTTTTAAAGGTTAAGTTCAGGCTAAAACAGTTTTCCTGACTTAATTTTAACCAAGGAAGCTATTTAAACAAAGAAAACTGTGTTAAGGTTAAACAGTTGACATTGACAGTGGAAACATTTTAGACTTCCGTGTTAATTATTTGATAAATAAGCAATGTGCATGTTGCTCCTAAAAAAGTAAACTAGTAATAAGTCATAAGAAGAATATTTAATGCACGGCAGTGCTAAATCATTGCTGGTCAAGAATGTTTCCTGTAAGAGGAGATCCAGGAAATTATTGGATAACATTGGGCCTCTACATAAGTTTCGGTGTACGGGTGTGATGTCATGGGCAGGGATAATAAATCAGGCAATGCCAGGGAAAAAGCTTTAGAAATCATACAGGGAGATTCAATAAAAGTTCTTATCGTTTAAGTTGGTGCTAATTTTGCCCCAACCAATCAGATGTTAGCTTTCAAATGTTAAATAAGATCTGATTGGTTGGGGCAAATTTAGCACCATTTTAAACGATAAGAACTTTTATTGACTAACCCCGTAAGTGTGTTATGGTCTCCCAGAGTGACAGAATTTTATTTTAACTGAAGTCTATGGCTTTATGATTAAACAATGTTTTACAGGTTCTTTTAAATATGGCAGAGTTTGGAATGAATCCACAACAAGCACTGGATGCTCCTCGTTTTTATGTAGAATATTCCAACAAAGGTAATTTTAAAATGTATTAGCTTTTCCTTATGTAGCACCAATTGTGTATGCAGTGCTGTTCGGTGTTACTGGACATAAATGATATGATACTTGGGTAGTTAATATACAAATGTGTATAAAATATCACAGTGAAAGGCTTGAAACCAGGGGAACCGAAACCTGCCCTGGAATTAAATAATAGCTGTGAATAGAATTAGAACCTTAAGTGCCAACTAAAGAGCTATATGCTGTGATTCGAGAGGTCAATACCTGAATCCTGGCAGTTCGGAGCAGCATGATAAGAATTATGTAGCTGGAGAAAGCAGGGTGGGTAGTGAGTAAATGACGATTTTCTTAAGACCTCTCAAACAGGATGTGAAAATGCACTTAAATCCTTCAACAGACTCCACAGCCCTGATGACAAATTCTATGAAATCTTGAGGCTTGAACACTAATAATTGAACCACAAAATGGAAGAAAAGTCCTGTCCATTTAGAAATAAAGAGGAAGGACAATTTTAAATCATGGCTAATGGTATCTCCACTCATAATATTGACTTTAAGGAATCCAGTTCTATTGAAGAATGTGAGTTAAAGGAGCTAAGTCAATATTATGAGTGGAGATACTCTTTAATGTAATTTAGGTTAATGTCCTACAGTATATAACAATAACAACAAACTGTTAATTACATGTGGAATGCATTCACTGGTCAGTTATTGGAGATGTACTAATGTCTAATGAAAATAAAATGTTTCTATAAAAACAAATAGTAAATCGCAAAAATTTTTAAAAAATAGAGAATCATTTAGAAATAAACCACACTAAACCAGGAGAATTCTGTGTCATTTCTGTGCCATCTACAATAATGACTTTACCATTTGTATTGCTACTTTCTAATTCAGGACAAGCATGGCAGCTCTACCTTGAGGATGGCATTGCGGAGGATGTAGCACATGAACTAAAAACAAGAGGTCATAACATTCATTGGCCTGTGGGTGGTCACGACAGAAAGCTCTTTGGACGTGGGCAAATTATCTCCAAAGGAGACTGGTGGAGATCATGGGGATCAAATCAAGTTACTAGTAATAACAGTGAGGTGTGGTGGGCCGGATCAGATCCTAGAGCAGATGGCTGTGCTATGGGATTCTGCCAGAAATAGGAGCAGGTGACAGTAATAAAATAAACAAAAGAAAGATATAGAAAATTTTAGTGGTTAAAGGACAATTATAGTTAAACAATGCACTTAAAAGTACTGAGAGGGAGGACCTAAACTGCTCTCGCCTCACCCCTGGGTACAGTCTCTATCACCTGAGATACTTAACTGTACTTTCCTTTTTCCACTCCAATCTAACTCCCCAGAGACTGTCAGTGACAAGTTTAATAATAAGACCTGACCAGCAAGAAGCGCATCTTCCCATTCGCCAGATTGTGGACAGCTGTGAGATTCCTACATGGACCAAACCGGTGAGGGAAAGTCTTGGAAAGTATTTTAGGTGATAGAGACTGTTGCCAGAAGTGGGGACTTTAGGTTCTTCTCATGCACAGAAGATGATGGTTAGTATAACCATCCTTTAAAAAGATTATTGAGGATAAATTATATATATTTAAGAAAGTAACCTGATCTATTCAACTGCATTTCTGTTGATTTATTAAACTGGATTTCCTACAGTTCTGTGTAAAGGAATCTCCTATATAAAAGTATTATCTTGCATAACCTAAGAATTTACTCCATCTCAGTAAATATATATAATGAACGGGCATCACGTCGGTAAGAATAAAACATTAATTCATTCCTTACAAACAGTAGCAGCAGAAGTGAAATACTGTTACCAAATGTGTAAGGCTGTCTGAGTCTTAGTGTTCACCTTTTTCACCTCCTTTCCCTTTAAGTGTTTCAGGAAGATCAGAGGTTCGGATCTGCTGCTACAATTTTTACAGAATGAATAAAAGTAACTACTTAGCATTATACCCATTCATTATATCTATTTGCTTGGATTAACCACAGCTCACTGCTGAAGGCCACAAACACTGAGCTCTGCTACTGGATGCTTCTTTGATTTACTCCATCTGAGACTGGAAACTGTTTTGGCATTAATTACCCAAAACAAATCGCCCTGTGTTGCTTTATAGGTATCAAATTTCAATTTTACATTATAAAGTGGGGAGGACAAAATGCAGCATAAATTCCTAGAAGTACTCTGGTTTAGAAATAGGTGTTTGCAAAAATAATACAGGTATTTCCCAGTGTGATGGTTTGTGATATAAATTATTATGCTTTCCGCTAGTATCAATTTATCATTCACGATGGCAGAGGCAACAATAAATAATGTTACAATACTTACACTATTGTAAGAGTTATGAATGGTTGAAGGTGCGGTCTTTACTGCTGATAACCTGTGATAATTAAACTTTATAAGAAACTGTTACTAACAATGTTCTGCACTAATAATGTAATGAAGTCTATTTACAGTATTTAGGGAGAAGATAAGAAGGTTCTACTGCATTCACTTGATATCAGGTCTTTCCCAATGATGACAAATAATGTATATTTACTTGACATTAGATTGTTGCATGCAATTTCCGGTTACCTTTCTGTTGCCTGTGAACTTTGCCATTGTTTTTTTTTATCATATTGTTTGCTTGGTAAGATCTAATTAAACCATATTTAACTCACATAAAGTTTCTTTATGTGCTGTCTCCATTTTTATTTGTGACGTCTTTTCACATATCAATCACATACTTTTGATTCAATTGGCTGACCTAAAATCAACTTGGAAGTAGCAATCCATGTACCAACTTGATCTTGAGCACATTTTACTTATTTTATTTTACAACTGTAATGTTATTTTGTAAGCACTTTGCAAAAAAACAAAAAAAAAAACAAAATAACATTATTGTAGCCCATGGGACCAAATGGCACAGTCGCAACATACTGTATGGTATCTGCACTTTGCTAAGTAATTTGCAATGGGGTCGTAATAAATACTGATGCAGAAATACTGGAAAAGGTTATCCCCCCCCCCCCCCCCGTACAATTGATTAATTTCACTCTTTTGTAATGGTTGTAATAGTAGTCACTAATTTATGCTGGTCGTAATAGGAGTCACTATTTGATTCTGGTCGTAATAGCAGTCACTATTTGACTCTGGTCATAATAGCAGTCACTATTTGACTCTGGTCATAATAGCAGTCACTATTTGACTCTGGTCATAATAGCAGTCACTATTTTTCTTTGATCGTATTAGCAGTCACTATTGCGAATGCATAATTTTTTATGATGCGGATGTAAAATAGTGATCAAGCCTATAAAAGGAACCATTTTATTATCACTCCTTTTAACACCAGCACAGGTTCTCTGTACATTTAATTGGCTGTGTGCAAAGATAAATATTACTTGTTCACATACATAATGCAATTGTGTACACTACACATTACAGTGCTTATATTCCAGCAGATTTCTGTGCATACCACCTAAGCCTGTGTGCGCAGGCCTGGCGAGTTTTGTTAATCTGCTCAATACCTGAATTGCCCAGAGCGTGAAACCTCTTTTAAAGGATAAGTGCACTGTAAAATCAAGTGTTCATTTGGAAGACGCAGCTTTAAAAATACCGTTGCCATATTTTTTTTTTCCCTATGCCCCTCCAGAGCCTATAGTTTTGTGCCTTGAAAGTTGCTGACATCTTGTTACTGGTTTGCTGAATGTTAAGCTCCGCCCCTCTGAGATTTCCTCTACTTTCTCCTGCTTGAGCATGCAATTCCGTGTGCGATTGCGTTGCAGTGTGGCTGTGCCCTTACTGTTTGAGGCTCAAGCAGGAGAGTGCACGGAACTCACAGGCATTACTGTTTGAGGCTTAAGCAGGAGAGTGCACGGAACTCCGACATTACTGTTTGAGGCTCAAGCAGGAGAGTGCACGGAAGTCACAGGCATTACTGTTTGAGGCTCAAGCAGGAGAGTGCATGGAACTCACAGGCATTACTGTTTGAGGCTTAAGCAGGAGAGTGCACGGAACTCACAGGTATTACTGTTTGAGGCTCAAGCAGGAGAGTGCATGGAACTCACAAGCATTACTGTTTGAGGCTCAAGCAGGAGAGTGCACTGAACTCACAGGCATTACTGTTTGAGGCTCAAGCAGGAGAGTGCATGGAACTCACAGGCATTACTGTTTGAGGCTCAAGCAGGAGAGTGCATGGAACTCACAATCATTACTGTTTGAGGCTCAAGCAGGAGAGTGCATGGAACTCACAGACATTATCGTTTGAGGCTTAAGCAGGAGAAAGCAGAGGAAATCTCAGAGGGGTGGAGCTTAACATTCAGCAAACCAGTCAAATTCAGCAAACCAGCAATTTTTAAGGCACAAAGGTAGGCACTGGAGGGACATAGGTAAAAAAAAATATGGCAACAGTATTTTTAAAGCTGCAGCTTCCAAATGATCATAACTTAATTTTAGACTGCACTTATCCTTTAAATAATTAAACGTTCATAATACAAGAAGCAATAAAAGTAGGTTCCCTTGATGGCAAACGAGGTTAGACGCGGCTGCTGGTCCGGCCTCTTTTGCTCTACCATTAGTGGCCTTGTGAAACAACATTGTTATTTATTCACATCAGTGTCATGGGCAAGATTGATGTTGGGGAGGTCAGGGGTGGGAGAGCTTTGGAAGGCATGTGCAGGCTACAAGAGTTGGGTTTGTGTAAAACAGTGGATTCTGGTCTTATCTACAGGGAAGGAGTTTATTCTTTTTGGGGTGGACATGCCCTTTAATGTCCTTGATTTTTGTATTGTGCAATTTTGTAATCTAAGTTTGAATAGTCATTGTCCTTAGTGAACAATAATATTTAACTTACTAGTCTTAAATGTGATAATTTTCTAATATCAGCTATCCTTATCTATTTACTGTACTATTTACTGCAACCAGGTGTGATAGGCAAACCATGTTTAAAACAGTGCAGTGATTAACCCTTATACTGGCCATACACTTCAACATTACCTTAAATGGAAATTAAAATTGGTTTGATGGAAAAAATGAACTATAACTACTGCAATCATGTTATGGAGCAACCCAGAATGAACAAAAGGCAGGTATTTCTAAAGAAATGTGGTCCAGATTTATAAGAAGTTAGGGTCTGTGGACCTCTAGCTTGTGTTCAGTTGGTTTTTGTTGATGAACTTGCAACACCCTTAAGGCACAGTACACAGGGTCCAATATTTTGGCCCAATCGACCAGCCGCCACAATATTTGGGTTTCAAAGTTAATGGCATGTACTGCCATTTCTTTCTAAGATTTTTTTAAGAAGGAAAATATATCAGACAGCAGCTCTGATTAATGGAAAGAATTTATGAGCATTCTCAAATTCGGTTGGTCAAGTGTCAACAAAGGTAGTTCCCCAGGGGTCCGCAATGATACATTGCTTACATTGAACACTGTCATCAAGTAGGAGGGATAAGCTACAATTCTGTCCAAACTTGTGTTAGTGCACCTGCCCAAGCTTTTTGGGAGGCATGAATGATACTGTATTATGAAAAAGGAGAAAAAGACAATCAGTCCACATTCCTGGGTCTCATATAATATTATAATATCAGTACTAGCACAAAAATAGGTAAGTGGTTCTTACCTATTCACTACCAGTTAACGCAACTTTAACTTTGTACTTGCAGTAACATTACAGCTTCTAACTCCAATCAATACACTGCCTAGCCTCCCATTTACTGTCTACCCCTAAAAACTTTACCCCTTCAACTGCTCTGCCTGGCCTCATTCCATTGTCTACCCCCTCCTATATACCCCTACTAATGCACTGCCTAGACTCCCTTCATTGGTTAATCCCTCTTCTTGCCCCCTCTCATGCTTCACCACTACTACAGAACAGGGGGCGATATTTATAAAACCTCGCTATCGTTATCGCAAAAATAACGATCGTTATCGGTAAATACCGATCGTTATCGTAAAATAACGATCGGCATTTTCCGATAATGCTCGGTATTTACCGATAATGATCGGTATTTTACGATATCGCAAAATACCTATCGCTATCGTAAAATACTGATCATTATCGGTAAATACCGCGCGTTATCAGAAAATGCAGATCGTTATTTTACGATAACGATCGGTATTTACCGATAACGATTGTTATTTTTGCGATAACGATAGCAAGGTTTTATAAATATCGCCCAGGGTCTCTTATCTCTTCTATCCAGGATATGTCTTACCTCCCTGGACCTGTCTGCTCTTTACAGCTACCAGCCTGTCACCCTTCTACCGTTTGCTTCCAAACTGCTGGAAAAACATGTCTATGCTGACCTGGTTCATCTTTCTACTAACTCTCTTTTTGACCACCTGCAGTCAGGCTTCTGCCCTAACCACTCCACGGAAACTGCCCTCACTAATTACTAATGATCTACTTAGTGCTAAATCTAAAGGCCACTTCTCTTTTCTTATTCTTCTTGATTTGCCCTCTGCTTTTGATACTGTTGATCACCCTCTACTTTTTCAGATCCTGGCCTCTTTAGATATTAAGGGTACTGCACTTTCTTGGCTATCCTCCTATCTCTATGGTAGGACTTTTAGTGATTTCCCACTCTTAAATTAGCTCCACCCCTCACCCCCTCCATGTGGGGCGCAAGTCTCAGTACATGGCCCTCTTCTTTTCTCCATTTACACCTATGGCCTTGGACAACTCATTAGTTCATTTGGATTCCATTATCATCACCTGTATACTGATGATACCCTAATATACATCTCTGCTCCAGATCTCTGTACACAGACATACCAGGTCCCCAACTGCCATAGCAGCAAGGTCTCTGTGTTTATGGATGACACAAAACTTTGTTGATCATTAAAAGATACAGATGATGTGCAATCGTTGCAGGAGGATCTAGATAGATTGTCAGGTTAGGCTGGTAAGTGGCAGATGAGATTCAATGTTGATAAATGTAAGGTGATGCATTTTGGACTTAAAAATCCTTGAGCTGCTTATACTATAAATGGCTCTGTGTGAATCCCTGTTGGAAAAGGATCATGGAGTTTTGGTGAAAAACAAACGTAAATGTAGCAAGCGGTGCCAGGCAGCAACAGATAGTGCCAGCATGGTATGGTGCCAGCTCTGGTTCCTCCAAGAAAGTGATGCGATATTAATAAAGATGAACCATTTGAACAGATTCATCGTAATTGCCCTGTTTTTATTGGGAAGATACCTGTTTTCCACAAAAACCTGAACTTAATGCACTCCTAAGATGCACTCCTTACCTCCATGCTCCATTCACATTGCAAGTTTGCCATTTTGCATCGGATGCCTGTGCCGTATGTGCAAAATGGCACAGGCCACACAATAAAGCACTGGGAAGAGTTTAACTCATTTTCAACCGTTAGTGCCCATTATTACATCCCCCCCATTGTTTGTACAAACATGATTAGGCAGATGTGGTCCAGTGTTTTATACTCAAACCTGGTCTTAGTAACATACAGTAGGGAAAAAAACATAAGCTGACAGGAGGGGGCAATTCCTTCCTGACTCCAAATGGAAAAGGTTCCCTGGGTCAACCAGAACTATAGTATATGTATTAATACCAGTAATTCTCAATATTATATAGTATCCCTGTACCAACCAGAACTACAGTATATGTATAAATACTGGTAATTCTCAATATTATATAGTATCCCTGTACCAACCAGAACTACAGTAACAGGGAGATTCAATAAAAGTTCTTATTGTTTAAAATGGTGCTAATTTTGCCCCAACCAATCAGATATCATTTAACATTTGAAAGGTAACATCTGATTGGTTGGGGCAAAATTAGCACCATTTTAAACGATAAGAACTTTTATTGAATCTCCCTGTATATGTATTAATACCAGTAATTCTCAATATTATATAGTATCCCTGTACCAACCAGAACTACAGTATATGTATTAATACGCTCGGCTCATTCATTTCTCTTCTCGTTTCTCTAATGCCTCTCCTCTTTGCCAGTCCCTCCATTGGTTGCCCATCACGCAAAGGATCCAGTTCAAACTGCTTACCTTATCCTATAAAGCACTATCCAACACAGCCCCTCCATATATCTCAGAGCTGATCCAGCAATACCGTCCCAGGCACAACCTCCGCTCTGCAAATGATACCCTTCTCTCATCCACTCTGGTCACCTCTTCCCATGTTCAGGACTTTACTCGTGCTGATCCTCTGCACCGGAACTCCCTTTCTCCGTCTGTCCGTCACTCACCATCCCTTAACACCTTCAAATGTAACCTTAAAACCCACCTCTTTAGGCAAGCATATAACCTGGCCTAAACATTACCCCTTACTACTCAATATTATCCAACCAGCCTTTTACGCTTCACTGCCAATCTATTTACAGCCTACCGATTCCTGTCACCTTATGTCTCATCCCCCATATTCTCTAGTCTGTAAGCTCTTTGGGCAGGGTCCTCTGACCTATTGTATCACGGTATTGCTGTAAGAAACTCCTCACACTGTTTACTTATATTATGTATTACCTGTGTATGTAATATGTATGACTTTATATAATATGTGTTACCCTGTATGTAATGTATGACTATGTATTAGTAAAGCGCCACAGAAAATGTTGGCGCTATATAAATCAATAATAATAATAATTGGGCCAATATTGTTTGGAGACTTTAGTTCCACTTTAAGCAAGCTCCAACAAAGTAACCAAAATGTGCATTGAGGGTATCCTGTATTGTCCTGGTTAAGAGTATGATTAACCACGATTTATAGATGCATTTTTTTTTCCAATCAATTTGGCTTTAAAATAGTTTTTTTGCGACTTTACGCCTTGGTTTGTGGCCAAACCCTATTTACCAGAGTCTGTGCTAATAGCTTGCGTTAAATACTTACGTGCAGGTGAGATTCACCCAGAGCCGTGCAGCCTCTTGTAAATCTGTTTTGGGAGATTTGCCCAGAGCAAGTACGACTCTGGGTGACTCTCTCTGATAATCTAACAATCTACATTTTTGCACAATAGCCTTTCCAGTATAAAACAATAAACTATTAAAGGGACACTATACTGAAAAAATTACTTTGCCTCATCTTAATCTATAATTGAATACATGTAAGTAGCACTTACTCTGATTTGTTTGTGTTGCTGCATGCCTTCAATCCAGCACACATTTTGTTTAGGAGCAGTATCCCCCCTCCCTCTTTTAACCACTCCCCCTTCCATCTGACCTGACTTTTTTCCTACAAACCAACTGTCAAGCCTGCACACAACAAACAGCATTCCAACTGTCAAAACTCTGTCACCATTCCAGCTACAGTAAAACTACTCACCGAAGAATAGTTTTTGAGAGCAAGAAACTTGATTGACAGCTGAATTATAAGAAGTTTTAGAATGGATATCTAAAGAAATAGGGGGCAGATTAACAAAAAAATGATACAGTGGCGGTTGGGAAGAATTATAATTTCCAGTAAAGGTCAATTTAAAATAACCTATTTTTCGGTATAGATGCCCTTTAATCCCTTACATTACATATGATGCACAGTATGCTACTACTTTTTTTTAAAATTCTAAACAGTTTAAATTCATTTAGATCTGTAATTATGGTCATATTTAATATAAATTGCAGTACCGTGCCTTAAAGGGCCACATAACCTTGCCGATACAATACAAATCCCTTTGAGAAAACAGCCAATGCTGTAGAACATACACTGTCGCTGTTGGTCATTCCGAATGGAAAATTGGAATAGGTTGATATCAGCTCCCTCTACTATAGTTATGGAAGCCGATACAATCGGCTGCTTGTGGGGGTGCACGACCGACTGATCTCCATACCGCCTATGGGAATCAGTTTGGCCTATTACCACTGCATGTGTACCAACAGGTCCTAGAAGGATCTGCTTGTACACACGTGATCGTAACCATGTGTATATGAGCACCTTTACAGACATTCAGCCTCATTTACTGAGAGCCGACTGCACGGAAAATCGGGAAAGACGCCCGCGCAGCCGATGCTCGCAATTCAATATCGCGTTTGCACTTATGGCAGCTGTTAAACTCATGCTGTGAGCAAAACCTTTTCGGGATTTACCCACAGTCACGAACACGATATTGAATCATGAGTTTTACCCAGAGCGATATGGTGGAATGGTGTAGGTAAATCGAACTGATAGAGTTAACAGAGTTACCAATCCTACCTCCTTGTTCCTAGATACCGTATATACTCGGGTATAAACCGACCCGAGTATAAACCGAGGTACCAAATTTCACCTAAAAATCCTAATAAAAGTTGTTGACTCGAGTATAAACCGAGGGTAGAAACTTGGCATTCAAGATGTTTGGAAACTACAACTCCCAGCTAATAAAGCATGGTGGGAGTTGTAGTTCCCAAACAAAACCTTTGAAAATGGACCCCCTCCAACCCCCCTCTCCCACCAGTTCAGTTTGTTTACCTGTCTCTTCTCCCTTTGGTCTCTTCTCCCGTGGGCTCTCCTCCATCCAAGGTAGGTCGCGGTATCCTGGCATTAGCGTAAGGTGCGGTATCCATCTTGCGAGGAAGGGTATCATATCTTGCAGGAAGGCGGTATCACTTGCAGCGAAGTATATCCATCTTGACAGGTAAGGTGCGGTATCCATTCTTGCAAGTAAGTATCCATCTTTTGCAGGTAAGCTTCGGTTATCCATCTTGCAGGTAAGTATACCATCTTGCAGGTAAGGTTGCGGGTATCCATCTTGCAGGTAAGTATCCATCTTGCAGGTAAGGTGCGGTATCCATCTTGCAGTAAGTATCCATCTTGCAGGTAAGGTGCGGATTCCATCTTGCAGGTAAGTATCCATCTTGAGGGTAGGTGCGGCGGTATCCATCTTGCAGGTAAGTATCCATCTTGCAGGTAAGGTGCGATATCCATCTTGCAGGTAAGTATCCATCTTGCAGATAAAAGGGCGATATCCATCTTGCAGGTAAGTATCCATTCTGCAGGTAAGGTCTGGGTATCCTGAGCGTCCAGCAGCCGCGCTGTGTACTGGCGCGCCGGCTGACGTCACTGCCCGGCGCCGGGTTGGCGGCCGGGGCAGTGACTCAGGCCAGCGCGCCAGTACAGAAAGATCGTGCGGCGTTGGCTGGGAATGCCTCAGGTATGGACTGACTCGATGATAAAACTAAGTCTGAGTTTTCAGGCTGATGTTTTCAGGCCTGAAAAAACCTCCGCGGGTATACTCGAGTATATACCGCGTACTTTCATTTTAAACTTATTTTTTAAAAAACATCATATGCACTATAGTTATCCTTTAAATAAACAACTTTGGGGCAAATCCCAAAATTGAAAGGTTTTAGCTACTGCATAGATATTAATGAAATTTTCCACTAAAACTTTATCTACAGCAGATATTTCACAAAGCATTTTTACCTTTGGAATCGGGACCATTTATTTCGGACCTTAAATCCCTCTGGTCATGGTCCGCTCTCGTATAGTTGGCCACAATTGTGTTTGAAACAATCTTTCCTATACTATTAGTATAGGTGGACCATTTAGTAGACCAGATTTACAGATTGAGTATATCATCTGTTAAAGATTGTACTGTGTGTACAACTGGTAAGGTGACCCAGAATTACCACTGCAGGGTACATTACCAGATTAAACTGGGAAGGTGACCCAGAAATCCTCCACTGTTGTAGGTTAAGTATCCAGCTTTATATTTCTGAAAATTGTAAGGCAGAGATGATATAGCAGTCAACCAATAGGCAGGTCTTAGACTGAGTAAACACATGAAGATATTTCCATGTATCAATCCGGCGGAATGTGAGGGTTTATGGAAATCTGAATTCAAAAAAAAGCCCAACTACGCTTTACCTACAAAACCCAGTTTAGAGTCATGAAATTGGACTTGATGATAAAACTACACACAACCCTTTCAGAAAGCACAGGAAAGAAATAACTCTAATGCAAGTGACCAGTTGCCTCCCAATAGCCCAAAGACGGGAATATTTACTCACAAATAATAAGAGGTTGAAAAACAACACCAATCGTACTATGCACCAAAAACAGCTTTGTTTGAAAATGAAGGATAAAATTTCTAGCTCGAGGAATGCTAGTAATACTATAGAGGAAAAATGAAACGGGCCTTGAAGTGTGAAAGTGGAAAACATCTGGCCAAAAAAACGAAAGCCAAACAAAATTCCGGAAAGTATTCGTTTCATTGGCTCCAATACAGCCCCCGGGAAAAATCCCTTACGAAAGTATAAGATCCAGATGGGGGATCATCAAAATGACACACAGTTACCTTTTGGAAATAATAAACCACTTATGCATTCCGAAAGAGGAAAAACTTAAAGAAACCTCTTGGTAAGAACGGATTTTCGAATGACCATATCAGGACATAACAACAATGGCTGCCACCAAAAGAAAAGGTTGCTTTAAATGTAGTGGCTGTTGGACTTGCCGTTATGTATGTAATACGGGCCAAGACTTCCCTCCCCCCAATGGGACAAAGAATCCAAAAATTACACATTAGACTTATTGTCTTAGGCAATATGCTATCTTATTTCATACTTGCCCTTGCGACCAAGTATTACATAGGGAAGACAACTACCACGATCCGCGAGCGAATGGCGAATCATGACAAGGCTATAAGGAAATGCATTGGGCACGACCAATACCAAGAAGAACATGGACCTTAACCACACGAAATATGGCGAGCAACTGTTGGCTAAACATTTGCAAAAAATGGGACATTCATAGCACACTAAGTGGATGGCTATTGATCACCAACTAGTAAAGACGGGGGGGAGAATCGGAATCGAGCCATTTTACCATGGAAGCCAGTTGGGTCAGATCCCTCAATACACTGTCCCGCAGGCATGAACGAACAACTTCATTGTCATGTTCCTCTAATAAACAGATGCATTAGATACTAGACTTGCAGCTAATATAAGTGAATTATCCACATACCCCTTAAAGGTCAGCTAATTCTTCTCTCCCTTGGCCTCTAACTGAGGAATGAACTTGCTTGTTACTAGAACCATATACAAATCTATAAATTTATAGTTAGTTATTGAGTAATGCCATTATTTAAACTAAGGTTCAAGCTCCCAACTTTGGAGGCCGCTGGCTAATTACCAAAATGTGCCAAGATGCTAATTGTAATATATACTCTATAGTGTATGCGTTTTGATTTTAATTGTAGTTTTGTTTTCAGTCTGCTTTTATTCTGCTTAGTCTCACTTCACGTTTTACCTAGCCACTGTTTGACTGTATTTACATTACTATGTGATTAACTAAGTAGCCACTATGCACTTTATTGTTGAACACAATGGCTTTTTTAAACGTTGGGATGTGCTTGTACATTGATATTTAAGTAATTAGACTATACTATAAAAATTACTATATTATATTCTTATGCACTATAGTTTTATGATGCTCTTTTATTCGACTATGTAAAAATATCCCCTTAGGCAATTTTTATACCACTCCCTTGATCACTTTAGAATTTGATGCACCTACGAGGTACTCTCTGATAGCACTTGGGTCCACGATAGCTACCACCTGACTGATTAAAAATTAGAATTGGAGTTGTGATAACTGATACACAGATCGGTTTAGTGGGGAGTGGCAGACTTCTACCCCATCACTATCATGCAGATCCCCTTATTAGACACTTGTGGGAGGGATCGTAAGGGGTTAAACTGCCGTGGGCGGGGGAGTGGGGGGAGGGGGGTTTGGTTTTTTATCACTGTGTGTTGTATTTAAATCACCTGAACAGCGTGTCGGTAATCCTATGAGGCCTGATCTTAGAGGGCTGAAAAAACGCGTTGATTGTATCAGCTTTATGCATGAATAAAACAAGTTGTATTGTTTAAAATAAGACCCACGTGTGCGCCGGGTACTTCAACTTTGCCTATATCTATATATAGATATATATATATATATATATATATATATATATATTCAGTACATCTCAAGTCCACAGTTTCCACATTAAAAAACACATAGATCTTAGATGTTGGCAGCTCCCTCCTCCGAAATGCATGCATGCTCATATGGTAGATAGAACTGAGAGGAGGAACTTTCGTAAGATGTGTTTTAGTTGCAGAGGAGAGTCAGCAGGCCATGCTTATTTCTATTTACCGGATGTACTGAATGAAATCAAATGACTTTTAAAATGGGTGGAGAGCTAATATATACACAAGAAGCAGCTCCGAACATCTCACGTCCTCAAAAGAGAAGTTGCAACCCGATTAATTCAGTCATCAGGTGGGCTTCCATCAAACAAAGAATCATATTCAATAACCTTCGTTTAACCTTTTAAATCCCCTCACTCTCCTGCAGATCCCTACTACTTATCTTTGGTCCCTTATGGTCCTGGCCATGCCCTTCTCCAAAACTCCCCTACAAACATGCATCCTACCTTCTTAAACCATTCTCTCTTGCCTGATCCCTACTTTGGAACTCTCTCCCTTCTTGCTTCGCCAAATGAATCCATTTACACTTCAAATTAGACTGGTTCCTACACCTTTATGAGCATCAGCACCAACAAATGATTGTTATGTAGTCCCTTTAAGCACTTTGTACCCATTACCCCACTTGCATCTGTATGTTGTCCCACTAACTTAGATTGGAAGGCTTCGGGGGAGGGACTCTCATTCCTAAGTGTCAAATCATGTTTCAACTTAATCCACTTTATATTTATTTATTAAAATTTATGGGTGTTCTTACGCAATGTAAGAAATTGATTAATTTTTATTTATCTTATAATGTTTGCACTTTTCTCCTTGTTTGTATACTCTGTATTTTATAATGTACAGTTGGTGCGTACCAAAGTGGCGCTTTATAAATAAAATTATACATACATACCTACATAAAAATATAGCTTCGCCATCCTGCCTTATTATAGTGCCAAATGATACTTCTCACACCTTGATTCAAAATGTTAGTTTCTAAACACATATAGACTGCAGGCGAAATGTTATAAAAAGTCATGTTAAAAATTGTGATAATTGTGCCACAACCAATAGATGTTCGTGGCATATAAGATCTGCTTGGGTGGGGCAATTTTAGACCATTTTTAAACAATATAAGAACTTTTTAATTACATCTCCCTGATGGTTTATTATTCCCTTCCATTATAAATGATGACATGAAAGGGACCCCCAAAACTACATTATTCCCAATGCTGGGCCCCATGTGCATGTTTAAAAAATCTTACCTACCTCTTCTTGGCTCCAAATGGTTCTTCCTGTAAGTGCTTCCCAAAGTCCTAGGAAAGTAAAGAGTAGGAACCTGGCTGGAGGGAAAAAAGTTTCTGTCCTCTAAAGAGGTTTTCTGGCTGTCGGTGCAGCACTTTCCCCTCTCCCCTCTTCACGATCCTGTTTGCTCCATGGTGTCCAGTGTAAAATCCATTTTCGGTAGTGTAGGGGACCCTCTCCCACCCCCAACCAACTAAAGTAGTTTGTAAAAAAACATAACCCAAACTATTACGAAACAGCCTGGTTCACCAGGCATCTGCCCCCCCCCCACCAAACTGCCGTGTCAGTGATTGCTGCCTTTCGCCAGTCCGGCCCCCTGCTTGCCGTTTAATTGCAAGCAGAGAGAGCGTGTCTTGAATGCAGGGATCGAGGCGGTGAAGAAGATTTCAGGTGATTTTTTTTACAAACTAATATAGCGGTTGGGAGTGGGAGAGGGCCCTACACTGCAGAAAAATTAGTAAAAAGAGGTGGAGATACCTTTAAAGAATGAGAATAAATAGTTAACAGTTATAAGATAAGAGGCAGCTAACTTGTAAAACTAAAATTAGAGGGTACAGCTTCTTGTTAGTCAGGCACGCTGATTAGTCGTTAGCAGTTCTAGACTTGTATCTTGAGACTAAGGAAAACCTATAGGGTATTAAAGGTATGACACCCTTAGGAAGAAAAAATGATCCATTACAAATTTAAAATTTCATGTGAACATGCATGGGAGAATGGGAGGACTGATTTGGTGAGAATGCAGGGGAAAGATGAACTGGTTGAGTGAGTTAAAGGATAGTTCACTCAAAAGTATGGGTGCTTTGTTTTTTTTCAATAGTCATGATGGTTTTTATGGCAGATGAATTGCCCATACATGGCACAATTGATGGACCAAAATGGAAGGCATACATATTTGTGACAAAAGGTCTAGGAACACCATGTATTCAGGTAACATGACTGTTTTGGACCCGTATGATCATGGCTTTATGGTCCTTAAATATTCTTGAAAGACCCAATTGTTCTATGTTCTTGTTTACAACAACTTCTAATGAATTAAACAATGAGGAAAAAAGTAATTTGCGTTCTCATCCTTCTGTATGTATGGGGGACTTCCTGGAACATCTTTGATGTGAGTTTTATTTACCAACATAGTAGTTGTGCTTATCTGAATTCCTTTCATCTGAAAAGTTTAGTCCGTGGTATGCGCATCAGGTAGTAACTTATAAAATAGAGCTGTATCTGACTATTATTGGACCCAAACAATCCCCTGTGACTGAAGTTTATTGATAGACAATATATCTAGGTTTAAAAGAGTCTATGTGAACCAGCAGCCTCTTTATTGATTTAGTGATGATTCCAGTCCTACCATGTGAAATGTACATGGTTATGGCTGTCTGTCCTTTGATCTGTTTAGTATGACAGTAATTTTGTGATTAGATGGTTTTCAGACGTATCAGAGAGGTACAACATGTTAAAAAAAAATCACAACCCTTCATATCGGGTGTGTCCTAGGTGAATACAAATAAGGGGGGGGGGTTGTATACTCAACAAGTAGTGGGTGTTCTGGGTGAGTAAAGTATACACCACATCTCATCACCATCAATGGGGATGGTGAAAATAGTATATAGATTACACCTCATGGGTTAAACTTTAACATAGGTACTCAAGGTAACCAAGTACCCAAAAACAGTAAATAAAAATTGAGGGTAGCCAAAAAACTGGCTTAATCTTAACCATACAATAAGACAGGCGTGGGGGGCTTAGTATAAAGGAATCCATCCATGCTGAATAGGAGTCTTATAGAACAGGTATTATTTAAAGCTGGAGGAAGCCATTTCACATTTTACTCACAGCGAAAAATAATAAATATTTCATCTTCATATGTACATCCCATAAATTCTCACAATCATAAAATTCTTCATATAAAGGCCCAATTACCCTCCTAGATAAAAACACTTACATCACTAAGTTAGTATGATGTTGCGTATGCGATTCCGTTTGAGGTTTGCGCATGCAATTTCTCCTTTTAGATATGAAATCACATGCGGATGCGCATTAAAATGGTGATTCGCATGCGATTGTGATAAAGTGGTGATCGCTATGTGTTTGCGTATTGCAAAATGGAAACGCCAATTGCAATCGCCCCATGGTTGCAGGATGCAAAGTTTAGGGAAAAATGCATGCGCAATCGCAAAAAAAGCGCAAATTGTTGTGGCTGCCCTTGTGGCAGGGGAATTGATAAAACATTTTTGAGGTAAATTTTAAAGGCAAAATACACCAAACAATATTCCTCATAAATAAGTGACAATCATCGTATAAAGGCCTTGTTTAAACATGGGTACGGGATACAGTATGGAATGGTTTTTATAGGCAGGTTAAAAGACGTTTTCTTTATTTTCTATTGTGAATTCCTTTGGCAATTTGTCTATTGATTTTCTCTGACTGATCCAGCTACGCGGACAGTTATCAAAAACTTTCAGAAGTTTAATTATCTGTACAATTGTGTTCACAGGCTACTTTTAACCTTCACCCGGTTTCATTGTTTATAAATAGTTTTTTCCCCAAAATAAAATTGCTTTATCTTACTTTATCTATAAACTCAAAAGGGAAAAAAAAAAAGAAAAAAACGAATTCAGCAGAATAATTCATCTATTTATAAAAGCAAGTGAAGGTTTTTATTTGTGAGTTTTCGCTGACATCACCAGATATAATTTGCCGTGTTCAATCAGTGAAATTGTTTGTTTATGTAAAGCCAGTTAAAGTCTTTTTATAAAGTAGTAAAACAGTTTTCTGTCATTTCCCTCCTTATTGTTTTAAAAATATTATTTTAGTCGCCTAATTATTAATGAAAGAAAAGCAGAACTTCCAGGAGGCTGCATGACGGAAAGGCAAATGACATAGGGCGCCAGGATTAGCACCCCCCCCCCACCAGAACACCAACCCTCACACCGGCCTGTGTAAATAAAGGACACCACACATAGTTCGATAGGAATAAATGTTTAGGCCAACATCTTTAAGTTGTGCAATGATGCAAAATGCAAACAGTTTCAAAACAATTCAAGTAACCATATAACTTGTAACATTACCTTTTCTGTTAAGTCTAACTGGCAAGGCAGTAACCCACCCATCCATACGAAACCGCCAGCCAGCAGATCTACAGCTTTGCGGGTACGCCCGGGTTGGTCTCCAATCACCTCCCAGGGACATAAGCCCTTTCTTAGCTACCCCCCCCCCAGCGAGGTTACCCACCATGTTCCATGACTCAATCCTCCATAATAATTGTGCTGGCCGTTGTTGGGCCTTCCTGCATTGCCGCGGACCGCCATGGCAATGGGGTTGAAAACCTTAAAGCCAATTGCCCTTTCCCACAGCCCTTAGGCGCCAAACTCAACACCTTCAGAAGTCCTGAATTAAAAATCGTAGCCTAAATCGTTAAGTGTACCATTGTCGATAATATTCCGCGCTGCCTTCAAACAGGTGTGCCTAATGGCCAGACCTCCCCTCAAAAGCACGAATTTGCAATGGGCCTTGTTGATTTTATGCGAGACCTCTCAATGCGTGAATGATCTAGCATAACGCCATAACCGACGGGGAATGATTTTCTGACCCAAAAGGAAAATTATGGCCCGGACATTGATCACAGAGAAAGCTTAATATTCTTTTAATATTTAAATGAGGTCTGCATGGGACCAAGCCAAATCGTTCCCCCCCGCAGAAGGATACCATTATTGGAAAAAAACTTATGACCCTCAAATGTAATTCAAAGCCGTTTGCCTAATCTTACTCAACCTAACCCGATATCCAAACCAGAGTACATCAAATTCCTTCTGCAGGGCCGAGCCGAGATGCCTTGCAGCGTAGTTTTTGCCCTCTGCGCGGCCCAGTAGATGTATGGAATGCCCCCATGACCCCAGATCATACATGGTTCCGTAACCTGTAAAACAACACCGTAACCGCAACCACTGACAGGAATGACACAGCCAACTATATAGAGAGTTTTAAATTAATAAACTTTTTTTTTTTTTTTTTTATGCAAACCATCTCATTTTCCTTAAACGATAACTTCCATCTCGTTAATCAACAGTGTGGTCTGACGTAAGAGCGAAAGCTGAGACGATTCCCATCTACCAATTTGTTAACAGCGTTTTCACTTAGGTCCCCATCTTGGTAGCTTCCGTTTGCATGCTCCAATGGGAAGAATGTGAGCCAATGAAGTTGGGGGGAGGCCAAACGTTACTAATCGCTTCTTAAAACGGCCAATAAATTGGATCTAGATAGGCTCGAACCATCTTCATGGACCAGCCAACGCAATGCTACTGGGCTTCCTCTTAGATATTCCCTATAGCACCGAACGGGGACATTGTATCGCATCCTGCACCTCTTGCAGGAAACCTGCCGTCCTTTGCCTAGCTTGTCTGTCTTGGAGTCAAAACAAACAATTCGGAGCCTGTACCTTCCAAATATACATTTGAAAACGATAAACATTTTTGGAGATTACATTGGGACAACCAATTCGCCTAACATGAAGGCACCGTTAAAAGGCTAAAGAGAAGGCCAATTGAAAGAGTAGTGTCTCATACTGCGTTTTGCTATATCTTTCAAACTCTGAACAAGTTGGATAACACATAAAGGTTATGGTTGTCCTACCATCCTGAGGATGTCAGACCCCTCCTGATCCTTGAGGACCTGTCTCACCAAAAAAGACTTTGTTACGTCTGTCACCCTCTGTAATTTAAAAAGAAAAGCCCAGAGCAGCTATACCTTGCTTATGGATGAGATGAAATTGTCCCTCAGAAGCCAACGAGAACTAAACCTAGAATCGGTCTTCACTTTCCCGATCGCTTACCAGACCTATTGAATCTGATGGAGGTTCAACCATGCGCGCCAGATTCTGTAATAAGAAGCCCACGTGGAAGGCGGCCATGAATTTTTTACCCAACTCGCCAATATTTCGAATGTCTTCCCCACAAATGTTAAAGACAGGGAAGGGGCTTCAAATCTGCCTTGGGTTGCCAACCTCCCGGAAACGATCTATCTGTAGGAGGAGAGAGAGCATCGCAATTGGGTTGGAATAGTTACGAGTACATGTGCTGCTCTACCCAGACATTTGACTCAGACCGTCAGTACCAGCGTTCAGTAAGTTATGACGGTGATCGGAAGTTGCAGAACAGTGATTTAGAGAAGTGCTAAAAAGCACTTTCTTATGTTCAGGTGGGGTGCCACAAATTCCAGAGAACAACTATAGGAAAAGAAGTCTAAAAAGGACATATTTCGTTAAGACCTAGCTCAAACCAACTCGCAGGCCAGGACTACAGCACCCACTGCCCACGAAAAAGGCTCCAAAACCCACAGAACCTGACGAGTCTGTGAATAGTTCAAGCTCTGCAGCTGTCTGTTGGTTCTCAAGCCGATTAGTGCGGCCGTTGTAGCTAGCCAGAAAAATAGCCCAAACCCGGAGGTCAGCCTTAATTAATGGTCTTGTAAGCGACACAAAGTGGTTGTGGCTTGTAATTCTGTCGTCGATAACGCTAGCCGTCTACAAAATATTCGCCCTCATAGGCATAATGCGACAGGCCAACGAAAGTTTGCCAGTGGGACTGCCACCTGCCGTAAAGTTAACTTTTTGGACCTTAGGGCCTCCTGCAACCTTTTCCTGATGGTCTGTCATCTTACCGAGAGGACAATCTGCGCACCCACTCCATGCCGTCGATTTCTATGTGCCTAAGAATGTTCATATTTCGCCTTAGGGCCTCGCCGTCTTTTTCATTGCTAATGGACCCAAAATCGGGGAAAAAAACTTTTTAAAAATCCTCTACGGAATAGGCACACCTTGAGTCTGGTGGCCCCCACAGAAGAAGTCCATTCAAGGTAATGTGATTATTGATGAGTTTCCTGATTACTCTCGAACCACCCCCACCTCCAGGGAAAGAACTTGAAAGCCTCACAATAGGGCACAGGAGATGGAGCAACCCATGGGGAAGGCAGCAATCAATGAAGATTCATCTCCTACCGCACATCCCAGAAGGTGAAGACTATTGGGATGAACCGGCAATAGCCGAACCGAAATGCCGATCGACATCTGCCTTTGCAATGATGTGCTCCCCTCCCGGCCCGACGAACCAATCGCAATGGCCTGATCGAAAGAGGTATATGAGACCTCGTCCATTCCTCATCATATGCTGTCGTTCACCGACGTCCTTCTGGAAGGAAAGGGTTGTATCATGCGAAACTTGCCAGCTTTTTTTTGGCACCCAGACCCAAGGTTATATGACTGAAGTCCCGAAGTGGTGGCAGGAAAATGGACCAGCCTATCTGACCAGTTCCACTTCCTTCAAAATTTTGTCTCCACTAACCGCAGGTGATCCCTGGCTGAGTTTAAATTTAACCTAGCTGAAAACCCCCCAATTTTTTTGCTGGAATAATAAAACCTTGTTCAAAAGCCCGGCACTAGGAGAGCGGCTTTCGTCTGTCAGGGTACTTAGTTAGAAATGGGCGCAGTCTTCTAACTCACCGGCTGTCGTCCTTTTTCCAAAAAACTCGCTTCCACTAGCGCTTGGCCGTTGATCCTCCTAAAAACATTCTAAATGCTGGCCCCCGCCGAGCGATTGACCCTCCGCCACTACTGTGCAGTCATGTCGAAAACGAAGATGAGGATCCCCAACGAAAGACGATGTGTTGATGACAGCACATCTATCCCTTTTTTCCTGCGCCCGATCGAACGGTGCCATTGCTCCGCGGGCCTGTCAAGAAAGGGCTAAAAGTACCTGGGATGCTAGGGACATGGAGGGCTACACATTATCGTCATCCAGAGCCTATGTCCCTGTTGGTCCCATTGACCTTGGCTCGTACAGCCATCCTCTGACGGAATTGCTCGTCGTACCTAAGCCAGCATTGCGCCATAGACCCGATGGCTTCGCCATAGTGTCCACTAACAGAAAAGTCCAGGAACAAAGTTCTGGGTGTTTTTCTGTCCGAGTATGCTTCCAGGAGCAAAAAAGGCTTGAAGCCAATTAGTGAAGGAACGGGAATAAGCCGATACCTCCTGTCGATCCTCGTTTCTTCCTCTTTCCTATGCTCATTGCCTTTTTCCCATTTATCTAATGGTTAAAGCGTTCTAATGGAAGCAGCGTAAAAATATCTAATAATCACTGCCAGATTTTGTCTCTGATTTCCTGTTTAAGGGTGCCCCATGGACTTCCAAGCCAAGTAGGTGGTGCTCCAAGCTGATCAGAGATTAACCGGTCTGGGTTGCTCCGCACCTGTCTTTGTAACTTCCAATCGTCACCCGGGGTTTCTAATGGGCCAGAACTGCCTAACTCATGTGGCTAAAAACTGTGACCCACGTCCTTTGTTTGTGGTGTCCGAACGTAAGAACTGCCTGTAGAGGAATTGTTAGTACCCACTGGTACCTCTGAATTAGCTAATCCTCCCAAGGACAGTTCGGGCACGCTGTAGGGTTCCCACCCTTGTGTCCCTAACGTAGCGCCACTCCGATTGCTTTTGCAGCCCACCATGTACTTTAAATCATTCCCTCCCCCCCCCAATACATTTCTGTTGCCCTCCATACCCGAAGTGGACGGAAGTTCCTTCAAGCTTTCCCATTACCAACAAACCTTAAACCTTGTAAAAATGTCTACTCTCCCCCGCATCTCCCGGAGTCAACCAACATTCAAAGTTCTCACCTGAGATAGAGGTGGTGGGGGTCCCGAGGGACGTTGCCAGTCCTGTGTCCTGTATTGTGCTCCCTGGGTTTCCTCCTGCAGCGCGCTGCCTTCCTCCGACGGAGGCATGCAGGAATCCTCACTGTTAGGGCAGGAGTACGGAGGATACTCCCGATATCCAATCCCCCCTTTGAGGAGGAAGCGGCGGAGAGGAAGTGATTGTCCGCGAGCAGAGGACCCACCACCGTTCCGTGTTTCCTGCTGCCCCCTCTAGGTCTCCTAAACCTGCAGGAGCAGACCCCCTGGAAAAGCAACTGTGATCCACCACAGTAGGTTGCCGTGAGAAGGACAGCCCCCGCAGTGTTGCCAGATTCCGAGTTGTTGTGGTAGCGCTGTTCCTGTTCTCCCTTGCGAAGCTGTGCTGTAGTGTGTTGTGTGACGGAACTGCAGTTTGAGCGCGGGCTTCGCTCCGGTATCGCGCTTCCGAGATCTCTGTGGAGCGGGCCTTTGGTGCCTGTTGACCGGCGGCAATCTCCTGTCCTGTGGATTAGGTGAAGCGGGAGCTTTAGTCTTCGTCTCTGGGGTCGGACTCATGAAGGGTCAAGCCTCTGTGGATGGACTAGTCCTCTAGGCCTGGCTTGGCGCGCTTGTAGCTGGAGTGGGGAGAGTTCCTCCCACGGCGGCACTTGGGGTTGATGGCTGCACGTTCTGGATGATCCATAGGTCTTGAAATCACTGTTCTCCACATCGGGCTCCCTGACGGATTCGGTGTCCAAGAGTCGCTCAGTTGCAGGTTAGGGGAAGAGCCAATTAGGGAACTGTGTTCCAATGTTCTCCTTTAGGTTTTTGAAATGGCCGCTGTTATTAGCCCCTCCTACTCTCCAGTACTCCCACTACTTTCTTAACCTTTCAAGCCACCTGTCCCGCTTTTAACCACTCCCCCCCCTCCCACTATTCTCCCTATACCTTTTCTCCAGAGCTGCCCCGTATGAGCTCCGGGCCTAACTAGTTGCCTATCGCTTTCTATCGCTACGGGGCCTATTTATAAAAGCGCGAAAGTTTAGCGAAATGTTTCGGCATTCGCTGTTCGCATGGGGTTTTGCCAAAAAGGAAGAGTTAACGCTTATTTATAAAAGGTACGTAACGAATGGCTCGAAACCGTTTCCCGCGAGCTATCGCTAAACCTTTTCGGCCTAACTGCATGGTCATTTTAGCGAAAAAGGAGCAAAAAGGCATAACCGATTTATAAAGAGCGAAAGGTGGTTTGCGTTTTAAAAAAGCGCGAAAGATTAGCGCGACCCTGAAGGTGGTTGAGTGAAAAGTTCTTGTTTGAGCGAAAAGGATTCTAATGGGAATATGCCTTGAAAAAGCGAACGAGCCTTTAGAAGGGCGATCGAGCATTAGAGGGTAATATGCCTGGAAAAGCGGGACATTAGAAAGGCGAACGCGCATTAGAATGTAATATGCCTTGGAAAAGCGACATTAGAAAGGCGATCGAGCATTAGAATGTAATATGCCTTGGAAAGCGAACGCGCATTTAGAAAGGCTACGAGCATTAGAAAGGCGAACGGCACATTAGAAAGGCGAACGCACATTAGAAGAAAGGCGAACGCGCATTAGAAAGGCGAATGTGCAGGGCGCAAAAGAACATTGTTAATTCCAATGAGAAATTCTAAGAAGATGACTACATAAGACGGGCTGAATTCTGGTAAATGTGAGGTGGCCATTTTTGAACTGGGACATAATTTTCTGTGGGATTTCTGGTTCGAATGGTGGGTTTCACAATGCAGTCTCTAGATGCGTTAAGTTTTCGCTGCGATACTTTCGCTCTTTATCGCGCTATTTTTCGCTGCGATGGTGCGCTAATTATTTGGCGACGAAAAAGAGAAAATCCTTTATACAATCTGTGCCCCACGTGTACCTAAAGTAGTTCAACGTCAAATATTATTGCATACAACCTTTTTAAATGGCATTTCACTGATTTTAGCCTTGCCCAACCCATAAAGCCCCCTAGGTTTATAACGGGGTGTTTCTTGTAATGTTCATACAAATTTATTGAGTAGCAAGTTGGAATGGTGCTATTTTCTCCTGTTTTACACTATTGAAGTTGATAGTTATTGATTTCTGATAGTTTTAAGTTTCATGGGTGTGAAAAAAGCTAATGAACTGATTATCTATAAGTTAGATCAGAACTAATCCCCAAACTAATTTCATAATTAATAAAAAAAATAAAACTGAAAAGGCCACAATATGGTTTGAAACCATCCCTCAGGCTAGGAAACTACCTAAAATGCTGAGGTCTACTATCCCTCAAGGTTTGCTTTGATGTTTGTACGTCGTAAAAAAAAGATTCATACACATGGCAAATAAGGGATAGCCGACCCGAATGACAGTGAAGGTATCCCCGCACGAATCCGAATTGTATGACAGACTTTAATCGTTACGATTTGCATGGGCCTGTTGTCGGGGATCGGTGCTGATTAGGGTTGAAGATCTCCCGGCCGGTCTAGGGCAGAACCAGACCTGACGGAAGTGCCATTTAGGCCTATACAGAAGTGCACCTATAGTGCCTTTAGATATATGCTGAATCGGCCGGCATTGCTACACAGGTTGTGCATGTGGGTTGTTCCCCTGCAATCGCTACCATGGTGTAGTGGAAGCTTTACATTGAAAGTTGCAATTGCGGCGTTCCTCCCTCAACACTTTTTTGTGTTGATGGGGGCCTGAGGCGCAAGGGGAGAAAGCATGCTCTAGCAAGAAGTGTCATTTGCCCCATTGCCGACATCCCAGAGGGGGAAGGGCAGAGACTAAAAAACAGACCTCGTTACAACTGCGGTCCTGAGAACTGTATTGTTTATCTATGTTCATTGATTGGTTTTTTTTGACCTAACCAATCTTTCATTTCCTGGCACAACTTATTGCTCAGTTTTGCTGAACCTTGTCTTTGTCTTACCTGTACTCAGAGAACTAATCCAAATATTGTTACACTCCAGAAAGTCTGAAAAATATCCTTAAGAAACACCAATAAAACATTTAAAAATCCCACTAACGGTAAATATCATGTAAAGGAAATGGACACCCTTCTGAAGTAAACACAACTGGATAAAGAGAATCTATGTGTAATATGCTGACTCGCACAACCCCATACTCAGTCACATCCTCCCTTGCCTAATCCAGGAATCCCATACCTGCCAAATGTGGCTTCGTGGGCTGGGTGGAAAGGAGTGTCACTCAGCAGGAAGGGGGCGTAGCGTACAGGGGCCGTTGGTCTTGGATGTAGAGAGAACCAGCAGAGTTAGAGGCATTCACGGGGGGTCATGAAAGCAATGTAAGGGGACACCGAAGTAGAGGATTTAGGGGACATGGGCAGCCAAGGTAAGGGAGGTTCCAAGGGAAGGAGGTGCACCAGTTTTGCAAGTTGTAGGAGCTTGGGGTGGTCTTGTGGGAGTAGTAACGGGAGCGACCCACTCCAGAATCGGGAGACTCCCGCAAACTGTGGAGGGGGGAGGATGGGATACCTGCTATCTGTCCTGTAAAACGCAATTGGGCTAGGGGCTACTCAGATAGCGTGTGACCAAACTGTTAAGTCCTTATAGGTGTCTTGAGGAATCAGCATGTTGGTACAAGAACCCAAATGTTTCAGTGACTTACAACTGGGTGACAATACTGGGCTAAATAAAAAAAAATTAGAAGGCCTGAGGTGACACATCCAATTAATTTGGTTTTACATTTTACGGCTACCGTTGTAGATGGGACTGCTAAAGGGCGATGAGTCCACCCCCAAAACTTTTATTTCTACCCACACGCATGTCCCAACTGTAACATAACGTGTAGGGTAATAAAATCCTATCTTACATATCCCCAGCTACCCAAATGGGTTCTCCGTGAGATCCGCAACCACCAAAGACAAAAAAGTGTCCACAGAGCATGGCAAGAGATCACATATAGGACCCCTGTCTTCATCCTGGAGAAGTTTGGCATGCGCACTGCAAGCCCCTCCCTCTTCCCTCCTCGTTTTGGTCTCCTCCCTAGCTTCACAACCCTTTAGTATGTTAAGGATTGCTCCCCAGCCCAAATGCATATAATTTATTGCCAGAAAGAACCCCGATAAGTTACTTACTTACTCTTTCCTCCGCATTATCTAATGAACTGCCGGAGCCAGCGTCCGGGAGGTTGGCGTGCTCTCAGCCAATCAAACAGAAATGGCTGACGGGCGGCCCTGCTGGCAGTCCGCATGCAAGCGAGAAGGCGGGGCACGTGCGGCTAGTATGCATGAGGGAAGGTAAGTAAAGATTGGGGGAGTGCTGGCACTAAGATTATGTGTTGTGGGGTGGGGAAGCGTAATACCTTAACATTACTAAAGTTGTTTAAAAGGAAGGACATGCATTGTCCTTTTTCTGGATAAATTAAGTAATAGTTACATAACTTGGCACCAAATTATTTTAAGCCCAGCAACCACTTTCATGGTTCTGCTTTATTCTGCTTGGTCAAACGTTTGAACCTTTTTTACTTAGTAATAAACTATTTTACTTGGCTATGAGAGTGATTAAATTCTCAAAACTTTTCTTTATATCAGTACTGCCTGTTATGAGATGAAAGCCCTGACTGCTTCTTTGCGTGCTTTCTTAAAGGGGACGTAAATCGTCCAGCTTTCCAGTACTTAGTATTGAACACAAGTGACCCACTGAAGGTGGAGGATACACATTCTCCTGAGGCTGTGACAAACCACCCAATAACTGGGAGTAAAAGCAGTAAATCCCATCAGTAACATAGTAAGTGTGAGGTTTCCAACTAAATATTTACTGGTAAATCCATCAAGGTCCAACTTTTATAGCACCTTACTTTTTAACCCGACCTAAACATTGTTCCAGAGGAGGCAAGCAAAAAAACGCACACCAAAATACAGCTTAAAGAAGGTGGGAGGGGCAGGGGAAGAAGACTATGTTAGAAAGTAAAGTTTCACCAACCAACACCATATCAAGCATGGAGAGGTGAGTGAGATTGAACACACAATTGAGCTGCTTTTTCTATTGAGGGGGGGGTACTCTTCGCCTTCTAAAGGAGTGGCTTTAGTTCTGAGGCTTTTGTGATCGCATTTGTAGGATAGAACGCGGTTTATATGAAATCCATAGTAATTAATCCTTGCTAGAAATTTTTCTGCCATTGGTTTCCTAAATATTAGTGAAACAATAACTGGTCTTATATGACTATAGTGTTATATATACGTGAATACTTCTTGTTTTTCATTGATGAATTTCACTGCTTGGGTGCTTTCTGCCTCTGGACCCTATTTCCCGTCAACATGAGGCAATGGCGGTCTGTTAAACGATTATAGGGACTAATTTTATTGTATTCTAATGGGGAAGGAACAATATAAGCAAAGGTTCTCTTTTTAACATAGGTGTATTTATCAAAAGTATAATAACAGAGATGTAGAAAAAAACATGATCTATTTCCGTTTAACCATATTGTGGCCATCCACTTATGAAATTTGACAGTATCGTTTTCACAATACCCCACACCTTTAACGATTGCAATTGCATTGTATATTGTACTATAGCTATATACAGTACATTGCGGTTAGTCTACTACTGGATGGGTAACGGTTGTAAAGTCAAACGGTCCAAAGTACTAGGTCATACAGGGGGCATACAAACCTGGGGAGCAAGGGGGAATCTTCTTTTTTTCCTAGTGACAGATATAGCCTCCCCAAAGATAAACCACGAGAGAAAGACTGTCACATAACTAGTTTTGTGGGGGCCCCCAGTGATTCCAGTTTAGTCACTAGTCCGCACGGGTTTTTGACTGGGCAAACATTCGAAAAAGAGAAAAGACAAATATTTGTCTCACAGCAAAAAATCGGCCCAGCTACATTGTCTTGTGGTCTCACAACATGGAGTAAGTATACAAAGTCAAAAAGCCCAAAATCAATATCCTCCTAAAAATCTGCACAAAAAACAAGATAGAGGTGCGCTAAGATCCCAACCTTGCTAGTGCGTAAACAAGATTGGTTAGAATAAAACCAAAACAATCGTATGGGCGTCTGTATGTGTATCTCATTGGGGTTCGCAGTGAAGCGCATTATGATGGGATTTCTCTCAAAGCCACATGTTGTATTGCAATGGCATTAATGTCCAAAGAGGTTATCTTAAAGACCTGCAGAGGTCTCTCCAGGGGGGTATATTGGCATCAGGAATGAAGTCGTCTGATCATCTCAGGCAGGCAGTCTGCCTTTATCGTTTCAAGATATGTGGTGATGTGCGTCAGCACTCACAACTCTTTTCGAGATACAGAATGAATTCAATTAAACGCTTGTTTAGGGAGAAAAAAGTCGTTTAAGCAAAGAAATTGGCTAATTTAAAGATGAATAGGAAGTATGCTATTAAATAGTCTTTTGGTTTTAGGTAAGTGTTGAAAAGACAATTTTTCGTAAAATAATAGCCGCGACGATTATGTATTTCAAGACAATCGGTTTCTCTGTTGTATTTATCTTTTTTCTGTATTAATAGAGAAAGATTTGTTTCAGTACATTTTCTAATAGGTTTGATGGTGCTAACATTAAATAGTGGCATATCTAGTAAGTGTTTAAATATTGGTGGTGTTGGAAGAGTGTCCGAATGGGTCATGTCACATGTCTAAAAATAACACAACAGGCAGACAAGTAATTCTATTATGCAACGAGCAGCATTCTGCAGGGGGAAAAAGAGTTATATTGGCCAAAAGTACTTTAATGACTGGCATCTGGCTCGTGGATGGCTAAGGCATCGACACAACCCAGACTCACAGGCGACGGATAGGCCGTAGTGAGCGACCTCTGCTTGAGACTATCTGTTCACGGAAAAGGCATAGGAAGGTATAAGCAGAAAGGGAAGTAGGGGGCAGTTGGCGGGGGAACGAGAGGATGGTAAGCACATTATCGGAAAGGGCCTGCACGAGTGCATATAAACCTTGCGAGGGTCTCGAGGTTGGGGATACCTATAGCAATTTCCTACAGATACCAACACATTTGTTTGGGGGGGTGGACATACACCTTTAATTGTTTCTGGGAGTTTATTGCTGGAGAGGTTTGTGGAGCGGTTCGGTTAATATGGTAAATCAGCGAACAAAGGCTATTTGTCGATGTATGGAGATTGTGGTTGTGCAGAGGACACGGCTACTGTTGGCCTAGACTATATAGCCAATCATTAGGAAAATAAAAACAAATCCCATCAGGGCAATTACACTTCTTGTCGAGCACAAGTGCTTTCCTAGTGGGCCATTCTGTCCTCGCATGTTAGTTCCCTTGGATTGTTTATAAGAACGAGCCATTTTCTGAATTACAAGTTAAAGTTTTTAATATTGCGGTGATCAATGTCTAAAATAACTACATGCTTCTAATTCTTAAAGATTTGTTAAAAAAAAAACGTTTTTTTAAATTCACGGGCCTTCTCTGTCTCATTTCCACCCACTATCTTAAAAATGATACTTCATAATGATTGTCATGAGTAAAGGGGCGTGGGACCACCCAACCAATTTCCTCATTATTCTATCTTGTCTCGTAGTGAGCAATCAATTTCCATTCATTTTACTACCAGTGCGGTCCCTACTCCGTGAACAACCACACCTCGGCCCAACCATGCACAAAGGAAATTAGCTGTAGCCGGAAGCCGCCAGCTCTCTGAATTTCCAGTAATTGATGAAGTCATACCACACACTTGCCCTAAACCGACAGCGCAAAATTTGCATAAGGCCATTCTAAATTTGCTGCACAATTGTTCTACATCATGTTTGTCGGCTCTTAATGATACATATAGGTATATGCCACAATTACAGCAGTGCTTTCCAGTATAGGGCTCTATTACAGATGATGAGGGAGAGAGACATAAAGCTTAACGGTTTCCAAATATGTCTATTATTACACGAATAGCAATGTTCTTGCTGAACTAGTTTTATGGAAAAAATTCATATCACGATATATACGTGTTTTATACTGATACTGACTGCACTCATTATTATTATATTAATACACGTGTGATAGTTTTATAATGGGAGCTGCAGTGGTGGGTTATATATCCTTAGTAAATAATCACCAGCTATGGCACACTAAGTGATCTAATTGCTTATAGTTTCTTAATTCCCACTAGCTCCGCCCATTCCAGTGTTTCATGGCAGTTTTTGAGTGTGTGCAGCTGGGCGTTCGTCACTAATCAATCTCTCTCATCATCCACCCTCCTCCAAAAGATGTTTGTTTAGGCCGCATAGATGCTGGGGAGCGGGATGTTCTTGCTACTGAGTTTAGTTACAGAAGGTAGTTGGGGGATTTAAGGTTGGAAATAGGGATCAAGGCTAGATTAAAAATGGAATGGGGTGCGTTGAAGGTCGGATACTGTGAATGGTGATAAGCGACTTCCATGATAATAGAAGGAATTAACGCCAGCCTGGTAGTCCCCGAATGTATTAAAAGGTGACTGCGGCATAAGTCCGTGCGGTCTGATATGGTCAAGGAAATATCCATGTGGGCGAGTAATTATCCTTTATATTATCCTATTTTGTTCTATAGATTTTTAGCTGTCCGATGACCTCTCTAGTCACTTTCTAATAGAGTGCAAAAGAATGTGTTGGTAACACCTATGTTTTTCTATATCAGGGTGGCAGACATTGTGAGTTCCATGTGTCTCCTGTTTTGGCTTGCGGATAGTTTTAGAAGAAATTCTGCAACAAACTTTTTGATTTTTAAATCTCTAAAATTCAAGATAGACAGAGAATTTCTCCAAAGTATTTTCTTGCGAGGTTTTTAAAAAAATAACAAAAAAGGTCAGAAATCCACAAATTTCGAAAATTCTGGTAGAAGTGTGACAATCGTTTCATGTCCAACTCAGTGTTGTAATTGAAATCATGGCAATTAGAGCATGGCCAAACTTGTAAAGGTCGGCTTGTTTTATGTACTTTAACTTGTCCTGATAATCGAAAGCTAGTTGTGAAGCTTACCGCATTTGAATTGTCAAGGGTTACAAAAATGAACCACCACATTGGGGGTAGGGTGTATGGTCGAGTTAAGGTATCGAACTACACACTTACGAGGGTTATGGATCGCTAACAGTTGAGGGTTATCATGTGATTTAAGGGATTAACAAAAACAATCCAAACAAAAACGAATTAAAGGCGATCAAGCAATTCGATTATGATTGCAAAGTGAGGGTTGGCAAGTTGGAGGTGTGTTGGTCGGGAGGGTTACAGACCAACCACATTCTAGGGTGTTAGTGAGGAGGGCTGAGAGTCGATGAGTAATCTACACTCGAAAATTCAAGAATCCCGGAAAAATGTGATGAGTGTGGTCAAAAATTCGAAAGTTTTGGATAGTTCAAAGGATCCGAATAGTTGATAGTTGATTTGTATTCGAACTATTAAACGATATGTTGAACTCGGGGTTACGTGAGTTTGAGTGTCTGATAGTCCCCATTTAGTAGTGGCGAGTATTTTATAGAGTATGAAGAGGTTGTTGACTGACCTAAACCCCTCTTAAAATTGTTGTTGTGTTAAAATTGTTGAACTTTATGTTATTATGGTTATCCTCTTTATTTCTAGACCTGATCGCAGTTTAAATTAGGTGGTTTGACCTGTAAAGTGTTGATTTGTTTTATAATACTGTTATCTTTGTCAATTTTACGAAGGATAAATGCGGAAGAAAATATTGGCACAGTTCTTCCCGTTTACGCCAGTATATAAGGAGGCGTGAATAGGTTTTACTGTAAACAAAAATACACTCATCTCCTTCTATTGCTTTGTAGAGCACACACTCGATAGAAAATACAAGTTTGGACATAAAATGTTCAAGAAACAACAAGCTGAAAATTGACGCCCAACCAAAACAAGCGGGAGAATCAGAAATACTGTTCTGGTGCAAAGGTGGTAACTAAAGGTACGACACATTATCTATAAGGAAGAAATGTGACAATCTGCATATGGAAAATAGAAAATTCCAGTACTTTTAAAAACATTACAAGGGAAAACATATCCAATTGTCTGTGGGTTGTTGAGGTAAACCATGTCTAATGTTTAAACCGTCTTATGAGTTTCAAATGCGAGATTACATCTATAGGCTTTAGTACAAAGTAAAAAGTGACAGTTAGGAGGATCTGTAACGTGAAAGGTGTTTCTGGGACTTAGAAATGTTCCATTGTGCGTCTGTGTGCGCAGCCTTGGGATAATTTAACTTGCATTCAAATAGATGTACTCAGTTCAACAAAGTATTTCTCCCTTCAGGGAGAGGAAGTCGGTTCCCAGATGGCTAAGACTAAACTTTTCTAAGTGAGTTAAATACACATTGTCCTACCTATGCTATTACATGTAGGAAGCAAATGCAAGAATTAAATGAAACTGATCCGTATAAAGTCTAAAGTTAACTATAACAATGCTAGTGTTTCTGCAAAAAAATCAACAAGCTTTAAGGAAAATTAAATCGTTTTAAACTCATGCAGTGTGCTCTAACTTATTCTTTTTATATTCAAGCAAAACCCACAAGAGGAAATTACCCTAGAATGCGTGCCGATATATCGTAAAAAATAACATTTAGAGTCTGCCAATATGAGTACTGTATAGGAAGAAAGATCTCTTTGCATATATGCACAATTACTATGTTGCTCGGTCTATTGATTTTTATGTTATTGGGGGTGGGGGGGCGGGAGAGGGGGGGGTGTTTGAATTGAGAAAAAGTAGCTTTGTTGTTGAAAAATATCGACTTTGAGTTTATAAATGTTTGGGATGATTGAAGTTGTTTAGGCATAATATGAAAGAGAGATTAATGATATGTATGCTAAAGATATTAATTAGGATACAAGGAGAGACGTACTGTCTCCTTCAGTAGGTGGATGAAGTAGATTCCGAACAGTGAGGCGTGTACTGCGAACTTTGTGTTGTTATAATAAAACAGAATTTTTCTGACAACAGAGTGCGCGTCTTACAACCTTATTTCTGTGCTATGGACCTGTGTTAATCAAACTGCTGACTAACGCTCTCTTAGGACCTCCAGTCAGGCTTCCGCCCCTCACGAAAGAAATTGCCCCATCACTAAAGTAGACCAATGACTTTATTGTATTGTTCACTTAGGGTATAAATTAAAGGTCAACTCTGTTGCATCTATAGTCTTCTTGATTGTTCCATTACTTTTGTACTCGGTGATCACCCTGTTAGCTCTTCAGATCCTGGCCTCCTTAGTGCTCATCCGACATGCACTCTGGCTATTTCTAAACTCTCTGTTAGGACCTTTAGTGTTTTTACACTCTGAAAACTAGCTCCACTCATGCACACCTCCATATATGAGGGTCCTGCAAGGCTCATACTCGTCACTCGTTCTTTTCTACATCGTACACACCATGGGCTTTGGACAACTATTGTTTTTTTTTTTTTCATTTGGTTCCAGTATCACCTGTATGCAGACACTAACCCAAATTTCACATCATCGCCCGGAGCTCCCTACACATAGGACATCACCAAGGTCCCGATGTCTAAGGCCATCTCTAGGCCTTAATGTCCCCGTGTCACTCAAACTAAACTGGAAAAGGACTGAACTTGTCCTTTTCCCACCCTCACGATTGTTCCCCTCCTAGCCTTACTATTATATCTAACCAAACAACCCAATCCCCATCTCCTCATGTCGCTGTGGGAATAAGCTAGATTACGATCTTTCCTTCAAACCCTCATGTCAATTTGATTGCCAACTCCTAGTAGACTCCAACTCAAAAAATCTATACTGCCCGCATCGACCCTTCCTCTCGAAAGGAGAAGCTGCAAAAATCCTGGGTCCATGGCCCTAATCATTATCCCGGTAGACTACTGCAACACACTCACTGTGGTGGTTACCAAAACAACCGCCTGGCACCGCGTTCAATAACCATTTTCTAAAAACTTGCTGCTCGGCTCTTACATTTCTCTCTCCGTTTCTCTAATGCCTCTCTCTCTTTGCCAGTCCTCCAGAGTGCCATCACGCAAAGAGATCGTTCAAATGCTTCACCTTATCGATTAAAAGACACTATCCAAACACAGCCCATCCAATATATCAGAGTGATTCAGCCAATACCGTCCAGGCCACAACCTTCGCTCTGCAAATGATAACCCTTCTCTTCATCAACATCTGGTACACTATTCCCATGTTCAAAGGACTTACTGTGAGATCCTCGCACCGGAACTCATTTCTCCGTCTCTGTCACTGTCACTCAACCACCGTATAACACCTTCAAATGTAACCTTTTATAAACCCACCTCTTTAGGCAAGATTAGAGCATGGCCTGACTAAACATTACCTTACTACTCAATATATGACAAACAGCCTTTACGCTGCACTGGCCATCTATTTACAGCCTACCCGATTCCTGTCACCTTATGTTCCTCAGTCCCCAGTATTACTTAGTCGTAAACGCTGCGTTGTGGCGCAGGGTCCATGTGGCACATATGTGTATCTGGGGATGTGCTTGTAGTAGAAACTCCTACAACTGGGTACGTCTATATATGATATTACCTGTGTATTGAAAATATGTATGACTTATATATATATGTGTTACCTTATGTAATGTATGACTATGTATTTAGTAAAGAGCCACAGAAAAATGTCTGCGCGATGGCGAATTAAATCATATAATAATAATAATTGGGCAACATTATTGTTTGGAGACTTAGTTCCACTTTAAGCAAGCTCAAAACAAAGTAACCAAAATGTGCATTGAGGGTATCTTGTTATGTCCTGGTTAAAGATAGATTAAACCACGATTAGAGATGCATTTTTTTTCCACTCAATTTGGACCTTTAAAATAGTTGTTTTGACGACTTGACGGCCTTGGTTTGTGGCCAAACCCTATTTACCAGAGTCTGTGCTAATAGCTTGCTTGTTAAATACTTACGTGCAGGTGGAGATTCACCAGAGCGTTGAAGCCTTTGTAAATCGTTTTGGGAGATGTGCCCAGAGCAAGTACGAGCTCTGGGGGACTCTCTCTGATAATCTAACAATCTACCATTTTTGCACAATAGCCTTTCCAGTATAAAACAATAAAATATTAAAGGGAACACTATACTGAAAAAAAAATACTTTGCCTCCATCTTAATCTATAATTGATACAGCGTAAGTAGCACTTACTCTGATTTGTTTTGTGTTGCTGCATGCCTTCAATCGAGCACCCATTTTGTTAGGAGAGTATCCCCCCTCCCTCTTTTAAACCACTCCCCCTTCCAATCGACCTGAATTTCTCCTACAAACCAAACTGTCAAGCTGCAAAACAAACAAACAGCATTCCAACTGTCAAAACTCTGTCAGCCATTCGCACGGCTGACAGTAAAAATACTCACACGATAGAATAGTTTTGAGAGCAAGAAATTGATGGAACGGCCTGAATTATAAAGAAGTTTAAGATTGGATATCTAAAGAAATAGGGGGCAGAATTAACAAAAAAATGTACAGTGGGCGGTTTGGGAGAATTATAATTTCAGAAGGTCAATTATTTAAAATAACCGATTTTTCGGACCTAAGATGCCCTTTAAACCCTTTACATGTACATATGATGACACAGTATGCTACGACTTTTTTAAAATTCTAAACAGTTTAATTCATTTAGATCTTGTAATTATGGTCAGTATTTAAGTATAAATTGCAAGTTACCGGGCCTTAAAGGGGCCACATAACCTTGCCGAGTACATACAATCCCTTTGAGAAAACAGCCAAATGCTGTTAGAAACATTACACTGTCGCTGTTGGTCACATCCGAATGGAAAAAGTGGATGGGAATAGGTTTGATATCAGCTCCTTACTAGTTAGATATGGAAGCCGATACAATCGGTGCATTGGGGGTGCACACGAAGATCTCCATACGCCTATGGGAATCAGTTTGGCCTATTACCACTGCATGGTACCAACAGGTCCTAGAAGGATCTGCTTGTACACACCGTGATCGTTAACCATGTGTATATGAGCACCTGTACAGACATTCAGCCTCATTTACTGAGAGGTCCGCCTGGCGAACGGAAAAATCGGGAGAAAGACGCCCGCGCAGCCGGATGCTCGCAATTCAATATAGCGTTTGCACTATGGCAGTTGTTAAACTCATGCGTGAGGCCAAACCTTTTCGGGATTACCCAACAGTCACGAACACGATATTGAATCATGAGTTTTACCCAGAGCTGAGGGGTATGGTGGAATGGTGTAGGGTTTAAATCGAACTGATAGAGGTTAACAGAGTTACCGATCCGTTAACTCCTGTCCTGAGATACCGTATATACTCGGGTAAAACCGACCCAGAGTATAAACCGAGGGTACAATTTCACCTAAAAACAATTCTAAAAAGTTGTTGACTCGAGTATAAAACCGGGGTAGAAACTTGGCATTCAAGATGTTTGGAAACTACAACTCCCAGCTAATAAAAGCAAGTGTGGGAGTTTGTAGTTCCACAAACACCTTGAATGCCCCCCTCACCCTCCACCCAGTTCAGTTTGTACCTGTTCTTCTCCCTGGTGTCTCTTCTCCCTGTGGGCTCCCTCCATCCAAGGTAGGTGCGGTATGCTGAGCATTGCCGGTTAGGTGCGGTATCCATCTGCAGGGAGGTATCCATCTTGCAGGTAAGGTGCGGTATCCATCTTGCAGGTAAGTATCATATCTTGCAGGTAGGTGCGGTTATCATCTTCAGGTAATCACATTTGCAGGTAAGCTTCGGATCCATCTTGCAGGTAAGTATCATTGCAGGTAAGGTGCTGGTTATCCATCTTGCAGGTAAGTATCCATCTTGCAGGTAAGGGCGGTATCCATCTTGCAGGTAAGTATCCATCTTGCAGGTGGTAAGGTGCGGTATCCATCTTGCAGGTAAGTATCCATTTGCAGGGTAAGGTGCGGTATCCATCTTGCAGGAAGTATCCACTTGCAGGTAAGGTGCGATATCCATCTGCAGGTAAGTATCCATTGCAGATAAGGTGCGATATCCATCTGCAGGTAAGTATCCATGCTTGCAGGTAAGGTGCGGTTATCCTGAGCAGTCCAGCAGCCGCGTGGTACTGGCGCGCCGGCGACGTCACTGCCGGCGCCGGGCTTGGCGCGGGCCGGGCAGTGAAGGCCGGCGCCAGTAAGAAAGATCGTGCGGCTGCGGAGATGCCAGGTATGGTACTGACTCGGTATGAAACTAAGTCTGGTTTTCAGGCTGATTTTTCAGCCTGAAAAACTGCGGTTTATACTCGGAGTATATACGGTACTTTTATTTAACTTTTTTTTAAAAAACATCATATGCACTATGTTATCTTTAAATAAACAACTTTGGGGCAAATCCCAAAAATTGAAAGGTCTTTAGCTACTGCATAGATATTAATGAAATTTTCCACTAAAACTTTATCTACAGCAGTATTTCACAAAGCATTTTTACCTGTGAATCGGGCCATTTATTTCGGACCTTAAATCCCCTGGTCATGGTCGCTCTCGTATAGTTGGCCACAATGTGTTTGAAACAAACTTTCCTATACTATTAGTATAGGTGGACCATTTAGTAGACCAGATTTACAGATGAGTATATCATCTGTAAAGATGTACGGTGTGTACAACTGGTAAGGTGACCCAGAATTACCAGCGGGGACCATACCAGATTAAACTGGGAAGGTGACCCAGAAATCCTCCACTGTTGTAGGTTAAGTATCCAGCTTTATATTTCTGAAAATTGTAAGCAGAGATGATTATAGCAGTCAACCAATAGGCAGGTCTTAGACTGAGGTAAACACATGAAGATATTTCCTGTATCACATCGACTCTGCCTGAAAAATCTGAGATTGTTTTTGGGGCTGGCCAGAATTAATGTCAGTTGCCCATTTGTCTGGATCAGAGATGTGGTAAATCACAAGCTAATTGTGCAGTCCCCTATGAATGCACAATCGTCATGGGAACAACTGTCGGCTGTGGCTACTTTTGCTGCTAATAATGCCAAAAAGGTTATAAAAAGTCAGGGTAAAGCAGCAAAATAGACACCTGAGGAAGCAGAATAGCACTTGAAATGTTGTGTTAGCGATTGATACATTCTAGGGTTAGCGAAAACGATCCATATATTCGAGGGTTACCAAAAACGAACAATACTTTTCAAGGGTTAGCGAACGATACATTCAGGGTTAGACGTCCGTAAATTTGATAATTGTCGAATTTACGATAATAATTGAAAACAGCCTTGAGTCCGGAAAAACAAACTAGTTCGAATATAGCTAGAGTTTGTCGAACTCATAAAGTTCGGCTCGAACTTGGGTTCGAGTTCGGTTTTGTGTCCATTCTATCACAAGTTATAGGCTTGTAAATTTACACTTCCATGTCGGTCTCTATGTGACAGGCACTTGGTCAGCGGTGTGTAACAACCCCTCCCCCCTAAAAAAAAAGTACTTTCTAAGCTATATCTGTTGTTCAATTAGATCAACTGGACTTGAAATGTAGTTCTTGAAGACGTTTCGCTAGTCATCCGAGATGGCTTTCTCAATTCTCTGAATGAGAAGCCAGTCGGATGACTAGCGAAACGTCTTCAAGAACTCATTTCAAGCCAGTTGACTAATTGAACAACAGATCCCATGACCTGGAATGAATGAGAACCTTCACAAGCATCTTTCTAAAGCTAGTACAGATTTGCAACCATTCTGTCTTTTCTACCTATGGACACCCTAGGAAAACAACACATTTTTAAAAGATATTCAGGACAGAGTTTATGGTGCTGCAGCTGATGATTAGAGATGTGGAAACTGTGAGTATCGTTCCCTTTCGAATTTTCGAAAACGGACCCATAGAAGTCTATGGGAGAAAATTTTTTGAAAGTTTCTGTCCATTTTGAGGGACAAATAGTAATAGTAGGTTACCTTAAATGACACAGAGACCTGGAGAATGGTCTGGGGAACCCGTATATAAGATTGTTTATTTTAAAAACGATCTTTCCATTTCATTTGCATTTTCGAGAGTTTAGCGAACATCGATCATTACTTTCGAGGGGATTCGATTTTCGAAATGGTCTACTTCTTTTGATTCTAGAATCGGCTAATTTGATTTCGATAATTAATGTCATCTTTCGATTTTCAATAATACTAATAATAATACTTTTGGATTTTGATAAAAACTGAAAATTCGAAAATCCGAGATTTCCGAAAGTTTCATTGGGACTTCGAAACCCTCAGATTCGATTGGAAACTGGGTTCTATTAGAATCCACATTACAGCTCTACTGATGATACAAGCGCCCATGCTTACACCAGATACTAGGGTGCAAAGCAATGATGATGTCATTTCACAGCTCACAGTGCTAGCAGGATAAACCCACCTTTTATACTGCTGTGGTTTTGGATAGCTTGCAGCTAGAAGCAGGATAATGGAGTCATTTGTAAAGTAGGTGTGTGCTCTTTTTAATAAGGTCACTTGTATGGAGACCACAATTCCCCAACTAGATTATGTGTGTATTGGTATTTTTACAAAAATGCATTTCTCAGATGTCTTACCAAAGTGAAACTAATTCTGTATTATATCTGTTTATGAACACTGACAAATACAGTTTTCAAAAAACATCACATTTTTCATGTTTTTCAAGTTCACTTAGGAAACATTCTACTCACCTAGATTCTACTTAACTAATCTCACAGTCAGGGTACAAACATAAATCATTATGTTGTCTATATAATGATGGTACCCCAGCAATAACCACACCAGTGTGTTTCTTCAACTTCTAATGAAATATGGTTGTGTAATAAATATGAAAATGTTTTTCAGAATAAAATACAAAACAAATGCACCATCTGAGGTTAGAGGGGGCTATACTGCATTGGCTTTTTTTTTGTTAATGAGTATTGTAGCTCTGCCAATTAATGGCACATGGCAGTGGGCTCCCTTTGGTTGAGAGCGTGACACCATTGACTTTTATTTGAAAGGGTTACTGCTTCAAGCATGCAGCGGCTCTGACTTTTATAATAGATGTGTAAATAGACTATAATAACAATTACATTTTGCTGTGTTTTTATGTGATATAACAGAACATAAAAAAACACATAAAAAACAACTAAAAAATAATAACAAAAAATTTGGATTTTTGGTACTTAAGGTGCAATGTACCAACAGCCGATATTACTTTTTTAATCTTTAAGGACAATTATATAATCTTTTAAGACCCAACACATCCCATCCCACCACATCTCATTTAATAGAAGCTAGGATGAAAACTTAAACCACTAGGTACTCACCCCCGTAATGCTGAGAACTAATTCTTGTGCTCTGCAGTTTGATTTACTCTGCCACGTCCTCAATGTGGGCGCACTCGTTGTTGGTCTACAGTTAATGTGATCTGTTCCTGCTTCTGCCAGTTAACCAGCCACTATTAAGTCGGCTCTCCACTGCTAGTTCATACCTCCAGTTTACCAGCTACGGTTAAGTCAACACTGGCTGGTAAACTAGATGGCTGAACTAAGAGTGGCTGGTTAACTGGAGGGCTGATTTAATGGTGGGTGGTGAACTGGAGGGCTGACATAACAGTGGTTGCTGGACTGAAGGGCTGACCTAACAATAGCTGCTGAACTGGAGGCCTGACATAACTGGCTGATGAACTGAAGGATTCAGTAGCCACTGCTAGATCAGCCCTCTAGTTCACCAGCCATTGTCGTCAGCCTTCTAGTTCACCAGCCAGTATTAGTCATGCGCCTAAGGATGTAGGGGTGGGGGTTTGGGGATTCCTTCCTGACTCCAAATGGCAATTGGATAGAATCCCTGGATCAACATGAACTATATGTATTAGTTCCAGTAACTTTGACTTTTTAAATTTTAGAAACGTATCCAGCCCACTCTTTAAGCTATTTAATGATCTTTAATGATCTTGCCAATGGTGCAGTTGTTGTAGCTTAGGTAAAAATGACAATAAAGTTAAATAGAATAACTTGCTTTACTGTGTTTTTGATGACACTCTGCAACCTTACAAGTTTTAATAAATTAGTTATATGCAATATTGCAAGTGATTTGTGTATTTATCTGTTTTTTAGAGGGAACATTATTAGTTATGTTTTTTTGTCAAAGAATATAAAACATTACGGTAAAGTAATTTCAACTGATAAATCATCCACTTTGGGGAAGCTGGATTGTTTACAGAATTTGTACACATGGTATAGTTACCCTTTAAAATGACAGATCTATTAAAAATCATGGTTCTCACATTCTGTATTAAATCACTAGCTACTGCTTTGCTACTACATTCCAAGTACATGAGAGATTTACAGCTACGCTTTGTGCGTTATAAGACCATAGCTCATAGATCCATGATTTTCAGAGCATTTTTATGGGGTAGTTATAACATTTTATGGACACTTTATAACATTTTATAGACAGCTTAATCATTACTCTGGTCTTTTACTTCATCAGGTAATTGTATCAATAAAAAGTGGAAACCCCAGCTGTTACCTATCATCTTCAATCCCTGTCACCTGTTGGGATATATTTCACATTATCAGTGCTCATCTGTTAAGTCTGCTGATGGAACCATAGCTATGTTTTTAGGATTTTTTATGAAGAGTTTTGTGTATCTGTGAAGGCTTAAACAGGGCGGAAAAAGTAGGAGGGGGCTGTCAATCCCCCTCCTACTTTTTGCAATTCATCAGGTTTTGGAAAAACACCGGAAAGCCTCTGTGCATGGGGCGCTTCCAAAGGGAACTGCATCTGATGCAAAAATGCATCTGGTGCACATGAGCAGATTTTTCAGTCCAGCTGACGAGTTTGCGATATTGATCCTTTGGCCAGGCTGTTTGTGTGTACCTAGCCTTATGGACACAAGCATAGACTTCCATTGAAGGGGTAGCCAGTGCCCTGAGCAATTGTTTCTAAACTCCTGCCCTGTTGGCAAGCTAATATTTTAAACAGTTCCAGTTAAATTCTCCCAGAGCCACACCCACTCTCTGCTCATCTTCCCGATTTGATTTGCCACAGGCTGTGCGGCTCTGGGCGAATCTTACCCTCACGTGTTTAACTCCAGCCGTGCAAGTATTTAATGCACAGCCGTGCAGCCTCTGGCAATTAGGCTTGACATTTGCAATACTCGAACAGTCGCCACAACCTAGGGTTTAAAGTTGCGCAATGCTGTTTTGACACCTTACCCTGGGAAATCACACCTTGCATCAGAAGGTCACTAACACCTGGTTGTTATATGCTAAAAGTGCACTGGGTTAACAAAAACGTTTAACTTTAGGAAAGCTAATTTTTTGTTGTTAAATCACTCCTGTTTATAGACTGGGGAGATTTGTTCCTAGGTAAAGATATTGAGCAGAAGTGTACTGCTTTTAAAGGGATATTAAACTATTACATTTCTAAATGTAAACCTTTAGGGAACAAGTGTAAAAGTCCTCTTCTTCCTGACCTAAAGCTCAGGTAAAAACAGAAATGGAAAAAAAAAGTCTTTTAAAATTTTGAAATCAGAGGGAACTGAACAGGCTTACAGGGAGTATAAAAGCTGTAATAAGGCGTGCAAGAAAGCAATTAAACTAGCTAAAATAGACAATGAAATATGGATAGCAGAACAAAGCAGATTTAACCTCAAAATATTTTTAAAGTATATCAATGGTAAAAAGATGAGGACAGACATTAAATAATGGTGCTGAGATGGTTATAGGATATAGGGGATGCCGAAAAGGCTAATTTGCTAAACCATTTTTTCCCTCAGTATTCACTATAGAGAATCCTAGCCCTTATAGCAGGGACTGTAATAATATGTAGTATATAAATGAGTAATATTCACTCTGGCTGACAGAGGATATGATACGGAAACAATTAGACAAAATTAATAAAAGTTAATCTATAAAGCATCCTCAGATCTTAAGAGAGCTTAGTCCAGTTTTATCCTTCCTCTGGATCAACTGTTAGGTAAGGTTAAAAAGGAGGGTGAAAAGGTTGGACTTGATGGACGTATGTCTTTATTCAACCTCAATTACTTTATAATAGGTTCTTGTACAAGTCATTCTGAATTGGGAAAGCCTGTCAAGAACTAAACTTTAAGTCCAATTGATTTAACTGGATATACCAGGACCTGGATGAATGAGAACCTTCACAAGAATTTCATGTATGAACTTCATGTGGGCCTTTTACATAAATTAGTCAAAAAAGCAAAAGTAAGAAATTGAAAAAAAAAGAAACCCTACAACCCCAAAGTGGGAGCTAAAATAATTCAGCACATTGAATATAGAACACTCACAACAAGCGCATGTGGTTCAGGTGCTAACTGCCCCAATGTCACACTTCCTTTGAAATTGGAATCAACAATCCGAATAATCACCATGTATACATATGAATATATATGGTAACTCATATGGTAATGATGGGTGTAGACTTGCCCAAGCACCTGGCAGAGACGAACACACAAGCAAAAACAGAACGGGTCCACAGCGCATGCCATATACGCTGCACTTTATTACAAAGGCATAACAAACAAGTCTAAAAATTTTTCATTGTATCTGGTGTGGCCAGCGGACCTCATTCTGTTTGGTTGCTTTATTTAAAGGTCAGTGTCCACTCACTAAAGAAACGGGCTAAAATGAAAATTCAGATGTAATTCACCTATACCTTTTGTAGAAATGCCCAATGTGACCTCATTTACCAAATGAGGACCGCAACTGCAATTATCACTGGAACTCTCCTGTACTCCGCTAGCCCAATAGCTAAAACACCGATGCACGTTACCTCCATGAATGCGCAGAAGTTCAATGCTGTGTCGGAAACTAAGAGTTATGTTCCCATGGCTGCTTGATTTACAGTGCTCTTTGCCCCAATACAATAAAAAATATTTGCCGCACAAATAAGACATAAGAAATCACAGGGTCAAGTGTGCGGGGCCAGACACAATAGCGTAGACTCACTTCCTCAACAGCACTCTTAAGGACATGCCCCCCAAAATTAGTGGAACTTGGAGGCTGCTGCAAAAGAATGATGAAGGCAGGAAAAGGCTTATGGGGATGGATACTGCCTTATAATCAATTTTTTTTTGTTTTGTCTATGTACATTAAATATATTTATTTTAAATATATATGAAAGGATGAACTATTGGTGCTTCTTTTTTAAACAATTGTGTTAAACTTCTTTATTCCCGGAATGTATGTGGTATATTTGATTTGTATATGATTATTTATGAAACTTTCGAAATATTAATATTTTGAAAATTCCATTGAATTTCATCAGAAAATCATTGACTTTTGTATATGAAATATCAATATATCGATAAATATCAAAAATACAATGGGGCCACTGACACAGGGGTGTGAAAATGATTTCCTAAAGGTTGCAGTGATGCATGTTTCCCAGACCAACTCGGTCTCTATGCCATTTGACAAAGTAAAATATTGATATTAGATAACATTTTTTACCATTTTCGAAACTTGACTTCCCATTGTCTTTTATTGTGTTTGTTTTAAAATTTTTGCAACTTTTTAAACATCCAAAAATCAGATTTAGGAACGAAATTTTGTTCATCTCTAATCATTAGCACAACCATTTTTATCATTGAGTTTTTCCTAGGATACATTCCTCAACTTACCTATTTTATATTTTCAAATCAACAGTTCCTATTGTATGAGCCCTTCTTATTCAAATACATCTTGTATCTAAAGTAGCATTAGTCATGCTGCGAATGAACCATCAAGTCTTTTTGTTGGAATGGATGACACCAATCAAACTGACAACATCAATGATCTTTTCGCTATGATCTAGATTACATTTCTGATGCGTAATTTTGAGTAGTACTTAATGTTTCCATCTCTGTAGGGTTTCTGACATATCTATGCATAGACATTGTGTGAGTAGTTTTCAACCTTCTCTATTACAACAGATTAGATTAAAAATCCCATCTTCTGGATAAGAATGCCTTTTCAAAGACAAATAAATGGATCCAGGGACAAATTTACTGCTGAACACACTAGTTATATGACCATCCATGGCTGACATTTTCTCCCTTTAAATTTCCTTTTTTTATTGGACAAACTTTTAAACAGTTTGTTATACAGTATATCATTTTCAGCACAATACCTCCATAAATGTAGGTGTGGTTGTGTGGCAGTGACCTGTGTTGATTAGTGGGGTTTAGGAACCAAGCTTTCTTTCCTTATAGGCTCCTGAGGTATAAATCCGACCCTGTTTTGGGACCAATGAGCTTTTTGTAATTTTATTTTCATATTCATGTGAATTTACCAAATGTTTTACTTATTCTCCTTTAGGTAGGGGCAAAGGGGACCACTGAATGCAATGGACTATGCACAGATACCCAACTTGCATCCCACAGGCAAATTTGTTTGGTCCTCGCAGACCCACAGGTGGGTGGGGCAAGTGGTGAGGCATGGGTGTGTAGGGCGGGGCATGGTTGTTTGGGGTAAATCGGGGCAGGGCTACACCCACAGCCCAGGCCCTGCATGAGCCCAGGTTAGTCACCCTGGGACATGCACCGTATTCAAAATGTAATGAGGTTTCATGTTCCAATTTCTAGTCATGAACATTTCCAGAATATTAAAGTATTATTGTTATTATTATTTATACTGTAAATTGTTTACATCTAAAGTAGATCGTTTTCACAAAGGAAACGGAACTCTTAACATTTTACTTTTATAAAAATCTATCAGCTATTATAGTCTTACTATGTTAAACCCTTGTGGCAATGAACAGAGGCTTTAAGACTATTTAATGGCAGTTGCAGTGTTGTTGCAAGTAAAATAGATCACACAACCGATACAACAATTGGACTGATAACTGCTTTTCTTTGAAATAGTTTAAGGAATTGTACACAGAAAAAAAAATACTTTGGCTCATTTAATCTATAAATGAATGATACATGTAAGCAGCACTTACTCTGATGTGTTTGTGTTGCGCTTGACTTCAACCCAGCATTGCTCACAACTCAGTCTCTCAGTCCCCAGCCCCCTGCCCGACTTTCTAACTCTTGTGAGGGCAAGCATGCTCAGTAATCCCTATGAGGCAGCATTGGAAGAGGATTTTCCAACCATGCATTTCACGTACCAACTGTCAGCATCCAGCTACAGCAAAACTATGCATAACAGAAAGTTTATGATACTAAGGCACTTGACAGCTGAAATGTAAGATGTTTCAGACTGGATATCTAAAGAAATAGGGGAAGATCAACAAAAAAGGGTACATGTTAGTTTAGAAGTAATGGGCAATTTAAAACACACATTTCCCAGTGTACTTTCCCTTTAATACTAGCAAATAGGTGCGGTAAAGATTCTAAATGGCTTGTCCCATTTGCAGTGCACACAGCAGCAGACAACACAGAGCAGCAATAGGCTTGGTACCACTGCATTATGGGGGCAGAAGGAGCAATATCATCTCCTGTACATCACCCTGTACATATTTTATCAACAAAATTTCAATGGTACAGATGCAAGGCCTCGCCCATTAATATGTGCTTGCATTTTACTTTCATTTTACGTATCTCTACAATGCCACAATTACAATGTTAATCATGGAAACCTGACCACACAGGGTTATTCAATAAAAGTTCTTATGGTTAAAAATGGTGCTAATTTTGCCCCAACCAATCAGATGTAGCTTTCAAATGCTAATAATATCTGATTGGTTGGGACAAAATTAGCACCATTTCTAACAATAAGAACTTTTGTTGAATCTCCCTGTATGGGCTTTTCCATCAAAACCATTTTTGATCCATATCTGTAGATCGCACTGTATCCAGCCTGTGGAAGTTTTTACAAGTAGACACAAGTCATTACAAACAGACACAAACACCTTCACAGTGCCTTTTGGTGTATTTTACCCAACATCCCCTGGGAAATGCAAATGCATGTAAACGCAAATCCAAACGGATATTATAACACGACCAAATCCCATAAAACCCCATATATACAGAATGCAAAATACAAAAATAAAGACTATGCTGGATTAATTTTATGTGGATATCATTCCCTGTTTATTTGTTGCCATTTTGTTTCAGTGTGACTGAACATTTCTGTTTAATATGCAATTTTACAATCTCTAAATATTGATAGATTTAAATGTGCTAGCGTTGCATTTGCTATTTTACATCTATTTAATACAGATCCTTAGATGAACTTTCTATACTCTATGTGCGTGATATTAACTATTATTGTTTACACTCTTTTAGCCGGAACTCCATTACATTTGTGCCCCCAGCCCAGTGCAATTGATAGCAATCTCCCCATCTTATAAAAGCAGTAAAGGCCACCCCCCATTGAGTTAATAAAATTGTTATTTACTTTTTTTATTATACTCATACTAGTATATATTATTAAACTATTTTGGATAGATTGGCCATATCTAGTTTGCTGTATGTAGAGTATCATAAATAATCTCTTTACATACATATAAAATACAGGCTCACTCTGTAGAAATACAATCCTACCTTACATCCCAGCTCCAAATGGCTCCCCTGCAATGCCCCCCCAAAGTCCTAAAAACTGGCCACAGAAGCCTGTCTCTTCCTCCGGGAGAATTATGCCATGCGCACTGCAGCCCTCCCACCCCCTACCTCTCCCACTTGTTTAGCTGCTTCCTCACCTAGCATAAAACCCCTTTTCTGTAGTGTAGGGCTCCCAACACAACCACCTAATTGTTTTTACAAAACTCCCTGATCATATTACTCTACCTGCCTCTCAGCCAATCATGGACCAGGCGCAGGTCCGACCCTGCTTGCAATTTCATGCAGCCGAGGGCTGGGACAGTACTCGGAGGAAAGAGGGAAGGAGGTAAGTAACGATCGGGGGAGTTTTTGTTAAAAACAAATATAGCGGTTAGGGCTGGGGGAAGGAGCCCTACAGTACACCAAAAGTTAAAAAAGGTGGACATGCCCTTTAACTACAATATTTTTTCTTAAATGAAAATCATTTTTAAAGCAATACAGCCTGAGAGATGTTAGAATTGCCACTAATAACCGATGATTGGGGGTCACATAAAAGTCCATATTTCTTTTGCCTGTTAGATTACCATAGTAAATTGAACATTTCAAACAAGCTGTTTTTTTTATTTTTAGAATATCCCAATCACAATCACATCAGCCATTAGTGTTTCAGCTACAGTACATTTTGCTGTGAGAATTTTAATTCTGTTAACGGGAACATACGGTAATGGCGCAACAACAGAGTCCATTCTAAAATTGAAACTAGAGAAACTCCTTGCATTCCATATGGATATACAATGGGGATAGAAGGTTAACCAGAAGTATTTTAAAATCCATATGTTTAGTTTAGTTTTGCATAAATTATAGAATTAATTGACTATAACACACATTATTGTATGAGGTAACATACTCAGGCTTCTTATCCATTATGTTACAATATATATATCATTTGTATCCCTTTATATTGCAACAAAAGTAGTAATAAAGTTACTAAGATTCAAGGTAACCTCCGGGCGTTCCTCCTACCCAGATATAAATGTATACATACTCTATTGCTAGAGACCTCAAGGAATCCCACATAAATGGTTATCCATTATGTCACATTTTGTTGTTTTGTTTTCAAGCTCATTGTGGTAGGTCAGGCTCTGGTATCACCCATCTGTGTTTTTATTCACTAATACAATCTCATACTGAGTTTTTCCCACTTGGAAGGGTCTATTGAGCAATGCTACTTGGTCCCCTATTGGAATTGTGATGTTTCATTGGACTATAACATTTTCACAGGAGTTGACACACTTTTTAGAGTGGCAGTGTTTTGGTTTATCAATCATTGGAATTGCTTCTTAAAGGATGTCTTATGGTATCACTTCCTGTATATTAATATATTCATGTGGGGTACATTCACTTGTCTTGTAACAATTGATTAAAGGTATAAAGTGTAGAAAAACATTGTGTGCAAAATATTGTCCTTGAGGGCTAGGCCACACTAGCGATTTTTTTATGTTGCGTTTGCGCATGCGATTTTTGTTACCTGCATTGCACGCGGCAAGCATGCATTCATGCGATGCGTTTCCGTTTGCGAGCGCGATAACCATTTTATGTGCAATCTCATGCGATTTCATATCTCAAAAGGAGAAATCCCATGCGATTGCGTTTCCGTTTGCGATACGCAATCACATTTTAGCGCAATCTCATGCGATTTCATATCTCAAAAGGAGAATCAATCCCTGTGCAAACGCAACGGAATCGCGTGGGATTGCATTTGCTGCGCTAGTGTGGTCGTGCCCTTATTGTTAATTTGCAGCGACGACAATCAAATGATGTTTTCTAATGTAATAAACCAATAAAAATCTGATATGAACTCATATACACCCAGGGTATTTAATAAGAAGTGCAAAAAATGTTTGCACTTCTTATTAAAGGGGCATGTCCACCCCCAAAACTGAATTTAACCCATACTGGCCCCACTGTGTGTAAAGTACAAAAATCTACCATAAATCTCTGCTCCAAATGGTTCTCCTGCTATGCCCCTCCAAAGCCAGGTAAGTGTAGTGTAGAAACTCACAGTGACTCATCCTGCACTTGTCTCTGCCTCAACCTTGACAAGGTTTGAGGCATGCGCAGGAGAGTCCTCCCCCCCTCGTTCCCTCCCATTTTTCTCTCCTTACTAGCTCTAAACCCCTTGTATATAATGTAGGTATAGGTCCCCCAGCTCCAACCGCCTTAATAGAATTTAGAGAAAGTCCCCTGATAGTTACTTACCTTACCTCTCTCCCCCGGCATTCTGAGTAGCCAGCAGCCGCGCCCCTGATTGGCTGCCTCTCAGTTCGTGCAAGCAGAGAGCCGGGGGGTGACGGAGGAGAGAGTAAGTAAGGTAGTAAGATCGGTGGGACTTTCTCAAATTTCTTTTATGGCGGGTTGGGGCTGGGGGACCAATACCTACATTATATAAATTTTTTAAAGGGGTGGACATGCCCTTTAAATAACTGAGTGTATATGTTCGTATCATGCTACTTATATTTTGGATTGCCTAAAGTCCTATGGTATACCTAAACAACCATAATTACTGAGTAAAACCGAGGTTTTCAGGCTTTAAAAAAGCCTGAAAACCGAACCCGGTTATACTCGAGTCAATCACTGTCTCCTACTTGTCTGACGGGCCGCTCGCTCCGCATCCTCTGCGCTTCCAGGTGACGGCACTATTCGGCCGCGAGTAGTGACGTCATCCAGAAGCGCAGAGGATGCGAAGAGTGGCCACCAGGCAAGGTAGGAGAAGGCAACTAAAAAATATATACAGAGGAGCTAAAATGCGTTCTTAATCCTTAAATCTTAAATGAACAATCAGCCCTGTTTCGGAGAGGAACATTCAGATTTCAGAGGGTGTCTTGTTGGATCTGGGTCCGAATTGGACCCGATCCCACTTCACCATACAGTAGATGTAGAGACTTTTTTGTCTCATTTTTACACCATAATCTGGAATTACTGTGCATGTGCAATACCCAATGGTCCATATGCGAGGGAGGTATTGTCTCTAGTGGCAAAGTAAAGCCTAACTTTGAGCAGGTACTTTGTCTTTAGTTTATTTAGTTTTACTTAAGCTTTTCATAAAGACTTAAATAATAAATAATGTCATTATAAAATTTTATGTAAAATATTTAGTGGCTGATTAGTTTGCTGCACCACTGGTTTGAATCATTTATAATTCCTGAACTAACGTTCATTTCACTATTCAGTAATTTTTTGATTTGTTGTTTGATTACATTTTTTATCTTTGCCAAATATCGTTTTTTGTGTTTTCCAACTATTTCATATAGTGAAAAAAGAGAAGGAACCATTATAACACAGTTTACACCATGTTCCTTTCCTTCTTTCATTAATTTATGCATAGAGGGAATTTTGCTTTGTAATCTATACAAGGTATTTAATTTCACAAACATTTTTACTTACTTATATAAAACACCTGACCACCTACTGAATAAAATGCTGCTATAAAATGTAGTTAGTAATGCAGCAGGATAAAATAAATAAAAGATGTTAAAGTTATTTTGTATTGGTGATTTTATCTCCCTATTAATTATATTATTAAGAGATGGACTTTAAATCGAACCCAGATCCGCGGGTACGTGGACTATGAGAATTTTTTACTTTTTGTGATTTTTTTACAAACGTGTTTGTTCAAAATTTCTAGAAATTTCAAAAAGCGCATAAAGTACTGGACAGTGTATTTTTAGATTTTGGGCATTGATAATGTTCCCCCGACCATTTACCAGTAAGTTACCATTGCTATTAATACCTAGTTTAGGCTAACTTTCATATTTTTTTAACTCCCATTGATTTTAATGGGTCCGCTTGCAGGATTTTTGAATTTCTGATTTTTTCCGAAAATCCTTGAATGTGCAAGCGGAACAGATTTCACTGAGTTCAGCCATTTCTATTAAAATTAGCATACCATTTACATCGGTCTTACAATTAAGGATTTCAAAATTGACAGGGAGATTCAATAAAAGCTCTTATCGTTAAAATTGTGTTCATTTTGCTCCAACCAATCATATATTATTTAACATTTGAAAGGAACATCTGATTGGTTGGGGCAAAATTGCACCATTTTAACAATAAAAACTTTACTGAATAATGCTTTTAGATCCTATCATACAAATAAATGTTACAGTAAGTAGGGAAGTTTCACACTGAGGATCAATATAAAGATTGTGGACCCTGATATAAAATGAATAAAATATTAGGGCTATGCATGGAGAGATGTTATCGCTGGCTATTGCCCCCTATAGGGAATGCACTAAGCGAATGGGTTTACCCATTCTGATCTATAACCCCAGCTATCTGCTGACATTAAAGATTACTTCTTAGTACAACTCAACTCAGTACATATCTTGTGGTGGTTTGCGCAACACCATTTTTGCGTTCTGTTAAAAACAGCTGTAAGTTATGTCTTGGTAATAGTGTAACGTGACGTTTAATTACCTTCAGGGTTTAAAGACGATTTAAACATACCGCGCTCGGTAATAGCCTTAATTGATACGACAAAACACAGTATTCATAAAAGCCTAAGTTAGTCAAATTAACCATAAATGCAGCGGTGCAGCAATCTGTCAACCATTTTAAGAAGCTGTGTCTGAAAGAGGAAGGTTTAAAACCAAGTTCTCAGTTAAACCTGACTAAAAGAACAATGGGAATTGCAATATATACATATAGTACTCGTGGTTTTTGCATGTGGTAAATGAATGTTGAATGAATGTTGGAAAATCCTCTGTGACTCGCTGTGACATTTTGCAAGCATGAATTGAAATTTCATTTTGATTAAAAAGGTAAATCTTTCATTGGAATTCTGCAAGCAGCCACAGTCAAATGGGATTGGCATAGTAACTCGAAACTCACGACAGCAAACTAAGACTGTCTACACACCATGGAATTTTCCAGCAGATCTACCAATAATTCAGTGTTTGGTTGAGTCATCGGCCAAAAAACACTGCACGTTGGAAAGCCACAACCAATTATGTGTGTGCCTCTATGGACGTATGTTCGGCGGGCTATTTTTGCCCACAACCAGACTCTGCCCTTGCCTCGGATCGGGAAATGCATCTAATGGTGTGCACCAGCTTAAAAACATCCTTCCTTGTGCTCATGCTTATGGAAAGTGAACTTAACTGGCTGAACAATCCTGTGTGGTTTTGTGCATATCTAACAGTGTTCAAAGAGATATTATGTGGAAACAATTATAACATTGCTCCCACCATAAAAACACCTTAAAAAATAATCAAATATTGGAGTGGTAGCTTGTTTTCAGAACAATTATCCAAACACAAGACAATTCAGCTGTCAAGTGTCGACCCCAGCTAACCCTGGAGTTGATTAATAACAAAAAGGTAATTTTCTGGCAAATTACCAACAAATAAGTAGATATTGGATCTCAAATGACAATGGAATGATCTGAATTGTGATGCATTTGCATATTCACGCATACTTGCAGAAAATCTAACTCTAAACAGGGAAAAACCTTTCCAAACCAGATGGTTGGAGGAAATACACAAAAATATGATTGATTTTAGGTTGAAATACAAATGTCAATAATACACATAACTATTTAAAAAAAATCGATTTCTAAGAAAGTTCTGAAAATTATAATTATTATTTGGGGATTTATATAGCACAAACATCTTCGTAGTGCCTTACAATACATGTATACATTACATCAAGACCTGCCCCGAAGAGCTTACAATCTAAGCACATTATTTATTGATATATACAACCTATCAGTATGTCATTAGATTGTGGTGGAAACTGGGAGTGCCCAGGGAAAAAACCCATGCAAGCAACGGGAGAACATTTTCCTTGCAGATGTGTCCAGGGTGGATTTGAACCCAGGACTTCAGTGCTGCAAGGAATCAGTGCTAACCACTGAGCCATCATGCTGCCCAAAAAATTCTGAAAAGACAACAATTCCAATCAGTTCTGAGTCGGGAGGGTTAAAGATGGAATGGAGATTATCCTTCTTTACTAAGAGAAAAAGATGATGTAGCATAACGCTAACTGTAGGCAGATCCACTGCGCAAACAAGAGTAGCGATATTAAAATTGGTCAAGGCACAGGGTTCTATTACTTTTGTAAGGCACTTGTGAATAATCTGTCATCTTTCAAACTCTCTCATAAATATTTACATAGTAGTGTTTACATAAACATTCAAATCTGTTAATACAAAGTTCAGGTGAATGACTGGTAAACTTTGATTTAAAATTCTACATCAACAGTTTGCCTCAATTTGAAGATAATGTATAAGCCTCAATGGTAGTTTTTTCATATTTGTGAATCATGCTACTGTCCCCTTAAAGGACAAGGAGGAGGCAGAAACCTTTGACAGGAAGACAGCCTCTCACAATGTTCTGTTTCCCCTGTTTCTGTTTCTGGTTCTTCCAGTAGGTAACCGACAGTTATGGATTTGACTTTGACATACAGCCAAAGACTGAATGTTAATCCCTGTTGTGCTCTTCTAGAGATGCTCAGGCTCAGTACAGGTTTCTAAATTGCTCAGTTTCCATGAGGCCTCCAAAAGCATAGCAGGCATACAGTATGATATTTATAGGAAAGTTGAGTGATCAACATATTATAAAGAGGCCATTCTTTCTAAAAGATGTTCTTATAAGGGTGGAGTTGTCCTTAAGGGTTACCAAGGACTGGCACCAGTTTACAATTACATGGCAGGAGACTTTTTTGTCTTCTAATGAATTTTTATTAATGAATACAACAAAGTAATCATTTGTCAATGTGCCAATCAAGGATGGGAGGTGGGTGGGGTAAGTTGAGTGGTGTGTGTGGCTCCCCAGTAGCACATTATTTTGAAAAAGAATGCCATCTGAGAGCTCAGAAAGATGATGCTTCCACCTCAGGTATTTACCTGCCATCCCCAGGAGGGACCCCACATTCACCCGCCTCATCTCGTGCCATGGGCTGTGTTCTATGATATTAAAGAGAGCATCCTAGGGGTTAGGTTATAAATTTAGATCGAACACCTGGTTGAAATAGAGTGGCAATCAATCCATGATCTGTACATTTCTGGACATTTCCCCAAATTTTTATTCGGTCATGGTTGGTCCACTGTACGGTTGTCTTAGGCTATGTTCAAATTTCCAATTTTAAACGCAGCAGACTCGCGGCATGCAATTAAGTGTGATGTTCATTGCGTTTATGCATCTAGCGGCGGCCATTACTTTATGCCTGCTGCAATGCACACAGTGCCCTCATTTCTATGCACATGCGTTTGGTGCAATTTTCCCCACATGAAATCGCACCAAATGCAGCCTAACGTGAATGAAGCCTTACGATTCTCGTCGTCATCTTGTACAGTGTGTGCACTCACTTTTCGAATGTGGCTATAGTACTCACAGGGAAATATGTGATCGTAGACAGTGTCGTTGTAAGACAATTATTGCTCCTCACAGTTGATGGGTAGGCTTCTGTATTTAAATAGAACCATGATATTTACTAAAACTCATTATCCATAGATAAACTCGGGAATATCGTTTTCAGGGTATTTTTTGGTTCTTTGTATCAGTATCGCAAACTAATATTTATGTAAAAAGACTCATGGTAATTGCAAATAATTAAGCAAAAGAGAAGCAGACGGGTGGGTCATGGTTATTGTTAATTTTTAACGCCTGGTCCCACTAAAAGAAAAAGTATTATGGAAGGACTAGGCTAAGGGTTTCTAGAATATGAAATAGCCTCATTGAATCTAAATCAATAGAGCAATGAAGGTTGTAATAGGAATTTAATGTGCCCCTCAATACGACTTGAAGTCAGATGAAAATATTTTAAAGGACTGAAGTTCTGTTCCAGGAAAGGTGAAACAATAAATATATTAGAAAGAGATGGAAAACTCTCACCTCACAGGGTGAAAACCGGTAATCCCGAGTAAAAAGGAAAGTAGAAGAGGAGCCAAAAACTGGACTCTATTCCACAATACTAAAAAACCAATTGGATAAAGAATCACCTGAGCAACAACCTCTAAATAACCGCATATAAATGTGTAATATCACAATTTATTCCTATAAAGGGAACTAAAACATAAATATATAGTAATAATATAGCTGGCCATCTACACAAATAAAAACAACAATTAGATAAGTATATATACAGCAAGAATCTAGTCCAAATGATGTCCAGGAAGTCTGAGAAAAAAGATAAAGTGGCAATTTCCAAATGGAGACATAAACAGGGAGATTCAATAAAGCTTTATCGTTTAAAATGGTGCTAATTTTGCCCCAACCAATCATATTCATTATAACATTTGTAAGCTACTATCTGTTTGGTTGGGGAAAATTAGCACCATTTTAACGATAAGAATTTTATTGAATAACCCTGAAAGTGTCAGATAGTGTCAAGTTCCATCCACATATAGAGTTGAAATCCTCTAATCAATAGCAACAGTGTATATATACAGGTAACCTCATGCATTAGCAACAGTGGATTACATCACCAGTTCATTGAAGGAGCCGGAGAGGCTGTGTCTGTATTGTGGTGTGGCTGTGCTAGAATCCCCCAGACCCTTTGCAAATTCCAGATCATGGCCGCAGCTCTTGGGGAAAAGGTAGGAAATATATTACCAAAAACCGTAGTCAAACAGTAAATAGTTTAGGACCTCTCACACGCTCCACAGAAGTATATGTTGCACACATACCGGTATTAAGTATAGCTCCGGGTGCCGGATGATGACATCACCGCGTAAATGCCACCTATTTACCGATTTTGACACAAGCAAAGTTTTTTTTAACACAAATTCCTCCCCCCACTTGGCACACACCACAGCACTCAAATATCCTCACCCCAACTGGCACACCACAAGCACATAGATACCCTCAGCCCTCTGGCACATCACCAGCAACATCCTCATGGCACACTACCAGCAACACTCCCCTTGGCCACACCATGCACAACAACCCCCCTTGGCACACAACCTGCACACAAATCCCCCACCCTCTTGGCACACCACCAGCGCACAAATTCCCCACCCCCTTGGCACACACAAACCCCATCCCCATGGCACACCAAAAACACACAAATCCCCCCCACCCCTTGGAATACAAATCACCCACACACTTGGCACACCACCAGTACACTAATACCCCCTATGGCACACCACCAACACAACAATCACAATAATCCCCCCTGCACATCCACCAGCACATAAATCCACCCAACACCCCACACCAACCCCCTTGATACAACACAAGCAACCCTAAAACCCCCCCCCCTTCGCTTTTAACACAACTTACTTGGCAAAGTTGGACAATTGGATTATGTAAAGTGCTGTTGACAGAGCAGGATTATTGAACAAGCTGGATTGCGGCTGTGCCCCTGGATTGCACTGCACTAGTCATTTAATTGTCCAGCATTTGCCAAATAATTTCGTGTGAAAAGCGGGTTTGGTTGTGTGTGTGTTGTTGGGTGGGGGTGGGTGGGGGGGTTAGGGTGTTTGTTGTGCTAAGGGTGATCGGGGGATTTGTGTTGGCTTGTGGGTGTGCAAGGGTGGAGGTGCTTTGTGCAATACTTGTGTTGGGGGACTAAAATAATTCAGCACATTGAATATAGAACACTCACACAACAGCGCATGTGGTTCAGGTGCTAACTGCCCCAATGTCACACTTCCTTTTGAAATTGGAATCAACAATCCGCAATAATCACCATGTATACATATGAATATATATGGTAACTCATATGGTAATGATGGGTGTAGCTTGCCCCAAGCACCTGGCAGAGACGAACACTACAGCAAAAAAACAGAACGGGGTCCACAGCGCATGCCATATACGCTGCACTTTATTATGGATGAATGCAGAACCTTCACACGAATTTCATGTATGAATTCATGCTGGGCCTTTTACATAAAATAGTCAAAAAAGCCAAAAGTAAGAAATTGAAAAAAAAGCAAACTACAACCCCAAGTGGCGCTAAAATAATTCAGCACATTGAATATAGAAACCACTCAAACAAACAGCCGCATGTGGTTAGGTGCCATAACTGCCCCAATGCTCACACTTCCTTTGAAATTCGGAATCAAAACAATCCGCAATAATGCACATGTTATACATATGAATATATTATGGTACTCCTATGGTAATGCTGGTGTAGACTTAGCTCCCAAGCCTGGCCAGAGACGAACACTACAGCAAAAAAAACAGAACGGGGTCACAGCGCATGTAGCCATATACGCTGCACTTTATTACAATTATTAGCTATTAAGAAGGAACAAATGTTTTTATAACATAAATCTGAAATTACCCCTTGAGAAAGCATGGAGATGAGTTAGCACTCTAAATAACATATTATTTACCATGAAGTGCCCAGAAGCAGAACTGTATTCCATCAATAACATCCATAGTGTGCATGTTACCATCGACACATTTAGCCTTGCAAAATTACTTGTGTGCATGTGTTTTTTCTGGCTTTACCTCTAGACCTTTAGTGACAAGTGTATTGGTGGAAAGATTGGCTAGAGACTGGGACTTCTGGTACAAATATACAAAATTTAGTCTGCTCAAGTACATGGTCCTAAAACGTATTGCCCTCGTTGTGCTGGATTTGGTACGCAAGTAAACGTAAAACACATTAAAGTAACACTCACGACATACGTAGTTCACCACCTATATCACTCGTAAGAGGAGAGGCTTGTGTAGCAGGGACGAGGGATGCCTATACGCATTTCGTGAAGTGTTTCGTGACGTGTCCTCTGAGGAAGGGAAGCGGGACATCCATCACGAAACGGTGAAGGCGTACCATAAAATGGACGAACAGTCGTTATACGGATCTTACGTTGACCCACACTATTTTGTAATTTGGGCCCTATTTTATAAAAGATCGACTATCGTTATCGCCGTGAAAAAATACCGTCTGTTATAGTAAAATAACGACTCTGGTATGATTTGTGGTACTGGATAACGATCGGATGTTTTCGATATAAAGATTGGATACTTTTATCGGGTGTAGGGCCTTTGTACGCAGTTCGGGTATCAGTACCTAGTGAAGGACTGCATTAGCGCAAGCTCCCACACTGGGACTTTGGAGGTGTATTACTGTTGCCATGAGGCGTGTATCCTTCACGACTCGATGGTGTCTGTCATTATAACAACGACACGGCGTCGTGCAGTTCGACGTCAGAACCCCGGAATGATGTGTGAAAATCACAAGTCTTATACTAAACGGTGGGAGAGTCTGTGATAGTGAAATGTTGGGAAAAAGGCACACGTACAAAGTGGCTCAATACGTAGAATTAAGACAAACAAGCAAGTATGATTTGTGGGTTTATGTGTAACAGATGGTTTTGAGTCAAGGTATGCTCAGGAATATGTATTAAAAGTTCTTATTGTTAAAAATGGTTGCAAGTTTTTGAGCTGTCAAATGTGTACGTAACATCTAATTGATGTGTGCAAACATTATGCACCATTTTTAACCGTAAGAACTTTCATTACATAGGCCTGTCTGTGTTAAGATTCAGGTTTGCCTTAAAACCCTGGGAGCCCTCCGTGGAACCAAATATACAGTTAAAAAGGTAGGGTAATGCTACTTGACACAGTGGCAAAAATCTTGTAACAAAGAGAGGAGACGTCAGAGCACGCGCCGATCAGACTACGCGCTCCATGTAATATTATCTGTGCATAATGTGTCATAGGGGTTTAATTTTTTTAACAAGTGTACTGGAAAGTATGATATTGTATAGGTGTTTAATCATATTTCTTTGTTGTATTGACTCATGGACAAGGTCAATAGCAACTTTATGTTATTTAAACTGTACCGTTTCTCAACGGGTACTGGTTACCGTTAGTCCCTTGTTGGTATGTCAAACGCACACAATGCTGACCATGCTAACACAGAAGGAGGGTACCATCATAAGGGGTTGGAGTCAACTCACATTTATTTGACTGTTGAAGAGCAAATTGAGCTTCACAGTGTGTCTGCATGTCCGAAGATAGTGACACCTCACAGTACGGATTCTGTCACACTTTGGGCCTCTATGCGCACCCATTTATTAATAAAACTTACTAGGCCACTGTGGGCACAATTTATATGTACCGTATGATGGGGCAAATTGTATGTACCAGTCTCTGGGTGTAAATTGTATGTACCAGTCACTGTGGGCAAAATTTTTATGTACCAGTCACTGTGGCCAATTTATGCTACCAGTCACTGTGGGCAACTTAAAGACCAGTCTGTGCCTTCCCAGTGGACAACTTTGCATTACTAGTATGTGTTGGACAACAATTGTATTTTTCCCATGTACCGTCTGTAGAGATGGCTGAACTAGATAGTTTCGTTCCAGTTGCAGATTCAAGGTTTGGGAAAAATCCAAAGTCGGAAAATGGAAGAATTTGCGAGGATTGCGAATGATGGAAGGCTATTGTCGAAAATATCTTCACAAAGTTTGAAATATCCTCGAAATCCAGTAAATTGGAATCTGTTATGAATTAAAGTTTTGAAATGTAAATCCTAATAGGGTGATTTAACTGTGGACCTGAGGGAATATAGATATCCATTGTGCAATCAAACCACTATGAGAAGGATCAATAAAATACTTTCAACATCCATAGCGCGCGTGAAAACAACGTTTGCTGCAAGATTCAAGAATATGATACTTAAAAAACAATCCTAACCAATGGCAATCCAGTTAACACCCACACAGTAACTACAGAAAATTATACATACAAGAACAGAATATGCGGGAACACACTTCAGAGGAGCCTAAAACACATTTTAAAATTAGAAGGATAATGTGGAATTACACATTGGAAGCAGAATCGGAGTGAATACTGTGCTACCCACCCAAGCAAAGTAGTGTAGTCTGCTCATTGTTAATGAATGACACTGCATCATTTTCGGTTCATTTCTGTCTAATCAGGACTTAGGGGTAATAATACACGACACGACGTCCCTTTATACCCAATCAAGGAATGATCTGTGTGAGATCAAAAAAAATGTTAGTCTATGTATCGCCTAGTTCCATACACCAGCGACTTTGTGGAGCAAAATATAGTTTAACTCTATGACAGTATTGGTGGTACCAAATAAGTTAAATGAAGAATAAAGCATATTACACTTAACTGATGTTACTCTAGCACTCAAGGAACAGTTTTAGTAAAACCTGCAAACAATTGTGGGTACTTAGGCGCTACTGTTGTAATAAAGCAGTAAAAACTGTGACTATACTAACGCCCCATTTATTTGTGATTGATAGTGTCGATATATCCAGTGGACGAAATGGCTAAATAAGGTAAATATGGGGAATCATCTCCCCATTATGTTTACAGTGTGAATGACAAGCTCAGTGAGCCCATCTTACTTTAGAATTTCATGGAAATTCTTGCTGTAAGTTTTAATTTAACAAAACAGGGAATCACGGAGAAATCTATAATCATTTTAGATTATGAAAGTTATATATATCTCCTGAATGCATATGGAGGAATGTGAAGTCCGACAACTAGACGAATGGGGACTTTCCTTCATCTACTGAATAGTGAATTACAATTTTTGTTTGCTATCTCATGGTATTCATTTTTTTTGTACTAATTCTGTTATCACTCATCAAACATTCAGAGTCGCTCGAAACAAAATTTAAAGTAGAAATTCCACTGCCGAGGTGAGTGGTATTCTGCTCTATCCACAAGTCTGGAAACCAATGTTTCGACCAGATTTAAGATAAATTGAATTATGGTTCCGTGTTCTCATTTCACGCTTGTGAATGATTCTACCAGTATGGTTCTTGATGAGGCTTTTGCTTTCTCTTAAGAACCCTACCCATCGAATCTGGTTTGCGAATATACACTCAGTGGCTGCTTTAATACCTTTTTATTGAAATGTTGTTCCACTATTAATTATTCATTATAGAATCTTTAAAAGAAAGGAAATAGTAATCCTACTCTGGGTAAGAAAATATTACTCCTACTCTGTGCTCTGTGTAAATGAATCATGGTGGAAAAACGGGATCTTGGAGTTTTGGGTGGATTAACAAACTTAAAAGAAGGCAAGCCGTGCCAGGCAGCAACAGCCAGAGCCCGAATGGTATTGTCTTGTATAACGAGAAGGTATGATTTCACAGGGAGGAAAATGTCATTCTCCTCTTTACAAAGCATTGTTTTAAGGCCTCATTGGGAATATGCAGGGCCAATTTTGACTCCGTGATGTACAAAAAGGAATTCTTGAAAATGGAAAGGGTTCAGAGAAAGGCAACTAAATTAATAATGGGATTGGGGAGCTGAATATGAAGAGAGACTGGAAAAAGTACAATTATGTCGTGGAGAAAAGGTGAGCTTGCTGGGGATATGATTATTGTTGTATCAATACATTTAACAGGCACTACAAGAAATATTCGGGGCATTGTTCACCAATAGAGCCATGTCAGGGACACCGAAGACTGAAGGAACAAAGTTTCGGCTTTAAGGTCGGAGGAGGGTGTTTCACTGTGAGAAACAGTAAAGCTATGAGAACTTCCAGTGGACGTTGTTATGGAAGGTTCATTGGTCATGTTTAAAAAAAAAGCTGGATGAGTTTGCAAAAAAAGGAATGTGAACTTACTGATATGGATACATAAAGTGTTACGAGTTGGAGCTAGGGAAATTTCGTTGCCACTTGGTCAGGAAGGAATTTTTTTTTTCCCTTGGTAAATTTGGGGGTTTTTTTTTTTTGCCTTCCTCTGGATAAACAGTTAGGCAGGAATGAGGATATTGCTAGATTGTTGGACTGGATGGACGAATGTTTTATTCCAATCTCAAATTATATACTGCTAAAAAAATTGCTACTTTGGCCACTTCTATCTATTGCAAAAAGATTAATATTGATGTGGTTTTGGGGGGTCTATATGCTCCTGGTAATTAAAAATACGTTACAATAAAACCAGTTAAGTTCTGTTGCAAACTGTAAAATAGCGCAAATGGTGTCTATGTGAGGATTATCTTGCTAGATTAATCCTGGATTTGCATGCATTGGCAGTGCCATTAGTGGTGTAGTTAGAGTGTTAAGTTGCATTTACTGTTGTTACTGAGTCCAATGATTTTAATTTTATAAAGTCTGCAAGCTAAACAATGCAAGTGAGGATTTTTGCGCTTTAGTGGTTTCAATAAACGGTTTTTTTAAAAATTCTTTATCACCTGGTATATGTTGTATTCCAATTAGATGCAACTGACTGAAATGGAGTCTCTGAGACGTTTCGCATGTCATCGACTGGCTTTCTCAATCAAAGGAAATGACTGAGGGATACTAGCGGAAACGCTCTCAGAGAACTACATTTCAAGTCAGTTGATTAATTGAATACAACAGATATACCATGACTGGATGAATGAGAACCCTTCACAAGCAGTTTATCACCTGGTAGTTTTTTTTTTTTTTTTCCAATTGAATCAAAGCTGGGAAAAACAACAAAAAACTCCTCATTTACTCCTTCCCCACCAATTACGAGAAAGGAGAACAAACTTTCTGGAATAATATGTATTTGAAAAACAATTTTCTCTTCAGTTGTTGAACAGGTATTATGAATCCTATAGCCTCTTTACAGCTATTGGGAATTACATGTCAGTAGTCACATACTTGGGTTTGACACCTGCAGTTCACTTTGTGTTTCATAGTGTTGGTTAATAAAAAAATTTGTTATGATTCCAATCTGTCATCTTTATATCCAAGTCCTATTTGTAAGATGTCATATAAAATTGGTGATGTACACAAGGCCTATGTCTCAGAATACTTCCCCATTAGGAAGTCTAAACCAATAAGCATACAGGCAGTGAGTTTTTTCAAAGTCGAGACACCACATAGCAGAGAGGTGGATTGATAATAATCACACTACTACTTATACTGTTCTGTAACAGTGGTGAAATGAAGGTGCACGGTGGGTGATATATCATATGTAGCGGTGTGAAATGTAGGACTGGGTGAGGGACACTGAGAACAGGATGAAATAGGAATGAAAACTAGTAAGAAGCACAGGATTTTTAAACTTAACTTCTATGTAAGCAGAGGTCAAAAAAGCTTGGACATCATTTGATTCTTATACACAACATCAGCAGGTTGTCCACCCATCGTGTGTTGTGATTCAAATACTGCAACACATTATTTATGCCTATCACTAGCGATGTAGTACTGTAATAACAGGTAAGTATGAACAAAGGATGTTAATGCTGTTATGTAATAAATTGGCTGATTAGGGAAGACACACTGTGTCACAGTAATTATAATAAGGAGCCTATACTACAATATAGCTCGTCCAACACTAAAACAATATACATAGCAAACCATAGCAACATACTGTAGCAGCCTAGTAATTGAGGTTGAATAAGACATTATACTTCATCTAGTATAACCTTTACATCTATCTTCTAACTCTAAACAAATGGGGGGAGGAGAAGATTTCCTTCTCGACTTCAAACTCCAAACAGAGAGTAGCCCTGGATCAAATAGAAACTACAGGTATAGTATTAATACCAGTGATTTCAAGTATATATAGTATCCCATACCAAACCAGAACTACAAGTTATATTAATTAGACCAGTAATTCAGAATTATATTAGTAATCCCCGTTACCAACCAGAACTACAAGTATATGTATTAATCAGTCATTTCAATATTATATAGGATCCCCGTACAACCATACTACAGTATATGTATTAATACGTAATTTTAATATTATATTAGTATCCCTGCAAAAACCAGAACTACCAGTATATGTATTAATACCTGTAATCTCATCAATATATTAGTTATCTCCTACCAAGACTGAAATACAGTATATGTTTATATACCAGTAATTCTCAATATTATAAGTATTCCACGTACCACCAGAAAACATTATATGTATTAAAGGGCAGTCCCCACTTATAAAACTGTTTGATGACGGTAGGGCAGCTCCCCCAGCCCCAACGCAGTAATATAATGTTAGAAAGGTACCCCGGATATTATTACCTTCCCTCTCACTCCGACGGCAGTTGTTCAGGCCTCCTGTTGCATAGATTTCAAGCAGGGGGCGTGGGACCGTCAGCCGTTTCGTCGTGATTGCGAGAGGCAGCCAATCACCGGTCGCAGCTGCGGGGTCGAACAGCGAAGGAAGAGAGGGAAGGTAGTAAAGTTGGGGGACTTTCTAACAATTATATTAATGCGGTTTGGATCTGGGGGGAGAGCATGCCCTACCACATCCAAAGGGTTTAAGTTAGGGGGAGGGCAGCGAAAAACGGGAGGAGAGGGAGGGGGGGGAGGGCTGCCAATGAGCATGCATCAAAACCTTGACGAGGTTGAAGGCCGACTCAGCACAGCATGAATCACCACATATTGCTCCTACACAGCAGTTTCTGGGACTTTGGAGGGGCAAAGCAGGGGAAACAACTATTTTGAGCAGCAATGTAAGGTAATAAGGCGTTGTTTTAAACTACTTGATGTGGCCAGTTAGATGGTTTTAATTTTTAGTTTTGGGGTGGTGGGACATGCCCTTAATACCAGTAATCGTCAAATTATTGTATCCACAGTCTACCAACCAGGAATACAAGTTATGTATTACTAACCAGTAATTCCAATATTATATAGTTCCCCTGTACCAACCAGAACTGACCAGTATAGGTATTAATACCCAGCAAATTCTTCAACATATCTATAGTATCCCCATACCAACCAGACACTATAGTATATGTATTAATACACAGTAATTCTTTAATATTATATAGATCCCTGTACCAATCCGAACTACAGTATATGCTTAATCAGTGATCTACAATATTATATAGCAATCCCCAGTACAACCAGCAACTACAGTATATGTATTAATACCAGTAATTCTTAATATTATATTAGTATCCCAGTACAAACACAGCACTATAGTATATTATTAATACAGTGATTCTCAACATATATGTAGCCCTGTTACAAAACAGAACTACAGTCTGAATTGTATAATACCAGTAACTCTCAATATTATTAGATCCTCGTACCAACCAGAACTACTCTATATGCATTAATACCAGTAATTCTCAAAGATTATATAGTATCCCTGTAACCAAACCAGAACACCAGTTAGATGTATTAATACAGTAAATTCTCAATATTATATAGTTATCCCTGTACCAACCAGAACTTACAGTAATGTTTGAACCAAGTAATTCTCATATTATATAATATCACATGTACCAACCAGAATACAGAATATGTATTAATACCAGTTTATTCCAATATTATATAGTATCCCCATACCAACCAGAACTACAGTAAACATAGTATAATACAGTAATTCTCAATATTATAGAGTATTCCCAACCAGAATTAAGTATATGTATTAATACCCTAGTTAATTTTAATATTTTTTACTTTTAGATACTTATCAGAACACATATAAAGCTATTCAGTGAACTTGCCATTACCATATCACTGGAAGACAGTTACACAGTAGAGATGTCCGAACCTTCGCAAAAATCCGGTCCGCTCTGAGGATCCATGAATTTTCGGGGGAAAATTCGAAAAATCGCGAGTGGACCCATTAAATGAAAAAAAATCCTCGAAAATACAAGGATTCTTCGAAAATACGTATTTCACGTATTTTCGAAAATACGAGAAATCCTTTTGTAATTTCGAATTTCCGATTCCGCGTTCGCGAACAGAGGAAATCCGCCGGCATCCGCGAAACTGGGCCATCACTATACACAGTTTACCGTTCTCACTGTAAAGAAACCTTACCTAACCTGAAGATGAAACTTCTTTTCTTTCAACCTTAAAGGAGTCCACGAGTCCTCTAGATTGATTATAATGAACAATGCCACCAGAGAGTTCATTGTGTATGGGCCATTAATATATTTGTATAAGGTTTATCATGTCCCCACGCAAACGTTGCTTCTCTAATGTAAAAGCCCTAACTTGTCTAATCTGCCTGCATCATTCCCTTCCAATCCCCTTATTATTTTAGTTGCCCTTCTATGAAACTCCTTCCATCGATACATTTGATTATATTAACATTTCATGAAGTTTAAAACCAATGGGTTGCTTGGTTATATAGTTATATTGTGAGAATAGCCTCTAGAGGTGTTATGGGGTTATAGAGGTTTGGTAGTCCCAAAATAAAGCTACAAGCATTCAGGTTCCTTAGAAGATTCCAACTACTAGATTCATGACATCTGGAAAGGGCTTTAATAACAGTTTGAATGGAAATCTGCAGATGATAGTTAAGGATGTTGCATTTTCCCTATTGATGGCAATGATCATAGTGTTTTTTTACTGTAGGTTCAGAATCAAACATCCGCAACACCCCAGTCTTGTGTTCTGTGTGCTTCCTTATTTCACAACACATTCATAGTACGCAAAGTGCCAGACTGACTGCATATGATGATACCCTCTCACTGTTGACATGAATTGTGACAATTTTGGCCTATCACCCCTTAGCAGACTGCTACCATACCCATTAATTAAAAAAGAGACAGACTTCAGTGTTGGGGTATAAACGGCCACAGCTTTTTATTTATTATTTACATGATATGCATATCTTTGCATATTCCTTAATCCCACTGGTCCTTGCAAACTTGTATAACCGTGGTTGCTATGGCAACCCCATAAAACCGCTGACACCAATCAATTCCTTCATTGTTGTAGCCAACCTCCGTTATGGAGGGCAATGTAAACTGCCACCATGTCCGTCAGCAAGCACCCCACCGCCACTAGGGGTCGAGTATAAGCTATACTCGGCCCGGCAGCCACCCAACATTGAATGCCCTTTCAATCCCGTTCGTAGGCCCAATAGGAAAATATCCAAGCCAATATCATTTAGATGGATACCATCATCTTAAGTAGCGATTTGTTATCGCCTTGAGCTGACGGTGCCGAATGGCTATACACTCCATTGCTCGTACAAAACGAGATTCCTTGTATTTAGCACTGCCTGCTGCGCTCTATTGCTGATGATTTCTGGCACCTACCCAGGATACCCTCGGTTTGATTTCTGACCATGCAATAACCACTGATGAGAAACATCAACCATACGTGATAGATCTGCCTTATCATGGTGATGAATTTTACCAACCACCGTTACACCAGATCATTCCCCCCAGCTGTATCACCAGTACCACTGGACCCCTCTCTCGTTGACTGACAGCAAAGGCTTCAGATAGTAAAAGGAGCATCTTAGCCCCGAATTCCTCTCCAATGCATCTCGATGTCTTGAAATCCTAGATGTGAACCACCTGGTCGGAATTTGTTCGCTCTTTTTGCCCAGTGGATAAAGGGAGTGACCCATTACCCAAACAATGGGCCTTCTGCTCATAACGAAAATTCAGTTAGAAACGAGGTTTGGGCGTATATAAGTGCAACACAGTCTGACCGCCATCTTCCTATTGTTTAACTGCGCGTTAGAAAACCCCAAACTACTAGCCCTTAGCTGCTCTATTCTAAAACGAATGGGTACCGAATTCCTTACGGGTTCAGACCCAAGCGCTTGTAGGGCCGACTTGAGGACTGCCTCAAATTGAAATTCGTTAGCAGAGTTCCGTCCGCCATGAATGAAAAAAATGGGAACCCTCACTTCTTATTTGCAAAATTTTTTGAGATTCGCAACTGGGCAGCACTGGGACTCAAGAGGGCATGCACTGAACCACAATAAATCTGTTTTTGACCTCTGAACATGAACCTGTACTATTGAGTGCGTAAACTATAATTTTCTTGTTAAGGCCTCATCCTGGTTTGAACGGCTCATCGGTATAACCGCTAATACGGAGAGTGCTCTGAAGAATGCTAAAACGAAGCTGGATCTAAACAAGGCACATTCATAGTTGTTTATTACCTGTTCTAAAGTTAGCCATAAACGGAGATAGCAGAGCGAAAGAGATCGGTCTCCTGGAATCCCTGTGACCTGTGTTCCTTTTTCCAACCTGAGAATGGAGAAATAGCAAATTCTTTTGTAGAATCTTTCCATCCCAAAGTTTAAAAAAAAGGAAACACCTGCCATCTACGCTGAGCCACCGTGCTGAACCATCCTCTACTACGGAGCAGAGAAAGGTATGTTAGTGTGCATCTAGGCGGGTTGGTGTCCCTCACCATTGTTTTCCTTGACCACTTCCATCCACTCCCCAAGCCTTAACGTGGTTAGTTTTTTTAGTTTAGTTTTGATCAGGCTAGGTAGATCCCTCCGAGATTCTCCAGAGGTTTCGGGACACCGGACTCCATTCGCCTCTGCCTGCGGAGCTAACTGCCGGAAACACTGCCAATTAAATCGGGATAAGGCGTCAGCTATTTTTGTTTTGTTGATGCCGGGATATGCCTTGTTTGAACCAGATGTTCAACTCAAGGCATCTTAGTACAGGTGACGAAGTAGGCCAGGACATTGGAGAAGAATTAGAGAAGTTATTGATGGCCTGTACTACGCTTATATTGTCGGACCAAAAAACTCTTATCCTCATCTCCTCGCCCATATTTCCACCGCTATACTATGGGGAACAGTTCTAGCAAGGTTAAGTTTTTACACCCTCTCTTATCGTACCATCTGGCCATGTACCTACACCCCCACTTCTCCCAAAAAATTGCTCCCAAAGCCGCTGGCACCGCTGCATCAGTATACAGTTCAAGTCCCTATTGGGCACCTCTTTCTCAATCCAAACAGGTGTGGCCATGTACGTGTTTAGAAATGTCTTCCACAGGTGTAAATCCGATTTTGTCCTTTTCAGTCTGATATGGTGTGAAGGGCTGATAAGCCCTTGTCGCCACAGCTAGCCTGCGACTGAAAATCCTGCCCATTGGCATACTCTGCATACAAAAACCAAAGACCCCAATAAGGATTGAACCGTTTTAGTGTCACCTTCCAGCTTCTATGAAATATTGCAATCAGCTTCCGGATTTCCTCCATTTGTGGAGGGAAGTCGGAATACCAATATTACGAAGTCTATTTCAATACCTAAGAAGGATAGCACTCTCACAGGGCCAGTGTTTTTTCTGCCGACATGGGACACCTATCTTTTTCATGAGGAAGCTAAAGGTGGAGATCAAGTACTCACAATGGGGACCACCAGGGCCTACGAAGAGAAAATCATCAAGGAAATGTATTACCGCCCTGGATCCCGTTTCGTATCGAACTATCCATTCAGGAAGAGCTGAACAGCTCAAAATATGCACAGGATATGGAACATCCATTGGTGTTCATCATAATAATTACTGACCATCTAGCTGACAGCCAGCAGATGGAAGCAGCTATGGTGTACTGGTAGTACGCCGAAAGCTGATTCAAGTCAGATTTTTGTAGCAATGCGCCCTGCCCTGCTTTCCTGACTAGATCTACGCTCTGTCAAAGGATAATATGAGACCGATGTTATATCTTGTGATATCCAGTTGTTAACGCTTGCCCCTTTGGGATAAGAAAGGGTGGTGATTAACCTAAAAAATAATTTTCGGGGGCTCCTTCTTTGGGATCACACCTAGTGGAGAGATCCTCAAATTTGGAATTGGGCTTGAAAATGGTCCGGCCATACGCCCCGCTCACCTCCGTAATATCTTCTTCTTTGCAATCAACGGTAACTCGATCTGAAACGGACTTTAAATTTTTTGAGAACTGGGGAATAAACAAAGGGTATTATAAATCCTGTGGAGAACCAGACCTACAGCAGGTCTGCTTCCTCCTTCCTGGGGTGGTAGACGTCTAGCCATGCGCCCATCTCGGCCACATTCGCCGGGGTTCTCTTGGACACCAGTGGTGGATGATTGTAATATATGTAGACATTATTCGTTGGGTTCAGCACATCAATATTGGCTCGATGTCACACCTAGAAATGCCCGGCCTCGACGTGGCGCATGTGCCTGAATCTACAGCACTGCCAAAAACCCATTGGGCCTCATTAAAAAGCACAGCATGGGCCTGGTTTCTCCCATAGCGTGTCCATATAGCTGTCCATTGGCTCTCTCACAAATAGCACGTGTCACATGTGGCTGTATTTCTTCCCAGCCGGCCTGTACTTGGCTGCTTCATGACTTGATGTTGCCACATTAATGTGCGTCCAGAGTCGAAACAAACAGATCACACACTTCCTATGTTAGGTGTTTCTTACCTCATCATAGTTTCGCAAACATAGCAGAGTATAATGCCCCTGTAACCAAGTTGCCAAAAGTTTTCGCCACTTTTGTGTTCTTTTCTTTACCTTTTTCAAATTCCTCTCCTTGCCCACGATAAGCTATCGACGGATATTAGGGACCATATGTCTACAAACTCCCCTTTGTTTATTTTGTCTTTTGTTCCTCTGATAAGTGGAGCCTAGTGGTGTGCTACCCACAGAACAGCAAAAAGGCTCTTTGAATGCCTCTGCATTCGTTGACGTGTGCACAGGCGGGGGGGGAGTTAAACTAGGAGTGTCCGCCTTGGTGCGGGTAAACAAGTCCCAAAAATGTTAAAATGCAACTTTTATAGGTATATACAGTATGCAAGTTATTTGTTTTAGCCACTACATAGTGAAATTTTTTTCTGTACATGTTTCGACCACCTATATTTGTCTATATATCTGTTGCTGGTATCTGAAGAAGGTGCATTCACTGCCACACAAAACGTGTGTATTGCAGGGCAATGGATAGAGAGCCGCTATCATCTCACCTGTGCAATTGTCTGGCAATGCTATATTTGCTATAATTGTTTTCATGCATTCTTATGTGGAGTTTCACTATTGCCGAGGTTGGCATTAAAAAGTCCCACAAAGGTAAAGTACTAAGCAAGTATAGCATTGCCTGCGGCTTCCAAGTTAACATGCAGTGGCCGCAATAATGAAGTTAAAGTTGCACTAACCGATATACTGTAACGCCAGTTAGCATGTCTTTTAACTACACTGTCAGGACTGTTCCTTGTGGTACAGACTTACCTATTAGTGTGCTGTTCTGTACATGTGAAACGCACTGATGACAAAAAAATGGTCTGCATTGGATCTTTAATTCTAGAATACTCCTCGTTGCCTTGGCGACCAAACAGCACCCAAGCTAATTATTCATTGATCATTATTTGAATGTGGGTTTGCAGAAATCCCATACTTACCTGGACCTTTACAGCAAGGCCAGCTCTTTAGAGGAATTCTTAAAGCAGGTGATGGCATTTAATTTGCCTACTAAAATTGCTCATTATGGTAATTATTAAGACAATCATTTTTTTGTGGTGAAAAGTTTTTCTGTGTGCACCCAGTGGAGCTTCTCTGTTTTAGATCAGATCATTAACCTGCAAAACAATGCTAGCATTTTTTAAAGGGGCACTGAATCCTAAAAACAAACAGAAATCTACTATATTTTATTACTGTATCTGCTTTTTCTGGCTATTAGGAAAATTAGTTTTAGGCTGAACATCTCATCTTCGCCCTGCACAGATTGTTGAGTGTTCCGAACACATGATAACTAGAATTAACAAAACCAACTAACTGTAATGGGATTATCCAATGGGAAGAGAAATGCTTTTGCAGAATGTTTCCTCCATTGGTGAGGCCCTTTGCCAAAATAGGGGGCAGACCAACAAGTCTACAGTTGTGCCTTTAAACCTATATTAAATGGAATATTCAGTTTACACATGCTTAAAAAAAGACTTAATCTGCCTATAATCTCTGTGATAAATAAAGAAGTATGAATAAGACTGTCATTATGGTCTAAGTCCCTGGATTGAATATTGAATCAGGTGTTTAGTAAAAGATGGACATACTATCGCTGGATTTTGGATGCGATTTTACTTGTTAACTAATTTTCCAAAATGTGGAATGTTTTCGATAATTATCAAATGCTTGACAAATATTACATTTCTAGAAAGTTTCCAGTACTGAACAGCTTTTAAAAAAAGATTTTGGCCATTGATATGTGTTCCCCAGATCATTTCCTAGGTCCCTATCCATTTACAGTAAGTTACCATAGTAACATAGTACATTAATTAAGGTGAATAAAGACATACGTCATCAAGTCCAACCTATTCACACTCTTTTTTTTTTTATTAACCCTACCTAAACAGTTGATCCAGAGGAAGGAAAAAAAACAGCTAAAAAGGGGGAAAAATTCCTTCCTGACTCCAAAACGGCAATCGGAAAGTATCCTGGATCAACCAGATCTTTATGCATTAATACCAGTAATTCTCAATATTTTTAGTTTTAGAAATTTCCAGGCTTTTTTTTAAGCTATTCAATAAACTTGCATTACCAAACTGTGGAAAACAGTCCACAGTTTCACCGTTCTCACTGTAAAGAAACCTTTCCTAATCCTGAAGATGAAACTTCTTTCTTCCAACCTTAAAGGATGTCCACGAGTCTCTGATATGACCTATTAGTAAACAATTCACCAGAGAGTTCATTGTATGGCCCATTAATATATTGATAAGGTTATCATGTCCCACGCAAACGTCGCTTCTCCAATGTAAACACGCTCTAACTAGTCTAATCTGCTGCATATTCAAGCCCCTCCATTCCCCTTATTAATTTAGTTGCCCTTCTCTGAACTGCCTCAATTTCCAAGATGTCCCTTTTGTATATGGGATTCCAAAAACTGCACCACATATTCAAATGAGTAAAGAGGGAGAATAATATTTTCTCTCTTGAATCTATTCCCTTCTTTATACAAGACAATATCTTGCTAGCTCTAGCCGTTGCTACCTGGCATTGTGTGCTATAGCTAAGTCTGTTATCTACCAGAACCCCCAAATCTTTTCCATTACAGATGCACAACACGATTTATTTATGGTGTAGGGGACAAGGGATTATAAATCCCAATGCATCACCTTACATTTATCAACATGAATCTCATCTGCCATTCTGCTGGCCCATTTGATAATCTATCTAGGTCTGCTTGCAGCACTTGCACATCATTTGAAGTCTCCAAAGCTCTGCATAGTTTAGTGTCATCAGAAAACACTGAGACCTTGCTCTCACATGGCCCCTTCTAAGTCATTTATAAACAGATTAAACAGAAGCGGCCCCAGTACAGAACCCTGAGGCACTCCGCTTAGAACTTTTGCCCACATAGATGTAGCTCCATTAACCACCACTCTCTGTTTGTGATCCAATAACCAGTTCTCTATCAATGAACAAATGTTTTCTTCAAGGCCAACAGTCCTCAGTTTATACATTAGTCACCTATGTGGCACGTATCAAAAGCTTTTGCAAAATCCAAATATACCACATCCACTGCTGTGCCTGAATTAACTTCTTACTCTCTTCTTAATAAAAAACAATACATTTGTGCTGGATGATCTATTTCTCATAAATCCTGATGGCTACTACTAATAAGATGAGCTTGAGACAAAGTCAAGGATTATGATACCTTAACAAAGTTTCCAGCACCTTCCATACACTGATGTTAGGCTTACAGGTCTATGTTACCGGGCTGTGAACGACTTCCTTTTGAATATTGGTATTACATGGCTTTTTTCCAATCCAGCGGCACATCCCAGACCAAAGCGAATCTGAAAAGATGAGAAACAGTGGTCTAGATAGAAACTGAACTAAGCTCTTTTAAAACCAAGGACATGCAATCCATTGGCTGGGCTTTGTTGATATTAACTTTGTCTAATTGTTTCCGACCATATCCTCTGTTAGCCATGTGAATACTCTTCATTTTCCCTGCACATTGTTACAATCCCTGCTGTAAGGACAAGGATTCTCAACAGTAAAAACCGTTTGTAAAAAAACAGTTTAGCAAATTGGCCTTTTCGCAATCCTCTACACGCACCTCAGCCCCATTATTTAATGCTCCCACATTCTCAGTCTCATCTTTTATCATTTATATACTTAAAAAACATTTTGGGGTGGAGTTGCTTTGTTCGGCAATCCGTATTTCATTTTCTATTTAGCTAGTTTAATTGCTTTCTTGCACCATTATTACAGCTTTTGTACTCCCCGTAAGCCTGTTCTGTCCCCTCTGTTTCAAAATTTTAAAAGCCTTTTTCTTTTTTCTTTTCCCTTTTACCTGAGGCATTAAGCCATGCAGGAGCGACCTATTTTTTCTACACTTTGTACTTAAGGTACAGATTTAGAAATGTAATAGTTTAATATCCCTTTAAAAGTGGTCCAACCCTGCTCGTTATCCTTACCTAGAACAATTCCCCCACGTCTATAAGCAGGAGTGATCCTTTAACAGCCATAAATTAGCTTTCTAAAGTTAAAGGTTTTTGTTAACCAGTGACTTTAGTTTTTTGCAACCAATATTAAATGACCATATATCATGGTTCAATCCTAAGCTTCCCTACTTTTCATCTCCCAAATATAGTCAGGGTTGTTAGTATATCACCAGATCCAACCACGCATTCTCTCTAGTAGGAACTTCACTATCTGTGAAAGAAAATGCTCATATAGGAAATTAAGAACTTTATACCTTTGATTGGGTGCTGGCAGTTCCATTACCAATCATTCAGGGTAGTTAAAATTCCCCATAACAGAACATGCCCATACCAGCAGCCTTCGCCAACTGCATATGGAGATTCATTTCCACCTCCTCCCTGGCATTTGGCGGCTTATAACATACTCCAACAATTAATTTACCTACCTTCTTTGCTCTGTACACAGTTCCACCATATTGTTTCTGCGTATGTTTTACTCCCCCATCTATTCATTCTTTAAATTTGGCTTCAAATCTGTTTAACATACATACATACTTCTTCCTTTCTTATATAACTCTGTCATGTCTAAATAAGGAGATTTGTAATTATTACAGTCCAGTTGTGTGAATAATTAAAACCATGATTCTGCTATACCAATCACATATACTCTACTTTAAAGCTATTATTTAAGTTCCCTGTGTTTTCCAGCCAGACTTCTTGCATTGGAAACAACATTAGATTACAATTGGTTCTTCATAACTGGTCGTACATGCTTCCTTATCCTCTATGCTCCCTTTTCCATCCTCCGTTGTGTATATAGCCCCCTGATCCCTAACTTCTCTATCTACACCCTGTGTAGTTCACACTACCCTCCCCCCCATACCTAGTTTAAAATCTCTCCCAAGCCTAGCCGTTTCTCCCCCAAACAGCCCGCATTATCCATTGAGGTGCAATCCGTCTACTAAAGAGCTGTAGTCAACAGAAAAGTCAGCCCAGTTCTTAAAAACCCAAACTCCATCTCCTACACCACTTTATTAGCCACGTATTTATACTCCTGAGCTCCCGTTGCCTCCCTAGCGTAGCACGTGGCTGCGGTAGTATTTCTGATCACTACCTGAGGTCCTTGCTTTTAACGGTCCCTAATTCTCGGAAATCATTTTAAGGACCTCACCTCCACCTCTAACTTTGTCATTGGCACCAATGTGAACCAAGACCGCCGGGTCATGCCAGCCCCACCCAATAATCTGTCTACACGATCCCACACATGTCAAACCCTAGCACCAGGCAGACAATACACTGTTTGACATGCAGGGTCTGGGGACAGATTACCCTATCTTACCCTTTTAATAATGGAGTCCCTACCACTCACTGCCATCCTTCCTAGCCCCAGTTCTCCTCCCTTGTATTCGAGATGGCCGTCCCCTGGGTGCTATTGCTATTATTATCTTTATCTTAGGTGGAAATTTCTAATTTTTTAACTAACATGACTTAAACAAAGTCTGCTTGTGGAATCTGTGAATTGCAAGTAGAATGTATTCAGTGATTTCTGATAACGCTATTTGTCAGGTCAAGGCTGTATGTATATTGGTAATTCCATTTTTTTAACATTAAATAACTTTTTATATTAATATTTGTGGTTTAGAAGTCTTTATGTATGTATGGATGGATTTGCATTTATTTTAATTCATTAATTTTTATTGAGCCACATTGGCTTGCAGTTTGTATTTAGCAACAGAGGATGAAGATGAAGGGGAATAAGTGCAATGGCGGCAAATCAATGGCGTAGTTGCATAGTGCAGATCATTATCTGTATTTTTGATGTTATAAAATACATCAATGGGCCTATACCACCACTAGTAAAATATGCTAATTTAAAGGTATCTCACCCCTAAATTTTTTTTTGCTGTAGTGTAGTGGACCATATCCCATCCCAAACGCTAGTTATTTTTCAAAAAAAAAAATCTGAAATGTACTTACTGAGCTTTTATCCCGGCGTTCTGATCCGGAAATTGCAAGCAGGGGGCCGACTGGACGCCATGTCCATGATTGTCTGAGAGGCAGCCAATCCACGACGCAGCTGCTGTCAGTGCAGAACGGAGATCTATAAGTAATTTTGGATTTTTTTTTTTTTGCAAATGAAAATGGTGGCTGGGATGGGATAGGGGTCAAAGACGAGGGAAGGAGAGAGGGGGGGGGGGGCTTCCCTGTGCATGCCAGGAAAGGTCAGAGGCGGAAAACTTTTCACTCACAGACAGGCTCCTGGTTCACTTTCTAGGACTTGGCAGACATTGCAGAAGAACCAATTGAGCAGAGAGGGTAAGGTAATCATTTTTTAAAACTGCACAGTGGGGCTATTGGGGGGAATTTTAGTTTTGGGGTGGACATGCCCTTTAAAGGGCAAGTCCACCCCCCAAAACTAAACTTTTATATTTATTTGGCCCAAATAAGTGCTCCAAAACAAACTTTACAGCATGTAAATCGGTCCAGTGGTTCAAAAGTTACAGACCTTTGTAGCTGGCTTAATCCTGCAGCATGGCCCAATTACACGTGATGAACAGAGACAGGTACATTACCTGCCTCGTTCTTTCATGTTCTTGAGCATGTCTGTTAGATCAGCAGTGCGAACAGAGGAAGTTGCATCAGTAATGGTCTGACCCCTGGATCTGGATTTTCCCTCTCCCCAATCACAGCTGTAAAGTTATGTGTACTGAAGAAATCCAGGATCAACGCTGCAGCCAGCCAGCCCAGAGAGAGAGATAGAGAGAGGACACACACAAACACAGGCAGTTTTTTTTTTTTCTAGCTGCAGCTCAGGGTCATCTAAAGTGGAGTGGAAAGGGTGCAGCCTGATATATATCTCTAAATATCAGACAAGGCAATGATTTTGAGAAAAATGACATGGCGTTTGAGGTTGGTGCTTTATATAAGAACATTAAAGTTTATTTTGGGTGGACATACCCTTTAAGCCACAGTGTAAAATAGTGTTGAGATTATAAATTACAGATGAAAAATGGTAATTTAAGTATTAATTCTAATAAATGCCATCCCTGTTGCAAATAAAGCTCTGACTAAGTGAATCTCTGTTAGAAAAAAATTTTAGGATTCTAGTAATAACAGACTTAGCTCTAGCTATTAGAGATGGACTAGAACTCGAACTCCAAGTTGAGCCGAAAATTCGAATTCGAAATATTCGGACTTCCGAACTATCCGGACCCGATTTTCGATATTTCGGATTTCGCTAAATATCTAATGTTCGACCGTTCGAATGTGCGAGTAAAATGCCTATTATACCTATACGCGAGCATCGTATCCGCGAGTAAAGTGTCCATTAAAACCTATACACGAGCATCGAATCTGCGAGTAAAATGTCCATGTATCTAGGGCCAACGACGCGGGCATAAATACCATCGAGAGAAAGTGTCCATTAAAACTATATGGAGCATCGATCCGCGAGTAAAATGTCCATTAAAACCTATATGCAAGCATCGAATCCGCAAGTAAAATGTCCATGGTATCTAGGTGCGAACATCGAATCTATGGTAAAGTGTACATTAAAGCCTATACGCGAGCATCGAATCTGCGAGTAAAGGGTCCATTAAAACCTATATGCGAGCATCGAACTGCGATTAAAATGCATGGTATCTAGGCGCGAACGCGAGCGTCTAATCCGTGAGTAAAGTGTACATTAAAAACTATATGCGAGCATCAATCTGCGAGGTAAAATGTCCATGGTATCTAGGCACGAACGCGAGCATCGAATCCGTGAGTAAAGTGTCCATTAAAACTATATGCGAGCATCGAATCCGCGAGTAAAATGTCCATTAAAACCTATATGCGGCACGAATCCGCAGTATAATGGCCATGGTATTAGACGCGAACATCGAATCTACGAGTAAAGTGTACATTAAAGCCTATACGCGAGCTGAATCCGAAGTAGTACATGACATGGTACCTAGGTGCGAACGAGCTCGAAAATAGCATGAGTGAGAGTAAAATTTTTTGGAATGTCCTGGATATTCGAACATGTTCCCCAGACCATTTCCCAGGTCCTGCAGCCATTTACATTAAGTACCATGATATTTTAATTGTATTTCATTAGAACTTTTGAACTATTTGACTGCCATGACTTAAGGGTCCGTTTTCGAACATTTTGATATAGTTCGAAAGTTCGAAAAACAGATCGAACTTTCGAAAGTTCGGCCATCTCTACTAGCTATCAGTGCAGACAGCAATGCCTAGAGGGAGCAAGATGTTGTCTTAGAGGGTAATAGATTCAAGGGAAAGAAATATTATCTCCCCTTTACAAGGCACTGGTAAGGCTTATTTGGAATTACGTGCAGATTTTGAATCCTTTATATAAAAGGGACATTTGGAAATTAAAAAGGTTCAGAGAAGGGCAACTAAATCAATATGGAGAATGAGGGGCTTGATTCTGCAGATAATAATACAAGTTAGGGCTTTTACACTGGATAAGTGGCATTTACTTGGGGATATGATACTTAAAAAAATATATTGATGGACCGTACAATACCGTCGCTGGTACAATGTTTACCTATAGATCATCTCAGTGGACATGTGTATTATCCTTAAGAAGTGGAAAAACTGTGGTATGGCAGTTCATTAAATAGCTTGAATAGGAATGGAAAAGTTATTGTTTTAATACATATAATTTCTGTTGATTCAATGATTTATTTGGAATACTACCCCCTTTTTTCTTGCCTTGCTCTGAATTAACTGTAAGGGGTTCATGGGAAGGCATAAAAGGTCAGACTAGATGGACCCATGTTGTAATTCAACCTTCAACACTATGTAATTAAATTAGACTCCGCTGCTCAGATTGGCCAACCTCTTTGAAGAACCTTCATCTTTAATCTTCTTTTTCTCCAAAGAGGTGCACAAGCAGATCAGCAGGAATCTGGATTTTACAGATGTTAGTGTTGTTACTAGAATTCCACATATTGCCTCCATTTTCTGTGGAAGTAGGAGCAACAGCATTGAGCAGGCTGACAGACTAGATCTGATGGGTATTATTTTTTCCCTTTAATTATGTGATCCATTAAAACAACAAGGAATACATTAATTTGCAGAGAATTTATAATCTAGTAGGAGATATAAATAGACGCAACAAATACTAAAAAATCCAGACCAAAAAACAACTTAGCAAATCTACTACTACTTGAAGACATGTATGATGTATGGGATTCATTAATCATTGAATAGACTATACATATTACTCTGAAACCCATATTGCATACTGATAGGTTGTATGTGTAAATACATGTGCTTAGATGTAAATGTATACATGTAATTGTAAAGCGCTACGGAAGATGTTAGCGCTATTAAAATCCATAATAATAATAATAATATCTATTAGCAAAAAAGAAGATACCAAACAATACATAGAACTTAAATTAGAAGAGTACTTCCAATTAAATGACAAGGATGGAACTGATATATTCCCCATTGGATGCACATAAAGTATTCCATGAGGGGAATAATTCTACAAATAGCATCCATCCCAAAGAATAAAAAACAAAAACAAAGACAAGAAATAATAGAACAAATAGACCACTTGAAACAGCCCCCCCAAAAAAAACCTTCAGACAAGCATCAAAGAAAAATACTGAACTAAGAAAACAGCCTTGACCTATTAAATACGAACACCGTTAGAAGACTAAAACAGTTAAAACTAAAACAAAAAAAAATTAAATCCAGAATCCCCTATAACTTTGATGAATCTAGAAATAAGAAAATAAATCCTCAAGACTTACCAACACATTCAGTGATTACCACGAACTCTACAATATACATAAAGGTCCAAATTACACCCAACTACAAATGCAGAAAACCTTAACAAAGTTCAACTCCCACAACTACAAGGAAAACATATAGAACAATTAAACAAACAAATAACTATTTCAGAAATAATACAAACTATACAAAGCCTCAAAAATAACAAATCACCAGGACAAGACTGTTTTCGAAAATGAATACTATAAAAATACAACAATGTTATCTCCCCAATACCTACTGAAAGTATACAATAGACCCAATAGACAGAAGAACTTTCCCAACAATGAAGCAGTCCCTAATAATCCAATCCTCAAAAAGACCAATCTGAACTATCAAATTATAGGGCCATATCCCTTATTAATACTGACTTTAAAATATACGTAAAAATCCTTGCATTTTAGACTTCATCCCTCTTACCACATAATTAACTCGGACCAAGTTGGTTTTATAACCCACAAGACAACCCTATGATGCTACTAGGAGAACAATAAATATCATAAAAGATGATAGAATATCGCAAAACATCCTCCATAATCTTAGCCTTAAGCTGCATAGCATGGGAGAACGCTTGGGATCTTTGTTCCTCAGCCACGTCCGACTCCTCTATAGAGAGTATACGCGGCCAACGGAAAATTCCTCTTTTATGTCGTTCAGAGCTGGCGCGCTCTTTATCGTAAAAGTACACAAGTACCGATAAAGTCCCGATACCGTCAGATCCAACGGTATCAGGGCTTTCGGTACTGTGTGGCCCAGCTTTAGATGCACAAGAAAAGGCCATGAATAAACTCGACATATATGTCTGAGGTTATCCAAAAATTCAGTACTAAAGGAAACTTAGAGCAATCTTTCCCTATACAGAGACCCCACAGCAAATGTTATATACCTTCAATATGTCGTCTATCCCCTCAACATCAACAATGGAACAGGCAAGGATGCCTATGTCACCACTCATATTTGCCATGGCCATAGAACCAATAGCACAACAAATAAGAAAGAACCCAGACTTTTCAGGAATTACCATAAAGATCAGGAATACAAAATTAACTTATTTGCAGATGGCATTATTATGACAATCACCAAAACAATAACTTCACTGATAGCACTGAGAGTGAGCTTAAAAAACTTTAGCAAACTTTCCTATTATAAAATTAACAAATCAAAATTATTATACTAGATTTTAATATTTCAATCACAATTATTCTCAGATCCTCAGTCCAAAAATGGAATTACATAGATAGTCATAAAACTTGGACAAACTCACTTATAAGTACATTGACATTATAGTCTTGAGCTCCTATTCCAGATCTAAAACTAAACAACTGGAAAAACCTGGAATTCTTAATTTATTCTACTTATTCAAAAATGGCTCACCAATACAGCTTTCAGATTTACAAAAACACACTACCTAAGTATTGCAGAAGATAGAAAGCAAACCCAGCGGTGAGGACTGGTGGTTTAGGTCATCACCTGTGTATAATGACTGCCAGGTCCAGTGGAACGGGGTGGAGTTGAATATAGTTAATCTTTAAGTATTGGACATTTTGGAACTGATTTTGATTTGAAACAACTTCAGATGTGATTTTCATATATTTTCAACTTTTGAAAGTCCTAAAATGTTGCCAGATTCGGGATTTTTTAAACTGGCCTTTCTGCTTCGATTCCATGTTTGTTTCTTAATTGGGACTCATCTCTAATGATTATATAGTAAATACTTCAAGTACAATTGCCTTCCATGTGCCCCTGGTTGGAAATCTTTCCCTTCTGCTTTGCAGAGTATCTTGTTACACCAGCTGGTGGGTACTTCGTGGATACCTTCCTAGCTTTCCTGCTGGTATTAAAGCCGGTTGTTTGGGAAGGGGGTTACAAGGTATGCAGTAGCCATGGTTTTATGAGTAGTAAATTTCACTTCACCTTTGATTATAGTGGAGTTTTTGCCATTTCCAAGGTGTGTACAGTTAGATGGTTGCAGATATAATGCATATAATCAATTTCTGGGTGTCACGGCATAAAGTCAAGACAGTCTTGCATTATGAATGCCATTAGACTTTCAGGCTCCATAGGACAATACACTGTTTTGAGTGCATGGGGTGCTATTACATGGTATAAAATATAAAAAAAACACTTGTCTTCCAGAGTATTGCAGTTTATAGTAATTATGCATATTTGCTTTACTAATTGGGTCTCATATTTCTGCTATTACTGTTTTTTTCAATCTCTTTCCAAAGTATTTTAAACAAGTTAATTTTCATAAATAAAATGTAATTGAAATAAAATGTTTTCATGTGAACATGAACTACACATAGAAATTATATATAAAGTGAATGGAAAGGGTTATTATGTTATTATGATACATAACAAAATATGCTTACAAAATTGACACCTATTTAATATAACAAATAACTAAATAAAAAATATTAGAATTTGAACTTGTGTTCAGGCCTGTGCCATGATTTCAGGGTCAAGTGATAATCAATTTATATATGATGTTTCTTTGGTGGCCACAATAGTTAGAATTGAGAGATGTAGAACTAACCGTTATGCAGCAAGGTGTTTCTTCCCATTCTCCCTGCTTCTTGAAAGTTTTCTGTCTGCTCTTCAAGCTCACCAAGCTCTTCAAACTGTTTGTCAAGCTTGCCTTGCTCAGAGGCGCACGCTAGGGGAATAGCATTAGTCATTGGTGTAATATCAACTGTCACATCCATGACTGACACCTATTATCCAGAAGAATCATGAAAGGGAGGTACCAGAATATCAGGCAACATTTTAAGTTTAGACTGGATATCTCAGATTTCTGATTTGCAGTTTTGGGGTTCAGAAGGTGTTACCTACATGTAATTTTTCATTTGAGTGCGTGGACTTGCCCTTATTGGAATATGTATCTATATATGTTTTCTGACGATTCAGATTCTTTAGTTGGATTCCTGACCATTGTCTGTCCCTTCAGATGTTGTGGTTGTGTGACATACTCTAAAGACTATCAAAGTTCTGCATACATTGAATCAATAACTAAAGATAATGTTCTTTTGTACGATATTTTACAACTTTTATAGGATACTATATATAGGACCCAGGGACAGAAGTAGTCACATTGACAATTTCTTTAGAATTTCTGAAAATAATTTGGATTTATTTCAAGCAGATGGTCTGGAATACTATAGTATCTATTGTTTTCCAACAAGTTTTCATGGACCATGACACATCGGATACTATTAAAGGAATTATAGTGCCACATATCAAAATGATGTTCTTGCTCACGATAGTTAGTTGATGGAAATTTTTTAATAGAGTCCTGTCTCTCTGTGGCAATTACATTGATGTCAATGTGCTTCTTAAACAATTTCACTAAGCATTTCTCAAAGCCTTTTCCTTTCAGAAGGTTTCCCTTGGCCAGGTTCAATGTGAAATCTAACTATTTGTTAGTGTTTTGAACTTGGATAAAAAGTGTCTTGCAATATGTAAGCACAGTAATCAATTTTACATGTACGTTGTATATTAACTCATCTATTCAAATGGGGTATCCACATTTTTAGACATATAAAGACATATTACATTGATTTTCATTATGATAAAATCCATTACATTTCCCTTTACAGCTTGTCACTACCCGTTGTCACTACATGTTTTTGCTCTTCATAGTATAGTTTTTGAGGTTAAATTGATAATAAAAAACAGCATGAAAGGAAACACATCCTTCGTAACTCAATGGGCAATCCCTGGATTACTAATTGAGTATGTATGATGTGTGTCCTTTTATATGCCATCAATGGTATTAATGTAGGTTTTGAAGACACTCTCTATATACATATAATATCTGTGGGATTCAGACAGACATCATTTTGTTGCCTGAATAGCAAATTGGAATACAAAATAAAGTTATTTTCAATATATACAACTGCATCATTATTTTACAACCATGTCATAAAATATCACTGAGGCTGGTAAAAACCTTAACATGAAGTCATGTGCGTTACTTGGTTGTAAAATTCAGATTTTGCGTTATCGATTAATAGACATCCTAAGTGTGCATTTAGAAATCTAGACAGCTGCTTTCCAAATATCGTTTTGTTAAATTTTCAAATATGTCCACATACCATTATGGATTTCTGCCTTTTACATTATTAACATTGACAAGTACCGGAGTCAATAATAAGGCAAAAGTTTTGTTTGTAAAGGTTATGAGGTTAATGATGTACTTGTTATGAAATCCAGTAATGGGGTTTAGGTAACCTAGTTATTGTGTTACGTGTTACCAGTAACTGTGTCAATATCTATCACATTATTGAAATCACATTAAATACAAAATGCGATGTTTATTAATATATCCAAACCAAAACAATATTACTATAATGGGACAGTACCAATTGAATGTTTCATTTATTATAATAAAGCATTCAAAAGTGAAGTAGAATTATTTACATAGCTGAAATGTCGCCATCTCAGCGGTATCCGTTCTGATAAATTAATTTTACTCATATTTGGAAAATGCTGATTTCTGTAGCCTGTACAAATCAAAGGAACAGCAATCCTGATAACAACTGTGGAAGCACATGGAAGGCTAATTAATTAAAACTGAAATGTATTTAAGACTATAAACGTGGAACGTCAGCACACATTATTTCACCCAAGCTTAAATAGCATACGCTCTGCAGAAGATCAATTACACAGTTTGTTACTACAATAAAAAATGAAAATGTCCAGGTGTTAGGATGAACAGTGTACAGTGGCCATTATAAATAGGCTAATTTAGATGGCGGGTTAAGTTATAGAGACAATACAGTATGTCTTTCAAACTTAAAGGGTAACTGTGGTCCTCCCACTCGTGGGCCCCATGGCCCCTCCCACTCACAGGCCCACGGCTCCTCCCACTCATGGGTCCAGCGGCCCCTCCCCTGCCCATCTGACTCTTTCCTTGCAGCCCCCATAGCCCTTTCCCTGCAGCCTCCTGTGGCCCCTCCTACTCATGGGCCCCAATGACCCCTCCTCCTTGTGGGCTCCCCATTCCCCCTTCCCATTTGCACCTCAGACCAATACCCCCTTTTTTTACAGAAAACTATAAAAGCAGCCTTTTGAGAGTGAAAGAATCGGCAGTTTTAAACTTGTTGATCTTTCTTGCTGAAAAGGCTGCTTTTACACAGTCTTCTGTGGGGGTAGGAGGGTCTGAGGTGCAAGTGGGGGAGGGGCCACAGGGGGCTGCAAGGGAAGGGCCAGGGTGGGTCTGCAAGGGGAGGGGGCACAGGGCCCATAAGTGGGAAGGGCCAGCAAGTAGAGGCTTTAAAAAAAGCAGTGCTGTAGGCTGTGGTTCTCCCCACCCCTCCTACCCTTCAGTCATGCACTGAGCATGTTCCAACTGCAGATTAGAGGAGGAAGTATATTTTTTGACTGCAGATTCAGAATCTCCCACCCCTAACTTTGCATCAGTGATTTCTTCATATTTTGGGGCTGTGCAGCACACAGAGAGGTGGCTGATGTTCATTTTAAAGGTAGGAACCTGGCCTTTCATATAAAATAAACTTGTTTGGAGACACAGTTCCCCTTTAACTATGTTGGACTCATAGACCACAATACTGTAGCATGTTCTAGATGGAAAAGTTCTCGACATTAGGAAATGTAAAAAGTGCCTCCATTTAAAGAGACAATGAACTGTTATTTTAACACTGTTTTAATGAGCTCTTTGTCCAGAGTGGTTGATGCCAATACTCCTACCTCCAATTTTTATCTAGAACCCCCGTAAACAAACACTTTGAAGCTAGACTCAAAACTTTGACAGCTCATTACATTAACTAAGGCCACCCTCCCAGATAGCCCCTTCTATCTTACCATTAGCACACAGGGTGGACAGGAAAGATGTGATGAACTGTCATCTTCTAAATATTCAGTTGGGGATTCCAGTTTAAAAAAGTTATTACAGCAATGTTACAAAATTTCTGGTTAATCCTACCTTCTTTAAGGGTAAACCATGCTAAAAGGTTGAAAGGTAGACACCTACAGTTGAATATTGTACTCAATTGTCAGATTTGTAATGGCCTCTACAAGCACAGACAGACAACAGCATTATTCTTTAAATGCTTTATTTCCAAACACATTTTTTTGGTAACAAGTTATCATACAACTTTTAATGTTTCCATTTTTTTTATAAGTAACCTACCTCTTATTATTAATTAAATATAATAACAGTAATGAAACAACAATTATTTAGCTGGCTGACAAATTACTCTTTAACTTGATAATAGATAGATAAAAGATAGATAGATAGATAGATAGATAGATAGATAGAAGATAGATAAATAGCGGTTAAATAGTTAAGGGGCTTATGCACGGTGCAATTTTGTTGTACGATTGTCGTACGAACTCCACGATTGTACATCAATTGTATTGTTAATGGTATAGATAAAGTCTGGTGCACTTAAATTGAGAAGATCTGATTGATTCTGAAGGTGATCGGTCAGGACGGAAATTTTTTATCTGCTACAATGAAATTGTTTATGTGTATGGATGATTGTCCAACAAATGTCTTCCAATCGATCCTGGAGTGTCAAATAAACAACTTCCTGGAAAGAGCAGAGCTCACAGTCTCGAAGGTGTGAGACCATAGAGTGTATATTTTGTTCATGATGGCAATTGTGATGCGGTACACATGACAAAGGCGCATTATGATGTACGAACACATAGCGAGATTTGTTAGCAAATAAAATATGAAAGAAAATCAGCAAACACAACCGCAAATAACTTCTTCATTACAATTCGAGACCTAAAGGGCATGTCCACCCCCAAAACTATAATCCCCCCAACTACTGCCCCACCATGTAGTGTAGTGTAATCCTCAACTCACATCCCAGCTCCATAGGGTTCTCTGTAGTCCCCCACAAAGTCCAAAAACTGCCCAAGGAGGCTAGCAGAGTCCATATAGGACTCTGCCTCTATCTGGCCTCCGGGAGAAGTTGGCATGCATACTGCAGCCCTTCTCCCCCTCCCTCCCCCTCCCTCTCCCTCCCTCTCCCGATTCCTCCCCCTAGCGTAAAATCATTAAAAGATAAGATTCCCCTGGGCTCTCAGTCCCAACCGATATTTTTATCTTTATAAAGCTCCCCAAACTCTTACTTACCTTCCTCTTTCCTCCGCTGCACTGAATGACCGGCAGCCGCGTCCGTGATTGGCTGCCGCTCAGCCAATCACAGACGCGGCTGCCGGTCCCGCCCCTCTGCTTGCATTTCTCGCAAGCAGAGGGCTGGGAGCGCGCGGGGAGGAAAGAGGGGAGGTAAGTAGAGTTTGGGGGGCTTTCTAAAAAAAAAAATATAGCGGTTGGGCTGGGAGTCCATGGGGAGTCTTATATTAAAAATGTTATTCTAGGGTGGACATACCCTTTAACCCCAAAATGTGCTTTGTATGGTCGTCATTTCCACCACATTACACTATCAGCAACAATGAAATCTGCCCATATATGGTGAATTGGTTGCTTTCTAGTAGCACATTCCATTCTGCAACAATTTAATCTACACAATAATATCTGCCTATTAATGCCAGATTGTGACAGCAAATGGCAACAATTTATCTGTTCGTTTATGTCCCATTGTATGACGATTGTTTCCAATTTAAATCTGGTCGGTAGTTCATACACCATTTCATTGCACCGTGTATGGGTCCCTTAATGTACAAGCTAAGGTCTGTTGGTTTAGGGAGTCACATTTGTACATGGATAGAAAATCAGTTATGATAGATAGGATGCAGAGAGTAGTTGTTAAGGGGGCTTCATCATTATGACTAAAGTGCTAAGTGGGGTGCCACAGGGTTCTGTGTTGGGGGCCACTTCTATTTAATCTATATTAATGATTTGGAAGTGGGTATTGTCAGCAAGGTCTCTGTGTTTGCTGAAACAGACATAAAACTTTGTCGACCATAAAAACTTCAGAGGATGTGCATCGTTGCATGGGGATTTGGATAGATTGTCATTGGGCTGCTAGTGGCAGATGAAATTCAATGTTGATAATGTAAGGTGAGCATGTGGACTTAAAAATCTTTGTGCTACTTATACTATAAATGGTTGTGTTAAGTGAATCCCTGTTGGAAAGGGATTGGAGTTTTGGTGGATAACAAACTTAAAGGTAGCAAGCAGTGCCAGGCGGCAACAGCCAGAGCCAGCATGGTATTGTCTTGTACAAAGAAGGTATGGATTCAAGAGGAGGAAAACGAATTCTCCCTCTTTACAACGATTGGTAAGGCCCATTTGGAATATGTAGTGCAATTTGGAATCTTGTGTACAAAAAGGACATTTTGAAATGGAAAGGGTTCAGAGAAGGGCAAAGTAAATTAATAAGGGGATTGGGGGAACTTGAATATGAGAGAGACTGGAAAGGTTACAATTATGTACGCTAGAGAAAAAGCGCTTGCGTGGGGATATGATTACGTGTTATAATACAATAAACGGGCCATTTGGGGTTGTTCACCAATAGAACATGTCAAAGGACACGAGGACATCCCTCAAGACTTGAAAAAAAAAGGTTTAGGCTACAAGCTCGGAGGGTTTTTCACTGTAAGAATAGTAAACTATGGAACTGTCTTCCAGTGGATGTTGTTATGGCAGGTTCATTGGTAAGTTTCAAAAAGAAGCTGGATGAGTTTCTGCAAACAAGGAATGTTGCAAGTTACTGGTATTGATACATAAAGTAGAGTTGATCCAGGGAAATTTCCGATTGCCACTTGGAGTCAGGAAGGAATTCCCCCCCATGTTGGTTTTTTTTGCCTTCCTCTGGATTAACAGTTAGGCAGGAAATGAGGATTTTGCTAGATGGGTTGGACTGGATGGACGTATGTCTTATTCAACACTCAAAATACTATACATTACTTAGATAGAGTAGATAGATAGATAGATAGATAGATAGATAGATAGATTTTAGTCAATAAATCAATATAGTTTATTTTTTGCAGTTTTATGAGAAAGTTTAAAATTGTTTATATATATAGCAAAATAAATATACAATGTAAAAAGTTTTTCCATGTAAACTTGTATATCACAGTGTACAGTATGGAAACCACCAACACACGTCAGTGCCAATAAGTGCTTCAGTAGTCTCTCAGGAGAGTGAACAAGTGGTAAAAATGTTTCCTAATTTAAATGTTTTTACGATGTTTGCTTTTATTCTCCCTCTGCATTACTTACAGGATGATTATATTATATGAAGTTTATTAGAATAGTATATCATAAAGCAGCATGTCTTTATGTGCTGTTTTTAAATTTACAATACAGATTACGGATTTTGGGCTTAGCACTATTTAATGATTTTACTGATTAATTGACCTCACTGCTGATTGCTAATTGGTTTGACTTGATTTATATGATTAATTTAGTGTTAATTGGTAATTATGTATTTAACGTGCTAATTATTTCAGCGGAGGAATAATTAATCAATTAAATTAATTACATTTATTATCACTGAGCGAGAATAATTTTTATTTAGGATTTATTTTAACTATAATATTTTACCAAAATGTTTTAATATATATATTATATATTTACAGTGGTGCTTAGGTATTATATTGTTTTTTGTGTTATTATCCTTATTTACTGTTACTACATTACAGCATAACAAGCCGAATGTTTACTGGATGTACTAAATTGTAAGGTGACTGTATTGGAAGGTGTATGTGTATGTATCGGAAGGTGTCTGTATTGGAGGTGTACGAATTGCAAGGTGTACTGATGGAAGGTGTACTGAATTGGAAGGTGTACTGATGGAAGGTGTACTGCATTGGAAGGTGTACTGCATTGGAAGGGTTGTACTGAATTGGAAGGTGTACTGCATTGAAAGATGTAGAATTGGACTGGGTACTGTATGTGAAGGTGTACTGAATGGAAGATGTACTGTATTAGAAGGTGTACTGCATTGAAAGATGTACTGAATTGGACGGTGTACGATGTGAAGTGTGAATGGAATGTATGAAGGTGGTGGATGTATATGAAGTGTACTGTACGAATTGGAGGTGTACTGAATTGGAAGATGTACTGACTTGGAAGGGTGCTGTGTATTGGAAAGTGTACTGTATTGGAAGGTGTGTTGTATTGGAAGGTGTACTGTATTGGAAGGTGTACTGACTTGGAAGGTGTACTGTATTTGAAAGTCTACTGTATTGGATGGTGTGTTGTATTGGAATGTGTACTGTATTGGAAGGTGTACTGACTTAGAAGGTGTACTGACTTGGAAGGTGTACTGTATTGGAAGGTGTACTGTATTGGAAGGTGTACTGAATTGGAAGGTGTACTGTATTGGAAGGTGTACTGTATTGGAAGGTGTACTGAATTGGAAGGTGTACTGTATTGGAAGGTGTACTGTACGAAGCGTACTGAATTGGAAGGTGTACGTATTGGAAGGTGTACTGAATTGGAAGGTGTACTGAATTGGAAGGTGTACTGTATTGGAAGGTGTACGTATTGAAGGTGAATTGGAAGGCGTACTGAATTGGAAGGTGTACTGTATGGAAGGTGTTACTGAATTGGAAGGTGTACTGTGAGATGTATGTACTGTATTGGAAGTGTATGCATTGGAAGGTGTATTGTATGGAGGTGTCTGAATTGGAATGTGTACTGGATGGAAGGTGTACTGTATTGGAAGGTGTACTGATGGAAGGTGTTACTGTATTGGAAGGTTCGGAATTGGAATTGTGTATGGATTGGAAGGTGTACTGTATTGGAAGTGTACTGAATTGGAAGGTGTACTGTATTGGAAGGTGTAGTATGGAATTGGAAGGTGTACTGTATTGGAAGGGTGTACTGAATTGGAAGGTGTACTGTATTGGAAGGTGTACTGAATTGGAATGTGTACTGGATTGGAAGGTGTACTGTATTGGAAGCAGTTATTCAAGCAGTAAGCAGCAATTCAAATGAAGCTCTGGTTTCTTATCTTAGAGTTCGATTCTGTAAGGAACCCTCATTCCTTTGATTTGCTGCCTGCTTGAAAACAACTTTACTCTTTGCATCTCCAATATCTTCTGTTGTGAACTCCTAAGAAAACCTACTGTGTCAGCTTTGATTAAGACGTTCTGAGTCATTTATCTGGGTGCTATGACATATATACTGTAATATCTACAGTAGTTTACCTAAATATTTTCATTAAGAGCTCAAACTAAATGGAAACATTAAAGTTTTGGAATCTGGTCCTCATTCCAGATTACATCAAAGCTAAATGAATGCATTATTTTACTTCAAAGACTTTCCATCTTTGGACTCACAGGGGAATACAATTCAATGAATATACTAATTAAAATGATTATTTTCAAACTTAGAATATTGATGACAAATTCAATCATGATACCTACAGTAGAATGAGGTTTGTTGTGATTGTCTCTAACATGGCCGGAAGCCAAGGCACGTGTCTGGGGCCTGGATACTGGGGGCCTGTACACAATGCAGAAAATATGTATGTAAGGTTATAATTTTGTGTATGTGTAGATAAATGCCCAGGGGGGTGTATGTGTATTTTATTATGTCATGGTAGAGATCTGTGTGTGTGTTTGTGACATTTTCATATTGTCTATTTGGTTCGCTGTTAAGCTTTAGAGTTTTCTGAATTATTCTGAATTATATTAAGAAAGCTGTAAACTGTGAAAACCTGTGCCAATTAACACGTGTAATGCGTTATTTGCCATATCTTGATTCCAGTTGCTTACACTATTTATTGATTAAATATTACTTCTATCTTTGATGCAGTGCTTTGCAGAGTGCGGGCGTGAGGAAATATCCCTTTTAGCAGTGTGTGGGCTCAGGAATCATTTATCTTGTAATAGACATTGCAACTTTCTGCTGGATGAATCTCCTTTCAAGCTACTAAAGCCTAAATTCGCCACAATATAAAGAGGAAACTGACACACATATCAAAATGTTATGTATTTCTATGTGGTGTGAGGCTTTGATTGTAAATTCATGAATTTGTGCTTAAGGTTCCTTTTCTTGTACTAGTCTTGTTAGCCGTACAGGTAGAAAACTTGTATGTATGTATGTATGTATTTTATTCTATATAGCGCTACATATTCGCAGTACTTTACAATTATTTACTCAAGTCCACAGGCCCTGCCCAAAGAGCTTACAATCTAATCACTTTAGTACCACATACAACCAACAATCCGTATGTCTTTATGATGTGGGGGGAAACCAGATGTGAATTGAGGGGGGGAATGTGGTGGATCGTGTAGACAGATATTCGGTGGGTCTGGGGGTGACCCGGCGGTCTTGGTTCACATTGGTGCCAATGACAAAGTTAGAGGTGGAGATAAGGTCCTAAAAATGATTTCCGAGAATTAAGAGAGTGGTGTAGGGAGATGGGGAGACGCTGTTTTCTGTTGGCTACCCGCTCTTTAGTAGAGACGGATTGCACCTCAATGGTCATGGTGTGCAGCTGTTTTGGGGAGAAGATGGCTATGGGGTTGGAGGAGATTTTAAACTAGGTATGGGGGGGAGGGGACGTTGAACAAAAAGGGGTAGATAGAGAAGTTAGGGATCAGGGGGCTATTAACACAACGGAGGACGGAGGAGGGGGGAAAATAGAGGATAAGGAGGCATGTACGACCATGTATGGAAGTAAATCAATTGATTATATTAAAATGTATGTTTACAAATGCAAGAAGTCTGGTGGAAAAACTGGGGGACTTAAATAATAGCTTTAAGGAAAGGGATGATGTGATTGGTATAACGAATCATGGCTTAATTATTCACACGACTGGACAGTAAATATATATAGACATGACAGAGTAATAAGAAAAGAGGAGGAGTTAGTATGAGTGTTAAACAGGAATTGATGCCAAATTTAAAAATGGAATACATGGGGGTGTAAACGATACGGCAGAAACAATAGGGTGGAACTGTGTACAGGAAGCAAAAGGTAGTTCAATTAATTGTTGGAGTATGTTTTAAGCTGCCAAATGGCGGGGAGGAGGTGGAAATGAATCCCATATGCAGTTGGCGAAGGTGCTGGTATGGGGCATGTTGGTTATGGGGGATTTTAACTACCTGACATAGTTGGAGGGAGGGAACTGCCAGCACCTCAAAAGGTATAAAGTTCTTAAATTCCATATGAGCCTTTTCTTTCACAGATGGAAGAAGTTCCTACTAGACAGAATGCGTGTTGGATCTGGTGATATCTAATAACCCTGAGCTCATTTTGGAGACGAGGTAATGGAAGCTTAGGGAATAGTGACATGATATAGTGTCATTTAATATAGGTTGCAAAAAAACAAAGTGCACTGGGTTAACAAAAACCTTTAACTTTAGGAAAGCTAATTTTATGCTGGTAAAGGAATCAATCTGCTCATAAACTGGGGGGAATTGTTCTAGATAAAGATACAGAGCAGTGGGAACTTAGTAAAGTGAGATTAAATACTTCATTTCTAAATCTGTACCTTTAGGGAACAAGTGTAAAGGAATTAGGTCACTCCTGCATGGGTTAATGCTCAGGATAAAAAGGGAAATGGAAAAAAAAGAAAAAGGCTTTTAAAATTTGAAAACAGAGGGAACAGAACAGGCTTACAGGGAGTACAAAAGCGTAATAAAGAGTGCAAAAAAAGCTATTAAACTAGCTAAAATAGAAAATGAAATACGGATTGCCAAACAAAGCAAGTTCAACCCCAAAATGTTATTTATTAAGTATATAAATGGTAAGAAGATGAGGACTGAGAATGTGGGACCATTAAATAATGGGGTGGGCTGAGGTGGTTGTAGAGGATGCCGAAAAGGCTAAAAGAGCTTTTAAAAAGAGCTTATTTCAGTTCTATCTAGACCACTGTTTCTAATTTTCAGTTCGCTTTAATCTGGGGATGTGCGCCTGGATTGGAAAAAAGCCAACGTAATACCAATATTCAAAAAGGTAGTCGTTCCACGCCTGGTAACTTGACCTGTAGCCTCTCACCGGTAGGGAAAGTGCTGGAACTTGTTTTGGGATCATATCCTTGACTTTGTCTCCCCGAGCTCATCTTATTGTAGTAGTCAGCATGGATTTATGGATAGTCATGCCCAGACACATGTTGTTTTTTTTTTCTGCCGCCCGCTGCGTACAGTTTCGCCGTCGCTTCGGGCCAGCCGTGGCGTGGCCTCCCCCCCCCGGCCAAATAAAGCAATTAGTTCAATAAGTTGGCCAATTTATTTAAGCCCAGTACCATGTCAGGTTGTTTTTTAACTGGGTCGAACCTACTGGTACTTGTGTTTTTGGCTACATGAGCTGACAGCTTCTCTGTGTGGCTGGATGCTTGAAGCTGACTCTCTAGTTTAAAGTACTTTGCCCAAATGGCACATGACCTAGCTCTGGTTGGAGAATCCAGACCACACAGGAGAATCTGTCAGCTATGTAGCAAAAACGCAAGTACCAGTAGGTTAGGACCCAGTTAAATAAAGCAACCTTGACATGGTGAATGGGCTTAAAATAATTTGGCCAACTTATTGAAATAATTGCTTTTATTTATCCAGGTTTAGCAGACTGTTTGTAGTAGCAACTTATGGAGGTAGCCAATATGCAATTAGAAATGTTTGTGCACTAGAATTCTATTTTTTGTATTTATATTTTTGGTCTCTAGTTGCACTTTATATGGATGTACAACAGCCCAATTTTCTATATATTGTGTTGTTACATTAAAGGTTTGACCAAGCTTGGGTAATTGTACTCCACCCAGAGTTAGGTCATGTGCTCGTTTGAGCAAAGTACTTTAAACTAGAGATTCAGCTTCAAGCATCCAGGCCACACAGGAGAAGCTGTCAGCTCATGTAGCCAAAAAGGCAAGTACCAGTAGGTTAGGACCCAGTTAAAGAAAGCAACCTTGACATGGTGACTGGGCTTAAATAAATTGGCCAACTATTGAACAATTGCTTTTATTTACCAGGGTTTAGCAGACTGTTTGTAGTAGCAACCTTATGGAGGTAGTTAATAGCAATTAGAATTGTTTGTGCACTAGAATCTGTTTGTACAGATCTCCTATTAATAAAGCTTTGCTCTCCATTTCCTTTCTTTTTAGCTCTTTCTATTTTTTATCTCCGAAATGCTGGGTAGATTCCATTGCTTTATATTGTATGTTTAAAACTATTAACTATATCTGTTGTATTCAATTAGATCAAATGGACTTGAAGTTTAGTTCTTGAAGACGTTTCGCTAGTCATCCGACTGGCTTTCTCAATTCAGAATGACTTGTACAAGAATCGTGGCAATTATGTACCCGAAAATCCCAATTAGCATATCACAGCCAGTGTTAAGGGCGTGATTGGATAGTGGCTAAGAGGTGTTATAGGACGCCCAGAGTAAGGTGTCAAAACAGCATTGTACATGGCAGACAGATGGTGTCGAACCCCCCCCACCTCCATTTAGGCTTGGTTTCTTTATTTTCACATAAAGGCTCTTGAATAAACAAACCAAACAAATAGAGGTGGGGGGGTTCAACAACTGTCTGCCATGTACAATCCTGTTGACACCTACTCTGGGCGTCCTATAACACTCTTAGCCACTATCCAATACCCCTTAACACTGGCTGTGATAGCTAATTGGGATTTTCCAGGGTACATATTGCCACAGATTTGTACAAGTCATTCTGAATTGAGAAAGCCAGCGATACAGCGAAACGACTTCAAGAACTAAACTTCAAGTCCAGTTGATCTAATTGAATACAACAGATATACCATGAACTGGATGAATGAGAACCTCCACAATAAAACTATTAATTATTTCTCTTTTTACTCACACAATTAGGGCTTTATCAGAACTTTCAACAAGTCACGCATAACTGTGCATATGTCAGTCTCCACAGCCTATATAATGGCATGGCAGGGCGCCGACCCCCTCCTCTGATAATTAAAAAAAAACAAAAAAAACGAAACAAGATTTCGCCCCCAGCACAGACACACAATACATTACCTAAAAGAACAAACACCACAGAGAGGAAAGCAGAAATGAAAAGTAAAAGAAAACAGGGCCAATAAAAGGCGTAGCTTTAGGATACCGCGCCTTTAACAAAAACGACAAACCGACAGTAAGATAATAAAAAAAACGAAAGAACGAAGACCGATAAGACGGGAATTACAAGCGTAGAGTACGATCCCCAAGGATACTTGCGAGACACTGCAGGTACACGAGCAAATGTTCATTAAAAGAACATAGTGTAAATGCACCACTGGGCAAACCAATAAAGGGGACGCTAATGTGATATGCGCATAAAAATGGCCCAAATGTCTAAAGACTGGACGACACCGACAACACACACACTACATCGAGACTACACTATCAAGCACACGCACAACGATCGACAACGCAAGCACGAGCGACAGCACAGCAGCGAGCAGCACAAACCACACACACACCGCATCACACACCACACACACGACATCACACACACACACACACTACACACACACAGCACGACACACACATCCACACTATCCACAACACCAGAATCTACTATCTACAGCGATCTAAGAAATCATCTATCTATCCTACCTACCACATCACAAATCTATCTATCTATCTATCATCACACCACTATCACTACTATCTATGTATCTCTCATCTATCTAATATCTAAAATCTATATCACTATCTATCGATCTATCTATCTATCTATCATCTATCTATTCTATAGCACAAGCATTAGAAATGGAAGCGCACACTTATCCTCAGATTCAAAGTTTATTTATTACACAAACGAACAATGTTTCGTAGAGCAATAGTCTCCTCATCTATCTATCTATCTATCTATCTACTATCTATTATCTATCTATCTATCTATCTATCTACATATATCTATCTATCTATCTATCTAATCTTATCTATCTATCTATCTATCTATCTATCATCTATCTATCATCTATCTATCTATCAATCTATTCTATATCTATCATACTATCTATCTATCTATCTATCATTTCTATTCTATCATCATCTATCTATCTATCTATATAAATCAAATCAAATCAATCAAAAAGAGCTTTATTGGCAGGATCAATTTACATTTGACATTGCCAAAGCAAACAAAAAATAATAAAATAATAAAACATGTTAGTATTAGAGGGTACCGGTAGGGGGACATGGGTATCAATGGATAATTAATATATGGACAGTACTATAAAGGGTATATTGGGTTTTAGTCTTTAAGTCGATTGGGGAAGGATAAAGGGATAATTGGGAAGTAGTCCTTGGTCATTGAGCATTTTGCTCCTCTCAGTCTGTGACATGCCGTTACATAGTGTGCCCAATATTTACTGTGGCTTCATTCTCTCCCAGCAGAATATAGAGTTTCTCTCTCCATCTAAGCAGTTGAAGTCTGGGATAAAGTCCGAAATCATCTTGAAATGGGGGTCCCGTATTGTTTTGTATTTGGGGCAGTGTAGAAGGAAGTGGGTTTCATCTTCTAAGGTTCCCTGGTCACAGTGTGGCACAGTCTGTTCTCTTGGTTTATATGTGTCTGATGTCGGCTAGATTCTATTCTTAGGCGTTGCACTCAATCTGAGAGACTCAGGACGTCCTCTTAGGGTTGTGATATTCTCCAGGTAGGGGCCAGTTGTAGTCTCGTCCAGTGCCGGTATATAGTAGTTTCGGGACTTACCCACACACACACACACACACACAGCACACACACACACACATCACACACGACACACACACACAACATCATATCATCTATCTACATCTATTATTTCATAGATCTATCGATCTACTATCTAGATATCATCATCATCACATCTATCATCTATCATTCATCATCTACTACTATCTCTCTCTATCTATCTATCTATCATCTATCTATCTACATCTATCTATCTATACTATCTACTATCTATCACTATCTAACATACATCTATTATCTTATTATCTATCTAACATAGGGTGTGGTGTGCACTCTACCTTCAGGTGCTTCATATGCCTGGGTGCTGCTGTGATTCATAACATCCAACCATGAGATAAACTGCAGAGCACTCACAGACTTGTGCAAAAGTTCAACTTATTCCATGTGCAACAAAACAGATCGACATCGGTCTGTCTCTTTAGACCTGATATAGCTTGAGAAAGGTCTAAGAGACCGACGTCGCTATCTGTTTTGTTGCACATGGAATAAAGTGAACTTTTGCACAAGTCCTGTGAGTGCTCTGCAGTTTATCTCATGGTTGGATATCTATCTATACTATCTATATCTATCTATCTATCTTATAATCTATCATCATCGCCTGTAGGACAAATCAATGTATTTTCCTATAGGTTCCAAGATGCTCCCCCCTACTGGACACTATCGGTCTTCCCGGCGGTTGGGTTGAACTTTTATGCATTTTTAGGTAGGGTTATATAATAGGATGTATTTGGTGTTTTGATGTAAAAAGTCTCCCAATGTGTTATCAATCATACCTGCTACAACACTTCCTCAATTGTCTGTCAATTTTACTCTTGAACCGGTTAGTAGGATTTCCAGTAAAACATGATGCACTTCTTATTAGAAGGTTGAGTTAATAGTTCCATTCTATACATAGGGTAGTCTAACACTATACCCCACCCCTATCAGCCAGGCGTATACAATTCTGTCTGAACTCAAAAGTCTTAATGCATCTCTCTCAATTCTAGACTGATTAGAACGCCATTTCTTACTTGTGATTTGGCCTTAACACTTCCGAATTCATAGTCTGTTGAAACATAATTGTTGATTTATCATTGGTGGACCTCTCAGTTTAGTTGCTTGGATCACAAATGTTTCCTTTAAAGACAAAGTCTGAAATTCGTACAATAATATCCAATCTTCTGTGTCCAGAGCAGCACTCTGTTCTTTTCAGTATGTGGTGCAGAACTCCAACGGATGCTGTTAATCCAGTATATATAAAATACAAAAAATAAAAATGAGCCGCACACACAATTTCTGCGAGATAAAACAAGCATATTCTTAATACACAACCATTGCACAATGGTGCAACATTTCGGGACACAGTCCCTTCCTCACGCACACCAACAGGTTATGCATGTCATCATACATCAGCACAACTTAAAAGGACCCAACAGGAAATGAGGTATTTGTACCTGTAACATGGATATCAACACAAACAACATTAAAACCCATCTCTAACCCTGATAGATGGGAAGTACATTACATCCCCAGTTTATATATTCAATATTTTAATATGTGGTCAATTTGACTCACCCCATATATTGACTGGGTCAGTTTATACGACTTCCTGCTATCCTATATTCCCAAATATGTAATTTATACTAAACAGTACTACATACAGAATACAAAAATATAGATAATAAACAGAGAGACATGTTACTAAGGCTAAATCCAGAAGACACCACTATAGTATGAACAAGTCATAATCCTTATTAAGGTCTTTGGGTGACAACGTGTCCAATTATTTTATCCACCAGACTTCCCTTTTCTGGAGCAACAGCTCACTGTCACTGCCTCTAATGTCAAAATGTACCTGTTCCAATACCACAAATCTAAGAGCACTGCCCTATGTCCTTTGCTTACAAAATGGTTAGCCACTGATTGTGCCATGATCTTAAGGTTAATAGCAGATTTATGTTGGGTATTCTTCACTTCCAAAACAAGATGCAAACGAGGGAGCCAACTATATGTGTAGAATCAAGAATTTATTGTGAACAACACACGACTACATCATACCTGAGGAAGGGACATTGTAGTCCTGAAACGTTGTGTGTTGTTCACAATAAATTCTTGATTCTACAAAATAGTGTGCTCCCTCGTTTGCATCTTGTTGGGATTATCTAAGCTCGTGGGTAGAGGCTGAGGGATAGCACCTATCTATTGTCTGGCAGCAAGCCAACAGCGGTGTGTTAGAGTGTCTCTGAACTGTATTGTGATTCTACACTTCACCTTCCATGTAGTCTCTCCAACGTAAATCAAATTACATGGGCAGACTAATGCGTAAACGACAAATTAGAATTACATGTGAAGTAATGTGACTAAACTTGATCTATGTCTTATAAATATACCAATCAAAAGAAGGGAACATGCTCCTTTAATGGTATAAAGCACTGGATGACGGCCTCTTTCCTCATTTTAAAAAGCCAAGGGCTGGGGGGATGTGAGAGAGCCTGTTATATGGATCCAGTGCACAAATATGAAAAATGCAAAGTTTGCTAACAGTAATTGAAGTAAAAAAGGTTAGAAGTTAGGACCTTCCAGACTGGGGTTACTTGCATGGTTGGAAGGCTTTTCATTCATGTGATCACAGAAATGTATACTAAAAACCACTTTGTTATAAAGTATGCCAGTGTGCAGATAATATGATTTGTATGGGGCCTAGGAATGTGCATTGATTATCTTTTTCTATGTTTGGAAAAAAAGGAACCCTGAGGCACACAGTGATGTTGTATCAAACCAAAATCAGAATAATAATTATCATGTGATGTTATATTCAATATCAAAATGTACAATTAAAAACATTAAAAAACACAATGGAGGGTCATACTTTCACCCTTAAAATCATACACTGTTTACACCTCCTAATAAAGAGTGTGCTAGATCCTATGGTACACCCGAGCCAATAACAAGTAAAGAAGAGTTGCTGCTGTAATAATACTTCAAGCAATCAGTGGAGACCAATGCACCTGCTAAAGTATCAACCTTCGGTGACAGGGGGAGTGTAGCAGTAGAACCACCCTATTATGTTCCAACTCGTATGCTTTTCGCATATTGGATTCTCTGCAGGTTGGAGTTTGAACATTGGACCTGTGTATGGATAGGTTATGATGCTGATAAACATAACACACCTGCATTGTTAAATATTTGTCCAAATGAAAAATTTCTGGCAGATCATTATCGGCTTCTTATACTACAGTATAGAAAGCCAATAACAGTTTTGCCGTCTATGCGTGCATCGAACAATTGTTCCATATAAAGTATAAAAGGGGATTGTTCTGTGTATGCCCCGTCAGCAAACTCATGATCTGATTCCCATCGGCATCGGATTATAAGTTATGCAGAGGTTGCATTTGTATGGACACTTTAGCAAAGACCCATTTACACTATGTAAATAATCTTGTTTTAAAAGGCATGTCCAATCAAAAAATAACTTTAAGTATAAATGTTCTCCATACCCCCTAACCCCAATTTTTCATTAAAATCATTTGCCAAAATTCCCCTGAAGGAACTACCTGACTGGTCCCTCACTGTCTAAGTGCCACCCTCTGCTCCAGTTGCAAGGTCATTTTGAGAAAAACACAGGAGCAGGGTTTCTGCACTGACAGTCGCTCTCTTCCTGGTCACGGCTGTCATGGCTGTTTACTGACAACCAGGAGGTGGAGTGGCTGTCAGCCGCAGAGCAGAGGTGGAGTAGCGAGGTACTAGGTCAAGGGGCATATTTGATATTTTAATCATGCAAAAGTGGAGTTTGGGGGGGTGGAGAACATTTAAAGCTAAAATTATTTATGGCTGGCCATGCCCTTTAATGCTGGTATAAAAGGGTACAAGTTTCCCAGTACTATTATATATAGGGACCTATCTAACTAAAGTAACACCTGATTGGTTGCTTCCAGTTAATAGCACAGAGAAACTTTTGCACGTCTTTTTGCATCAGCCCCATAAAGTAATGTAAAGGCTCATTGACAGCTCCAGCTGTGCTGCAATGAAGAAATCTAGAAAACATGCACTTTGAGAACAGCCTGTAGGACTGTTTGGAAAAGAGATCTATGCATTTAAACATAAAGAACAGAGCTAGTTATAATGCAGACAGTGATGACAGCAGTATTTATGTGTGCATTTTATTCAATGTACTATCTATATACAAGCCATCTATTTACGCAAATATGTTTTTTTAAGTGCTAAATTCAAAGTCAGCTTTGCATCAATAAAGAGCACATTCAACACAAAATGCTGTGCCCGAGCCAGTTATATATATAACCTTACATTTCCGTTGAACTTCCATTCACTAGTAAAGTGATCAGCTCACGCAACATCAGCATGCTAACAATGTCTATGGAAACTCTGCTAAAGCCCCAGCAGGGAACATATAAGTACCTGGAAGGAAATGATTTGAGATACATTCTGTACAATCATGCCATGTTTAACAGGAAAAAAAACATTTGCAGGTATATCAGTTAGAAAATGAGAAAAGGAAAATGCAATGTAAAATAATTATTCTGACTACGTCTGATGATATGATTAATAGTCCAGTAGCCATTCACATCTTGCAGTTATTTTAGAAATATGTCTTGCCTGGTTCTAAATTAAATTAATTAAAAAGAGTGTACAAGGTAATAATGTACTAAATGCAAGTTGCTCTCATGGTACACACCACAGGGAGATTCAATAAAAGTTCTTATTGTTTAAAATGGTGCTAATTTTGCCCCAACCAATCGGATCTATTTAACATTTGAAAGCTAACATCTGATTGGTTGGGGCAAAATTAGCACCATTTTAAACAATAGAACTTTTATTGAATAACCCTGCATGTTTCATAATTGTGACTTTGATCTTTTCATTTACATATAGTTAATACGTGGGCACTTTCTTTGCAATTAAACTCTTCTGTGCTGCACATAGTTTCAGTTTTCCCAGATTAGCAGAAAAGCACATGGTTTACAGTCAGGGAAGCGTTTTTTACTTTTAAAGCATAGTTCCCTGCAAAAGTAAACTATTCTTTAAGACATTGATTGAAGACCAGGAGGTTAAGGAGCTTTTGCTTTCTTTTTTAAATGGAAAGATTGCTGTACCAAAGTGAACTAATCCTTTAAGACATTGATTGAAGATGGGAGGTTAAGGAGCTTTTGCTTTCTTTTTAAATGGAAAGACTTGCTGTACCAAAGTGAACTATTCCTTTAATGCATTGATTGAAGACCGGTAGGATAGGAGCTAGACCTTACCCTCCGTCCTCGATCAATGCAAGTGGAGGCAGGAACGAACTTAGAGCAAACTTACTTGTTATGCGATCCTCGAGCAGCACTGACAGGAGGTCCCAATCGGTTTCTGGTTCTGTTTAACTATAGCGCGCATGTGCAATAACACGAGCTATAGTTAAACAGATCAAGGAAGCGGTCGGGAATTCAGTGTGCTGCAGAGGATCGCACAAAAGGTAAGTTTGTTCTATCTTCATTCCTGGCTCCACGCATTGATTGAAGAACAGAAGGTAAGGCAAAGCTAGTTCATATTGATAGTTTGAACAGTATAGTGAAACACCTCAATTTGGCTATATATAAACATTTAAAACTGTCGGGGAGATTCAATATTGCGGCCGCGTTACTTACCTTAGCCGATCCACAGATACAATACCTGACGTAACGAGAATATGTCAGGTTTACATCGTGGGACGGGCTAAGGTAAGAGCGTGGTTTTAAGTTTCCCACACACTAGCGTTAAGTTTTGCGCTTCCAAGTAGGCAAAACTAATGCTTCGGGTTTTGGATGTATAGCACGGCGCTATTTCCAAAAACATTTGGAAATGGCGCTGTGCTCTAAAATCCGTCTAAAACCCACGTTCTTCGTGTTAACGTAGGTTTTAGACGGAAAAGGCCTATATGAATCTCCCCATGTGCATACCAGCAGATTTTGTCCGATTGACCATTTTCCACTAGAAAATGGTTGGCCAGCACAAATCACTGTCGATTCAGTAAAAGTATGACCGATCGTGGGGTCCATTATTTTCCGGATGTTCACTTTGTTCACGGTTGCCCACAAAAAACAGCAGATTGCATGTTGTGTACCCAATCTTACTATAGCACACTAATCCCATCTGCTTCCTTTTCAGACCTTCCTTCAAAAATTACATTTTACTTTCTTGTCTTTTCTGCCATTACATGACTTTGTGCTAAATATGGGACTGATGGTATTATGTAAATGCACAAGTCATGTAAATGCATTTATTGTGATGTGTGGAGACATCCTTGTGATGAGTTAAAAGGCTTTCCACATGCATTTATAATTAACATTACCAATCTGTAAGCATTCTCACTTTGGACAAATTGCTTGTTGGATAAATGGATTGTACCATGATATAATTTAGAAACCCTGTATAAGTAATATTTAATGATTTTGTGAATTCTGTTTTAACACTTTTCTTCAATTTATACATTTATCTGTTTTTAGATAAGAGATGCCGCCTTGCAGTATGTCTAAAGATGACAAAGAGGTGCTAAGTGAGCAGGACCGTATTCTTCCATCACAATGAAACAGATATAAAGCCTTTCGGTTGTTTAGACAATGCGCAGTTGGACTCATCCATTAACCAGTTGTTAGAATATCTTGGTTGCATTGTTTATTATTCTTCTTCATAGAAACAATTAGCCAATATTTTCTGTTTCTTTTTCACAAAATAACTAGTTTTGAAAATCTGTTAAGTAGGAACAACATTATATACCATGGCCTGGATGAATTTTAAAGTCAAAAGACATGAACAGTTAATGGAAAAAAATTCAAAGTCAAAAAGCTAAATAAAACTGTATTGCCAACCTGTATGTGTACAAAATCATTCCCCCAGAAATTTCAGTACTTGTATTGCTTGCACAGCTAAACACCACTATATACCTATTACTACCATGATTTAATGCTACAAACCAAAGGGGTAATTAATTATCAGTATAATAACTGCCTAGTAATCCCTCCTAAAACCAGCAATCATTTGATGTACAGTATTGACTTATTAAGCAGACAATAATTATTGATATTTTACAACCACCCATGCTTCCTCCCCAAACCACCATTGTAGGGAATAAAAGACGGTAACAAAGTACAGTTAGCAAATGTATATATGGTTTGACTATTAGTCAATAAAGTAAACTGAAGTAGAGACCTCAGTGGTTGAGATGAGAGCATTGAGTCTATTTTCAATCTAAACTCTCTTTGGGTGAAAAAATCTTACAGTAATCAGTTACAAGGGGGATTTTATAATCCAACACACTCAGCTTACTTAATGCTAACCAAACAATACATTACATAGGTATAACTTTTATCCAGATGAGGCAAGGAGAAATAAAGGGCAAGAAAGATAACATCTTAGAGGAATTATTTAAGCTATAGCCATACTGGATAGGATTCAACGTACTAGGAAGATTGGTTTCTATCTGCCTCATCAGCAGCTTCTTTCATGGCCAGGGTTGAGAGTGACTTAAACCTATAGATTAGACACTAACAGGGCTAACAGATTAAGTGTGGTGACTTTAAACAGGTGATCTGAACATCAGCAGAAATGCAGTGAATCTGATCCTCCTTAGGACAACATTATCATTTAAGCTCTTCAACTAGTCTTCATATGTTAATATCCATAATCCTTCATAGGCAAAAAATATCTATGAAGCCATTGAGTAGAAGAATTCCACCACCTTAATAGTATCTCCTATGGTGCCTGACCTGTCTAAATTAGAACAAAGCTGGCAATTTCATTGTGAAAGCAAGTTGTGACATGAGTTCTGAAATCCAAAGCAATAGCAATTTCCAAATTTTATAGGAATTTAGATTTTCATTAAGAATTTTTTCCATGGAAGCTTCGGATTTCCAAAATTGTGAATTATCTGTTGGATCCAGGGTTTTTCGAAACAGGCAGTTCTGAATCGAAATTCCTAAAACTGGGATTCCTCATAGTCTAGATTAATTGCTACATCCACACAGGGCATTAGGCTGGGTACACACCAGAGATATTTCGGCCAACCGACCGGTCGTCCAAAATATCTGCTGATTTGGGGTGGCCGGCTGCAACGACCCGACCGTCCGTTCGTCCGGATCGGACAAATGAACGATCGGAGTGTCGGTAAATTCCCTATGGGACCACACGATCAATCGTTTGCAAATTCGGCCACGGACCGATGGACATTTGTCCCAGCCGAGCAATCGCTCGTGTCAATCGCTCGGTCGGGAAGAATAGTCCCTCCGTGTGTACCAAGCCTACATTACATTACAGAACAAAAGGTTTACAATCAGAAGTGGGGATACAGACTGCATTGTATTCTTCCCACCTCCAATCCAATCATTTTACAGACAATATAAAACTGTATAAGGATTACAGTTTAGCAATACCGTAAAAGTGCCCGAACCCTTTAGAGCCAACCAAAGCAAACTCTCCCTTCTATCGATCGCGAGTGCAGAACGAATGGAAGATTCAAACTCCTGCTTTGGCTCTCAATCACTGCACTAGCGATTGTAGGGCAGCAGGTAGCTGGATATATGAATGATTCATTCTAGACTAGGCCACAGAGGTGAAGGGAGGGTTGGAGATTGTTCAGTTCTGCATGTCTCCAGCAATAAAGTATGGGGAGGAGATAGTTATGTAGTGAACTCAACTGTCAGTCGCCAATCTCATTATGGAGTACCACAATCAATAATCCCAGTATGATGTACCTGTATCAAAAATCCCATGTCAATAATCTCAGTTTGCTGTACGTGTATCAGAAATTCCAGTTTGCTGCACTGGTGTCATTAATTTCTGAATCTCTGTCTATCTCTTTTTTCTATCTCTGTCTGTGATTTTTTTACAGTATATAGGCAGGAAAAAAAGATCCCAGTGCTGCAAGGAAAATAAGGCAGTTGTAGCTATCTTTCTCCTGCATATGTAGCCTGCAGTATATAAACATGTATATATATAGTTCAGACTGAATCGGTGCAGCTACACATTGTCTCTATTTCCCCGCAGTCTTAGCAGTAATCTATGAGAATTAAACTCCACACATGTATAGCACCTAGATTATACTAGGTCCTCAACCCCGGGTTCTTTCTACATAAACTGATTTACTTACCTAAACTTTCATTTGCTGCTCTGGTCCTTCGACCTGTTTGTCTGTTGTAACAAGGCCAATAAGAACACCAAGTAATATGTCTTCCTTTTGACCACATTGGGAGCAGAAGAGGTACTGGAGAAGTAAAGGGAAGTTTAGGTAAGTAATGCTTATCATTCACGACACCCCCCCCCCCCCTTAAAAATCCTTGCTGACCCCTGTTTAGAACAGTTCCATGTTTAATAAAGTTTCGGGCAATGGGGCAGCACAACATTTCAGCATTATTGGTAAATGTGGGATCCCTCTCCCTAGAATGTTTTTAATTTCCAGTGCCAGGGCTCTTAAAATTGTTGTCAGACTGGCACAATCTAGAGACCTGTATATGCCTCATTAACAAGCACTTGACTAAATCTGAATCTCATGGGTACATGAATAAATATGTAATATGTATGCAATCTGTGATATATATCTCTTGGAGATTTAGGTTACTTGAAATGAATACGTTGTTGAGGCAATGTATTTAGATGCAAATAACTAGATGAATATGTAGATGAATAGCCCACATTGCAGAATGGAAATTGAACAAGGGGTATTCATTAAAGAGATGACAGTAGAACTGCAGTATCTTATTAGAGATGGCTGAACTTCCAAAAATCCGTTCTGCTCAAGGATTTGCGGATTTTCGAAAAAAAATCAAAAATTCAAAAATTGTGAATCCACCATTAAAGTCAATGGGGAAAAAATTTGGAAGTAATAACTTACTGTAAAGGTCTGTGACCGAGAAATGGTGCAGGTAAACATGTTTCCACATGCCATTTCGGTAATCCTGGAACAGCCATTCGAGATTTCAAACGTTTGAGGATTTGAACGGCTCAACCCCCCTGGGGACCATTGGGGCCTTACAAGGACCTTTTGAGGTTAAGGGGTCCCGCAGGTCGAACCCCCTTCCCCGGCACTTAGAAGTGCCTTTGTTGTGGTCCTGCAGTTTGAAATAGGACCCCTATTGGCTCTTAAAAGAGCCTTTGAGGGCACGTCTTCTCTCTTTCCAGCCGGAGACACCACCTCCACTGATGTTGCCGACACTGGGCAATGTCACTGCGGCCGCCAGTGACAAAACAGTGCTGGCAACATCAATGTTGTCGGTGTTGTCGGCATCTTTTTTCTTCTTTCTTCTGCCATCACTGTGATGACTCTGAGCTCCACGTTTGCCCTCCTTATATAGGTTTGCTGAAGGACAGTGATTGGTTAATATTGCAATGCTTACAGTTATATGATCACACATTAACCAATCATATTTGAATGTTCTAAGAGCCAAAGGGGGTTTGGTTTTGAGCTGCAGTACCCCAAACAAAGGTACTGTCAGTGCCTCTAGGTAACTTCCGGTAGGAGGGTCCTGGTACGAGTCGACGGACCCCTTAAGCACCAAAGGGCACTTGTCAGTGCCACAAGGGCCCTTCCAAGGTCCACAGGGGGCACTTATAAGTGCCAGGGAGGGGTCCTGGTTTGAGCTGCGGGACCTCTTAAGCCCCAAAAGGCACTTGTCAGTGCCACAAAGACCCTTCCCAGGGCCAAAAGGGCACTTATAAGTGCCAGGGAGGGGGGGTCCTGGTTTCAGCTGTGGGACTCCTTAAGCCCAAAAGGCCCTTGTCAGTGCCACAAGGGCCCTTCTAAATGCGGGGAGGGGGTCCTGGTTCAAGCTGCAGGACCCCTTAAGCCTCAAAAGACACTTGTCAGTGCCACAAGGGCACAATAAAGTGCCAGGGAGGGGGGTCCGGTTTAAGCTGCAGGACCCCTTATGCCCCAAAAGGTACCTGTTGTGCTACAAGGGCCTTTCCAAGGGCCACAAGGGCACTTCTAAATGCGGGAGGGGGTCCTGGTTCAAGCTGCAGGATCCCTTAAGCCCCAAAAGACATTGTCAGTGCCACAAGAGCCTTTCAAAGGGCCACAATGGGAGTTCTAAGTGCTGGGGAGTGGGAGCCCTGGTTTGAGCTGCAGGACTCCCGAACGTCCAGCTGCGGGACTTCGGACATTCCAGAATGCTTGGCCGTATGAGGATTACTGACCGGCTGGAAATCCTCGAATGTTCTAGGATTTTCGAAAATTTACAAATTTCAGAAAACCGGCAATTCCAAATCGAAACCAAGTATCATATTTGATTAGTCAGACTTACAGAATGATATTCAATTTTCTCACATAGTTCTGAAGGAGATGCCCCTACTGCAGCGGCTTCACTCCTTCACAGAAGAGAAATGGCAAATACACACTCCAGTTCCCAGCTGAGGCTAAATGTTAGCTTATGGTGAAAAACTGCTGGTAAGGTTGGTAACTTTAAAATTAATTAACATGTTAAAGTTTCATTTCCCTTAACTAAGAATATGTCCTATTGATTTTGTAACATGGAAAGTGAAAAGAACAGCTGTAAAGGCATTTTGTTGCAATCTACAAAAAATCAAATAATTGTACTAAAAATAAATGACTAATACGATTAAAAGAAAAAAATTATCCTTCGGGTGCCTTAGACAAGGATAAAATAGGTGACAGATGTTTATCTGAATCTCACAATGTATTTTAAATGAGTCACTTGGGGGAATCAAGTCCAATAAGGATCATATAAAGGAGGGCTGATTTTTCACTAGGCAAGGTTTCCTATTCTATTTCAATGATACAGTTATTATGAGACCTGGTGGTGGTGATGGATGTGGGAAATGCATGAGACACACATTCATTACAAAAGAAATAAAATGCTAATAACTTTATATTTGATCAAGGTTATAGAAATAGTCAATAAAAACTGATGCTTATTTTAATGACAAATACTATAATACAGTGATTACAAGTATTTTAAAAAAGGCTTTGCCAGCATTCATCACTAGCATAAATTAGGACCATATTGTAAGTTTGGTAATGTAAAATAATAAATTGTTAAGGTATGTCCCCTTAAAACAATTTTTAATATAGTATTCCCCATGTCCCCCAACCCCAACCGCTATGTTTTTATTCTTAGAAAGTGCCCCAACTCTACTTACCTCCCTCTTTCCCCCGCCGCTCTGCCGGCCCTCTGCTTGCGAGAAAATGCAAGCAGAGGGGCGGCACCGGCAGTCGCGTCTGTGATTGGCTGTGCGGCAGGACGCGGCTGCCAGTCATTCAGTGCAGCGGAGGAAAGAGGGGAGCTAAGTAATGTTCGGGGCACTTTCTAAAATAAAAATGTAGCGGTTGGGGCTGGGGGGACAGGGGAATACTATATCTAAAGGGATTTATGCTAGGGGGAGGGAATCCTGAGAGGGAGGGAGAGGGAGGGGGAGGGGAGGCGGAGAAGGGCTGTAGTACGCATGCCAAACTTCTCCCAGAGGCCAGGTAGGAGGCAGAGTCCTATATGGACTCTGCTATCCTCCTGGTGGGCAGTTTTTGGGACTTTTGGGGGGGGACTACAGAGAGACCATATGGAGCTGGGATGTGAGGTAAAGATTAAATTACACTAGATGATGGGGCCAGTAGTTGGGGGATTGATAAGTTTTGGGGGTGGACATGCCCTTTAATAAATGCTATATTTAAGAGAAATCAGTGGTACAAATGCTCAATAGTAAAGTCATTAAATAGATCATAGTTATGATCTGGATGAGTGGATAATGCAGGCAGCTAATGCAGTGATTGATCCTTAAAAGCTCCATTACAAATGGTCCCCCAATGACAAGATAAAATCGCTGCTTGGTGCTATGCAGTTTAAAGTTAACTTTGGGTGGGTAACACAGAGAACATGTAATCTGATTATATATAGTCACTGTTAGAAAAGTATCACTGGGAACTACGTATTTCTTTTCTTTTTTTTACAGTAATATATCTCAAGCAGGAGAGTGCACAGAACTCACAGGCATTACTGTTGAAGCTCAAGCAGAGAGTGCACGGAACTCACAGACATTACTGTTTAAAGGCTCAAGCAGGAGAGTGCACGGAACTCACGGCATTACTGTTTGAGGCTCAAGCAGGAGAGTGCACGGAACTACAGGCATTACTGTTTGAGGCTCAAGCAGGAGAGTGCACGGAAATACAGACATTACTTTTTTAAGGCTCAAGCAGGAGAGTGCACGGAACTCACAGACATTACTGTTAAAGGCTCAAGCAGGAGAGTGCACGGGAACTCACAGGCTTACTGTTGAGGCTCAAGAGGAGGTGCACGGAACTCACAGGCATTATGTTTGAGGCTCAAGCAGGAGAGTGCACGGAACTCACAGGCATTACTGTTTGAGGCTCCAAGAGGAGAGTGCACGGAACTCACAGAGCATTACTGTTTGAGGCTCAAGCAGGAGTGTGCACGGAACTCACAGGCATTACTGTTTGAGGCTCAAGCAGGAGAGTGCACGGAACTCACAGGGCATTATGTTTGAGGCTCAAGCAGGAGTGTGCACGGAAACTCACCGGCATTACTGTTTGAGGCTCAAGCAGGAGAGTTGCACGGAACTCACAGGCATTACTGTTTGAGGCTCAAGCAGGAGAAAGCAGTGGAAATCTCAGAGGGGCGGAGCTTAACATTCAGCAAAACCAGTAACAAGATGTCAGCACTTCAAGGCACAAAGCTAGGCTCTGGAGGGGCATAGGGAACAGTATTTAAAAGCTGCAGCTTCAATGAACCTAACTTATTTTTACAGTGCACTTATCTTTAAGATAGTGGAGATAGGAATGAATTTGGTAAGAACTACTTTTGTAGTATTAGTGTATTTCATGATATCTTGCAAAATTTACTGATCAGTCTCTTACTATATGGCTATGTCTGTCCCCAGAACTCGTCTGTGTACATGTGCTGGGGTTTTGTTTTATGTCTTCCCTTTACCTCACTTGTACTACTTTACCATTTCTAGACTTCAAATCACAGCACTGCCCACAGGCCGGCATTTCTGATCAAAATCTCCTGTATGCTGTCTGTCCCTAAAGTCTGTCTGTTACAGATAGGGCTCAGTTTGTAGGACCCTAAGCTTTATACACACGTGCGATCACGGGTGCTTTGCAGCCGAAATGAGCGTTTGGTGTTCCTGTTGACCGAATCGCCCTGAGTCATCAAAGAGGCCCAACGAATGCCAGTTCGACTGACAAAGTGCCCATACATGCCACGATGTTGCTGATGAAATGAGTGCTCAATACACATCTTGCGTCGTGGGTTTACTCCCCTATCAACTATTTTTATGTTGATATAATAGGTAATTTGTCTTAAGTATTTTACACGCTGATGATACCCAATACTTGTTCACCCCCGAACTAACCCCTGAAGTTTAATCTCAAATCTCCAAATGTAAGGTCTTATTTACTCGTGGATAAGCACACGCTGCCTTAAAGGATAAGTATACTATAAAATGAAATAAGGGTCAATTGGAAGCATCAGCTTTAAAAAAAATTGCCATATTTCCCTCCCCTTAGCCCTCTCTCTGACATGCACTCGTATACATGTACACACTCCCACTTCTCAAACTAAAGGCACTCCCATACTCTCTCACAGACTGCACTCCACACATTTTCAGACACACAGGTAACTCCCACAGTTATACATCACGCTAATTCAATTACTTGCACTAATCATGTTTTGTTATACCTGTATTTTATATGTATAGTGCTGTGTACCCACAAAATTATACAAACATACATGTGCTGGAGTTTTGCTTTATTAATCTGCCATCTTTTGACGTTCCCTCAATTGCACTGCTTTACCATTTCTAGGACTACAAACCCCAGCTGCTGTCCACAGGCCGGCATTTCCAGCCTTAAAGGGTACAGTACATACAACATTTCCTATTGAGCTCTGCTGCGGGTTTAGGACAAAATCATTTTTTTTACTGTTTTGCTTTTGGTGATGTGTCCTTGTATTAACATATGGAAACCGAGAAATTAGGGGAAAAATGGCATGTTTATACATAAGTAAATTACATGATTAAGGGAATTATATATGGCGTGGTTTCCAGAACCAAACTTCACAAGTAACAGGTCACATGAATGGAAACACCAAAACAGCTCTGCACAAGAGATATGGACTGATAAATAAACCTTCTATAATATTTGCAAACACTACCACTAGTCGTGGCAGCATAAAAGGATCATTTGATCTGCTAGTACAAGAGCACTTCGTATTGAGGCTGCAGTATCTATTACAGACAAATAAATTCTCCTTTAGGTATCTCTTTGGGATTTTCTTTGCACGCTTGCTAAGATTGACTCTAGATTAAAATTCGGACAGAAGCAACTCAGCAAGCTTCTTTAGCTTCTAAAAAGCGATATCCCCAGTGGTTGCCGTTCCTAATAAATAAGGTATGCACTAAAATGTGCCTTTCTGTGATATTAAAAAATATACAATTTCCGTTTTTATTTAGAGATCCAGTGTGTATGGACCAAAGGTAATGTTTGCACAAAGCTTCCCCCTATCTTCTTCTGTGTGAAAAATTACTAATATTTTCTGGTTTAATGAGTCTCTTTGTAAGAGACATCAAATGTTTAATGGTAAAGGGGTGGTTAACAACTAGAGATGGCCAAAACTGCACGGTTTTGTTCCGTTTTCGGGTTTTCGGAAAATCAGGAAAAATCCCAAACATCTGAACATGGAACTTAAATTCAGGACTCGGAGCGTGTTTTCGACTTTTATCAAATCGTTCGGGCTTTTTCGAGAATTCTCGAAAATAACTTGAATGTTCGATAATCCTATAAATACGATCAGAAACTATTTTCGAATTTCCGATCGTATACCGAGTATTATCGAACGTCCAATGCTATTTGCGAGAATTTTCGAAAATAACCACAAACATTCAATAAAAGTCGAAAACGCGACTCCGAAGTCCCGAAATCCGAACGATCCGTCCGGTTCAGATGGAACATTCAGATTTCGGGAACTGAGTGGTTCCGTGTGGATTCGGGTCCAAGTCGGACCCAGATCCCATCTTTATTTACAACAACATTTTAAATTGGTTCTATTTGGTTATTGTTGTGTTTTTGAACAATAATCAATCAGCAGTAGAGATGGACGAAATGTAGCTACAACATTTTTTATGGCAATCTCACACAAAACAATTTTCTTCTATTGATTCACAATTTAGTGCCCATTAGTAATGTTCCTATGGTCCAGCTTCCTATAACTTTTGTTTAAAACCTCCTCCTATAGATTGGATAGGTGAATTTTACCAAACCACTAAAAAAAACCTCATTGTTTCAGCAATCTTAACGTTGTGTTGAACAGGATGTAATCATGCCTAATAGCATCTTGCCACATTGTGGCTCAAAAACATAATCTCTAATATGCCTCTTAGTAATGCCTGGCAAAAATATGGGACAGTGCTCTTGATACAAAGAAGAGAAAAAAATAACAAACGTAATACAATTAAACTATTCACTTGTTGTGAATGCCCCCCAAGAGCTTGAATAAATAGAAAGATATGGATTGTTCCTGTGTGTCTTCTTTGCAAATGGTTTTATTGTAAAAATGTATAGAAAGTGATCTGACATTCCATAAGGCAAAGGGTCAGGAACATACAGCTAAAAACAATGTACTGCAATAGATGGCCAATTCTGATGATAATATACAGAAGTTTCAAAAATAAATGTTACACTTAATGCAATATCTTTAACAGTCACAATATTTTAACATTAATGTTTCTTAAGTCGATGGGTTCAGGAAAACCTCTTCACAAAGATCATGCTTGTAAGTGTATTGTAACTAATCAAATAAAGACGTGCTAAAATGTAGTTTAGTATCTAAAAATTACTAAAATGGCGCTGTGTTTTTTTGTGGATTTTTTTGGCTAATGCCCAAAAAATGTGTATATTAGTCATAGTGTGTTCCCCTATTACTCAAACAGGGTTATTCAATAAAAGTTCCTATCATTTAAAATGGTGCTAATTTGCCTCCAACCAATCAGATCTTATTTAACATTGAAAGCTAACTTCTGATGCAACCATTTTAAAACGAATACGAAATGTTATTGGTTCTTAGGCGGTTTTAGAATTTATCTACAATGCTGCTACGTTTGTCTTAGAGTTTAAATAGTTACATACATTTTGAAAAAAATCACACTGCGGGTGGGTTTGGGGCCAACATAACATTAGTGTGCCCTGATTGAATTGGAATTTTTATTATTTCACACCTATCTTTACATGTATCAACAACATTTTTGTTTTTTAGTTCCGGATGCATCAACATTTTTACTGTTACTGTTACAGAGAAAAAAAGAATAACAAATCATTTTTTCCATTGGATGGTAATAAAAAAAATATTTAAAAAAAATTGCTACAAGAAACTGATCAGCTGTGATGTCTAAGCACTGTGACACATTATCACAGTGACATCAGATTGCAGGTTCGCGAAATGTGATATTACAACCCATTTCTGACCACAAGGGAAAATTTCAGAAGAACTCCACTTTGCGTTGCACTTGGTGCACCACGTTATGGCCTTGGTCTGTAACCGTTCCAGGTGCTAATACACGGCCAAAGTTTTGTCCGTGACAGGGAGTTCACGCTAGCAAGAGACGGTAGGGAAAAATGTCAAGACATAGGAGGATGCACGATCTGTTTTTATTTACCAAGTGTCGATCGCCGTTTGGCCAAATCATATAGTGTTACACATTTTAAGTCCTTTGTCTGTGCCAGTATCCTGATCCTAACCCTGCACTCTGATCCGAGTTCATTTCCTGTGGCGTCCAATATCTCACAAATAAGAAGGACTCAAACCTGGAATCAGGTTCGGAAGCGGATTTCACGGATCCACTACAACTGCAGACGATCAGACAATATTTCTTACAAACAAATCCAGTTTACAAAAACATGAAATTTTCGAAATTTCTAGAACTCTTGAAAATTCGAAGCAGAAATGCCAAAATTAAGAAGCGCACAAAGTTTACCGGTACTGAATGTATTTCAAGATTCTAGGGCATTGATTACTTGTTCCTAGACCAGGTCCCTGAGGCCCCCATTTACAGTAATTGGCAAGTGCTCCATGCGGTCTCGTGATTCAGGAAGTATCAGACCGTCTAGGGGAGGACAGATTTTCTACATTACATTGTTTTCTTCTCACTGATTGTCTTCTTCATGGATAGTAATGTGGATATTTCTGCATCCTGTTATAATTTCCCTCATTTCCAATGTCCTCTGAGTGAAGATATTCCTCTGCTGCATTTGTCAGGCAACTTTGTGATAAATTGACAGGTATCTGGGAATAATCAAAAGATGTTCGCACTAGAAAAATAAAATGAATTTTCACAAAATAATCCATAAGAAGATTTTAGCCACACTAAATATTTTGCCATGTCTTGTACAAATAAAAAAAACAAGTTAATTTCTATGACTTACAAAACTGTTTTATCCCACACTCCTGTTTCAAGCTTCTTCTAGGTGCGGTTCCTCGTAGCGCCAACCACTTGCATATAAGGTTTATTAATGTATAAAAATGTTGCAATAAGGGTGTGTGAATATGCACCTGAGGAAGGGAACACCCCCTAAAACGTTGTGGGGCCACGTAGGTATTAATAAACACAAACTAAAGTTCAGAAACAGCTTAAGAGTGGTTCCTTCGGACAAAATTAACATTGGATAAAAAAAAACAAAGGTGACTATCCAAGTCTCTATTTTTAAAAAAAGGTGATTGGCTTTTTAAATGATATTTTATATAAAAATAAATCCATTTAAAACAACACTTAACAAGCACTTAACTATAATGAACCTGTTCTGTCGTCTGCACTTCCCAGATGGTGTTATTTTGTTTTTTAGATTTATATTTACACAAAGGACATTGGGGGTTCAATAATTGCCAATGTGGTGACAGCATTGTCCCTGGAAAGAAGATAAAATCATCCCTCTAAAAGATGTAATTACGGAATTAAGGGAGAACCAAAGCGCAAACTGAAGAGTCATTTATATGCTGAACTGTACTGTTGGAAAACATGTTTTCGAATGACTAATCAAAATATTAATAATGGAGGAAATGAGTCGTTTCAACTTTCAACTCTTCTGGTTTGATCCCCATTCCCTGTAGATTGCAACCTCCACTTTCTTCTAAATCAAAAAAATTCAGTTTTTATCTTGTCAAAGAATGTCTGGACTTGAAACATAATTCATGCATGAAATAATGCGGGGATGGAAAATAAGCACAGTTACTTAGACCGTTGCCAAAATAAGTAAATAAAGTTATATTTTTTACCTTTCTTTGTGCTTTCAAAAATTACAGTTAGGATGACTGTATAATTAATGTCACAGTGACTAATTGTTATATGGAGGGATGTCCACATGTGGCAATCCATACAAGGATTGGGAAAAGCACTCAATTGGCTATTTTACAACTACAATTAGTGGAAGGGCTTAAGTAATCTGGTCAAAACATTTATACAAACATAGAAAAGATAATCAATGACACATTCCTAGGACACATACAATAGCATGATATCGGGACACTGGCATACTTTGTAAAAAAGGGGTTTGGATACATTACGAATCATATGAATGAAAAAGCTTCCAACCACATCAAGGTAACCGCGTCTGGAAAGGTCCTACTTTAACTTTTTTACTTCAAAGTACCATTAGCAATTGTTGAGCGTTTGGCTTTTAAAATGAGGGGAGAGGCCGGTCCATTCCAGTGCTTATATAAAAGGCATCTAGGACTCCCATATAATAAGGGGCCCAGCGGTTGGGGTGATATAACCACATGGAAGCTTGACCTGGCTTCACAATAAATACATTAAAAACAAGATTGTGGAAGCACTCCAATTAGCTCATTTACAAACTACATTTAGTGGGAAGTGCTAACTGATCTGTCAAACATTATACAAAGATAAGCAAGATAATCAATGCAATTCCTAGGCCCTACAATATCATGTTATCTGCACACTGGATACTATGTGCAATTACTGTTGAATGTGAGTGGGGCCCGACACGGTATGCTCTATGATGTTAATACTTCAATATGTGTGTAACGGAAATAAAAAGTACAGGTGCCTTTCCAAAGGGTGATACTAATTTACACCAGGGAGATTGAGGGACTTGTGTAGTTGTTAAGTGGAAACCAAATGTAATCAGATTCATTTTATTTGTGGGCAACTTGTGAATGAAACTCTTTTATTTCTCCCCGGCATATAGCCATGTGATAATAAACTAAAAGGAAAATAATATCTAATGTTAATGTGTGTGGGCAATTTTGGATCTCTATATTTAACACCACCAGGCATTATTCCTGTTTGCGGGATCTCTAGGCTTTTGATTTTATCTTCTTAAAGTTCTATGCGGTTGAATTAAAAATATAGTTTAATATAGTTAACTTATCATAAAGAGAGAAAAGAAGAGAGACTGTTATAGCCCCTCTCCTAAGAAACCCAATTAAAAGTATCTAGGGTGAGGACCAAAAAATGCTACGTTAGTTCCCTAACACCTGGGTTTACCTAGATCTCCAGCACTTCTCCTTTGAAGTTATGATTGCTGGCTGTTTGTTCGTCCCGGCGCCATAATTTCATAATGATTTTTCAAATTGGCCCAGTTTTCGGTCACAAGCTAGAGGGATGTGTTCTAAGCAAGCTAGGGATCCTTATTCAAATACAAATGCTAGAGAATAAAAGTAAAAATGTATTTTATGACCATGTCACCAAATACCTGCTTGCTGTGCAAAATACCAATAAAGAATCTTTAAGGGGATAATGTAATAAAAGTTCTTTTGTAAAAATTGTGCTAATTTGCCCAACCAATCATACGTTAGCTTTCAAAGGTAAGTAACACCTGATTGGTTGGTTCCCGGGACATGGGTAGCCACAGTGGCTGGCCCGGCAGCCAGTCTGTAAAAAAAAATTTTTTTGTTTTTTGGGCCTGAGAGTCACCAATCAACAGGACACAGCTGAGGTTCGTAGAGGACAGCCAAGGGACAAAATAGAGTAAGTAATTTCTGGGCATTTTAAGATAAAACTCACTTTTTTTTTTTTTGATGTGATGTGCAGGGCAGAGGGATTCGAGGGGGAGGGAGGGGGGAGAGTCAGTGCAAGTGCCAGAGTCCTTAACTCTGAACATGGAAGTAGCAGAGGCCCGGATTCAAACAGACAGCTCCTACTCTTCGGGACATTGAACACTTGCAGGACCACCAGAAGGAGCCAAAGAAAGGTAAGGATTTTTTAACATTACACAGTGGGCGGAAAATTTAGTTTTGGGGAGGGACATGCCTTTATGCAGGTATAGACAACCAGTAGACTCCAAGAAATGTGAAAACTACAACTCACAGATTTCCTATTCAAGCACTCTGAAAGCTGGGAATGCTGGGAGTTGTAGGTTTCCAAACATTGGAGATCTATGTTGCCTATGCTGCTTTAATGGGTCCGATTTTAAAAGCGGCATAGGCAAACGTAGATTGGACCAGATTTAGGGATTTTCAGCTTTTCAGTTTTCTAGTGAAGAACCAGAAAACACTTCTTGTTAGAGAAAAACAAAACTTCTACAAGTTTTGGGTCAATTTCATTACAAGTAAGTCCACTTCAAAACCACGTTCTCATGTAGAAACATCTATAGGATGAGATGTAGAGACAGAAAAGCTACGTAGGTTTGTAAAAAGAAATTTATATCTCACCTTACCTACCAGCGGGTGTGCATTCATGAGTCTCTTCCTGTGTGTCGATGAGACTTACTATGTGGTTTTTTTAAAACAGTGGACCTTGATTTTAGTTGCGGTAATATTAATCCTATCTTCATTTACATTCCAATATATTTTTTTTTCAAAACCTTTACGGTATTTTCCAATTATTTAAGGCTAAATATTCTGACCATGGAAACTTAGTTTCATCATAATTTTTACAAATCTGTACCTTTATTCTTTCTAGGACCGTGAGGTTTTTTACTTCAGTAGTTCCTTTGCACATATGGAATAGTACCTGTTAACACAAACTTGCTTTAATTTCACATGCTTCCAGATATCATTATACATTGCTCATGCATTTCCACTTACCATCTCACAAGTCATTAGTTATAGGCTAAACACCGGAACATTCTAATATAGATGTGTCCACTTGGAGTATTTAGTTCTCAATGCCAATCTGGCAAGATTTAAAATAAGCAGCATGCTAACATTCACTTGCCTAAGTCATGACTAACAAACGTCTTTGGACAGTTGACTATTGTTACTTTTGTCTCATGGCTATTAGGTATTTAGTAGGTAGTTTACAAGGGCCTGTTATAGCTTAAAATAACTTTTTATAGTAGTTAATCTAACACCCAAAACCCATTTTATTAAAAAGTTCAAAAGTGAACTGAAGAGACTTACCTAACGCGGTTCCTCGCTGTTCTAGCCGCGGCTATACCTGATCTGTTCCGCTGTGTGACGTGATTGTCACGTCTTAAGCATGTGATCTACATCACAAAAAGATGAATTGTAGCCAAAATGCACCTCTGCCGCCCCCCCATTGATCCCCACTCTAGTTTAGTGAAGAATCTATGGACTTTATGGAGCTTGATGGAATCTCACAGTAACTGAATATTTTTCTAAAATATTTTTCCATTGATTTTTTTAAAATACTCTTTTAAAATAATTGGTATACAGTCATATCAAATGCTTTTAAAGGGCAGAGGCAGTGGGAATAATATAATATTTGGTAATGGTGTGAAGCCTCAGAGATGAAATGAGTATTCCAAACCACTATGCATTTCGCCTTGTCAGCATTGCTGGTAACAATCTTGTAATTTGGCTGTCAAACTGTTCAGCTTCCATTTCACATCTACTTAGATTAATTACATTTTGTCATTAGTAAAAATAGACCTTAAAAGATCCTTTGCGATTTGTTCTGGAAAATGTCACAGAGCTTGAGTCCTGGGACTAGTAAATAAGATAAAAAAAATCCAAGTTCATGTAACCCTTAAATGGATGCTAAAAAGTATTATTAAAATGGTGTTGTAAGTAAGGGCCATATTTAAAAGGCAGAATTGTTGTTTTTTTTTTAAATGATCGGTTTAACGTTTTTAAAATTAATCGTAAATCTGAGATAACAATTGTAAACTCTACGACCAACGATTGTAATTTACGTCCCCATAGAATAGCATTGCGGTAATTTGGACTCTCTGGACCAAACGTTCTTAATTAACAAAGTCAGTAAAATTTACAATAGCCCCCCCCACAATTTATGACCGCCGTCGTAATTACTAATAAACGCAGTTTAGAAATATGGCCCATAGTCTTACTAATACCAAAAAAATGTATATTTAAGTTCAAGTATAAGTCAGGATCCAGATCAGAACCATGTCAAAGAAGAAAGAGGTCGAATGCCAGGAATGAAGAATACAAGTATTGGACCTTGGGGGAGCACTGCCTTATTGAATTCAATCTACTATATGTAGTGCCTCGGTTGCCTACTTGGTCCCACTAGTTGGTCTGTCCCCTTCTGAAAATGCAGCAAGAAAGGGTGGGTATTAAAAACTATGATCAACAGGTTTAGACAAAGTGGACAGACCAACTATGGGACCAAGAGGAGGCCAGGCACTAAATATAGTAAATTGAGTTCAATAAGGCAGTTGCACCAGGCTTAATTGTAACAACCACTGCAGCTCAACTTAACTCCTTTACACCAAACAATTCCAGCTTCACTCAACCAGATCCAGCCTGAAAAACAGTGCACTTATTGTACCTTTAGAGGGCCAGCAGCTCTTGTAATAGCAGTTTGATTGTAATATTATTTACAGTTTATACCCTAGAATTTATATAATTATTTTACTGAATTGGATTGCATGTGTTGGGGTTAGGACTTCTGGCTGCCTCGGGGTGATTAATGAGGATATTCTAGTCAATTAGTTTTAGTTTAGATGAAGTTCTGGGAGAATAATGTTCTTGATGGTGAAAATGCCTATTAAAAATGATAAAGAGTGCGTATTAGGAAGGTATTTTAAATCTTTAATTCTGCAAAGGCTTCAAAATTAGGTTTTATTTGTTTTAGTTCTAATTGTTTCGTTTGTTTGATGAAGAGAGTTCATAATTTTCTTTTGTTGAGGCCAGTGGAATAAATAATGTTCCTGCCTTATAGAATTAATAGTTGTGATTAATCCTGTTAATATTTATTAAGAGGAATTCCTGCTTTCTTTTGAGTGTGTTAGTATAGAACTAGCAATTAATGATGGTTCAACCCCAAACTATTTAAGGGCCTTCATTAAAACTCTCAATACACTTCAAACATGGTGGGCGGTGTGGTTTGCAGTGGCATAAAATAGGGACAGGGGGACGGGGGCTAAGGGGATGCAATCTTCACGTCAGGTTACTGCGATCAGCTGCAGGGGCATAGCTAAAAATACTTACGCCCATAGGAAAGCCCCCGCCACCACGCTTTTCCTGCAGATTTTAATTTTGCTTAACAGTACCAACTTTACCAACTGTATATTTTTTATTACCAGCCGGTATTACCCTCCCCCCCCCCCCAACCATATTCAGCAAGTGCAAGTTCCACTTCTATGCCTTGACAACCACTTTATTTTACCTCTGGGTAAATTTCAATGTGAGTTGCTGCTTTGCTTCTAACTCCTTATGCGAGGTGAGTGAGGACAGGACTGTGGCGCTGGCTGGATGGCTCTGATGCATTACTTAATACTTCTGGTTCTCCAGATGACACTTATAAATTCCTGAGGCTTTCTCTTTTTCAGCCCACTGTCCCAGGACCCACTCACAGACAGTTTGAAAGATCGCGATGCCATTCGGTGTGTCAAGTAAGTAAGAATACCAATGGGGTTGGGCAGAAAAGTTAAATGGTGCTGGCTGCTGGAGCACACCAAAAAACGCTGTTAGTTGCTTGCTTTAACTTGCGTTTGCTATCAACCCTATATATGATGATTTAAATTACATGGTGTGGCCCTTGGCTCCGGGCCCCATAGCAACTGCTATGGTGGATCACCTATTGCCCACGGATCAGTGTTTTAAACAAGCTGATTGAACGTACTTAAGTAAAGGTGTTTGCGATAAGTGTTTTAAAATATTTATGGTCCGGTACGGTTGTTTAAACAGCTGATAGGCCGCACCTTTACTAACATCACACATGATCAGATGTTTAAAAAAACAGCTGATCGCACTAATGTAACTTGCACCGCAGCAGAGAGGAAGTGGGTTGTGACAGGGTCCGGGCCATGAAACCACAATGGGCCCTGCCCGTTGCTACTGCATGGTCGGACTGAGTTTTAAACTAGAAACGTACTTATTTGATATAGAGAAATTATATTACAGAAATTATGTTGTGATTTGGAAAAATGGGTATGACATTTTTCCGGCAGAGTAGTATTCTCAGACATCATAAAGCTGGCAATTGTTTCTGAGATTGTTGAGATTGTTAGTTTATTTCAAGAAGTTCCAATAGAATTAATTCAGGGATTGGTGTGTGGTAGGCTCTCCCAGATAACATTAAAATGTTTTGCCTCTCAAGGCTTGTTTGTATTAATATGATTTTAAATTATTAACGTTATTCTATTTTACTAGGGCATACATATTCATTATTTTACAATGATTTTTTTAATTAGAAAAAGACTAACTAATGGGCTGATTGCATAAGAGATGTAAAAGTCTGCCTGTGCTAAAATTTGCAGCAACCAATCAGGTGTTAGATTTTAACTGGGTTACTGCAGTAGATATAAAATCTGATTGTGGTGCAGCAGACTTAAACACTTTTGATATTGGTGAAGGTAGAGACAGACAATATATTATGTTCTTTAATGTGAATTACAATAGCCAGCTTGCTAGCCAGCAAACCACTCAGTTCATTGGGTCAACTTGATGCGGCTATGTAGATTTGGCATAATACATATAGGTGCGAGCTGCCATGGCCATTCTTACCTGCAGACACTACGAGATCAATTTAAAAAAAGTTTTAGTCTGATAGGATTAGGGATTATAATAGAATAGTCTGTGCATAAGTTAATTTTCCCAGGGTATTATTGTTAAGTAAGTAGTAAGAGGTATACTAAGATTACACGTCTATAAGAAGCTTGATTGACAGCTTGAATAGATACTACACTGGTTTAGTTTTTATTTATTTATACTTTATGCAAGTTTAAGATTTACATTTATATAAAATAACTGTAATGTGGACTACATTACTACTTGCAAAGTTTATTGAAAAAAGGATTTATACCTCGTATCGCCACAATATTTTCCAATTAAAAACTAAATGATAAGAAGAAAAAAAATGTTTTATATTGGTGCACTGTCTCCACAACATTTTCCATGGATGCTTCCTTTGCAATTTTGAATTAAAGCACATTTTAATTGTGGAAATTCATCTAATATTGGACTTCATTACATGTCAATGGCAAAATTTCAATTTGCAAACTTGCAGAGCCAATCCAAGTGAGTTCAGTCGGTCCTTCATATTGGATCATAAGCAGATTCTTCTCCAATAATCAGAATAAAAGAGTTCTGTGCAGGTCTTATCTATGAAAGGATATTAAATCATGTTTCACTGTTACATTTTCTTGAATCTTTCCATAAAACATTCTTTTGTTAACTCCGATAGAAAACAACGTTGGGGAAGATTTACATCTATTAGCTGGCATTAAATGCTCACATATTAGAGTGACTGGTGAATAGATAGCGGTGGCTTGAACAGTTGTCTGTTGCATATTTCTAAGCTGACCAAAAGCAAGGGTAGTGAACGTCAATCTAACCAGCCGTTTATCTGTAAAATATAGTGTAATTTAATCCCCTGTTGCTGGATTTGATTTAAGGACTAGGGGATGAGTGTGAACTAGGCTAATTGATTTGCAGTAAATGGTCTACGCCCTTTTTATTTACACAAATTTTAGTTTTGTTTTGTTGTTTGTTTTATAAATTATATTCTATTTCTGGGGGCACAGAAAAATATGTTGAAAACAATTAGAAAAATGAGGAAGAAGCTTAATTTAAATAGGAAAAATTAATCAAATTCTATTTTCATCAAAATCAGGTTTTATTCCTCAGTTGTTTCTGTGGAAATGTATTTGCAATTCCGGAAAGTCCAATTAGAGCCAAATAGAAGGGGGATTGTCAATTGCGACTTTGACCCTGCAGTTTTACCATTTGACAGCGATTACTGAAAGATCGTAAAGTTGAGGAACTTTTGAAAGGGAAAATTCCGAATCTGTCTGGGGCTTTTTGAAATCAGTGATTCCTTTGGAAGCCGGGATTATCTCCATTCTAAATATATTGTGGGGAACTACCTTTAAATGATTTGTTCAACTTTTTTGTATTTTTTTTAATTAATTTCTTGTTTAGTTTACCAAGGGAAATTGACATGTCACACTGTCATGAATGTAATGTTACCATGGCAGTACAATTTGTGGATGCTATGCTCTCCTCATTTGCCTTCAAACAGAAATTTTGAAAGCTTCCAATCATAATTATCAAAATAAGATCGCGTGAGAGCCTTCAATAGCTATACTGCAACATGTTCTTTATTTAGTACGAAAGGTTCGGATGATAACGTGCTCCTTTATCAAGAATAAAAAACAATACAAATGTAAACCTTAAAAAGGTAAAACAACCCACCCCTTCGTTAGGATTGGTGCACCCACATTCATAATACACAAGGTACCATTAGTACTAATATTGCGATACATGAATCCCTATCCATTTTGGTTTTATTCAGGCATCCATATTATTTATAACAATTATACAAAAAGTAGTTGATAATGGCCTAAAAAAAAAAGCGTCTATTTGTGTATGATATGCACTGTTAGTGCCTACCTGATAATATTAAAGAGGCTCCTGCCCGTTCCAAGTTTTTTAATATATGCACATTACTAAGTGGGTACACACGATGAGAGATTTTGGTCCGATCGCGACACAAAATTATCGCATTGAAGCGGCCAGTCCGACCGACCGTCGTCTGAAGAAGTGGAGGAAGGAAATTTGGACCTGGTGGAAAACATCGTCCGATCAGTGTGCGTACTCTAGTGACAACCGATTGGTTGCGGGGTAATGTCGGACTCGGCGGCTTTAGCCACAAAGGACCAGTCCTCCTCCTGGGCTGACTGGTTGAAGGATCGAAACGGTTCGGTTCAATAGGAAAAAATCGCAGCTGGTACCAGCTTTAGTAGATGCGTACTGGAGGATAAGGTGAACCTTTTATTATGGATAACAGTTCATTTTACAGACAAGCTTTCGAGAGACCGACACTCTCTCCTTCTCAGGTCAAGCACTACTAAGAAACACAGGTACATCACATTCTTTTTAAAAAGTGATAAGTTACAAACTAAACAAACAAAAATGCACCTATAAATAGCACCTTAAACAATGCGCACTTTATGATTGTCTGATGACGGGGTGTCATGTGGGACATGTGTCATGTGTGTGACACGTTTGGATTTCACGAAAGCATGGATTCTGCCGCTACTGCTTGAAACTTTGGATATTTGTCACTGGCTGTGACTCTGGTAGTAGAAAACCCAGCACCTACAAATTTATATTTGCAAGAAGTGGCCGGGAGGCATCTCTTTTTTTTTTACACCTAGGAGCATCAAGGCTGTGTGGAATAATATACCATTCAACATTTTAGTTCTAGTCTTGGCGACCATCTGCACCAAAGGAACATCAACTGTTAATATATTATCATGACTTATGATGTTCACGTGACTACTAGGCAAATATAATGTAGTATTTGTAGTAGTATTGTCTACTACTAGCAAAAGTTAAAATTGGAGAGTACAGTACTCTAGAAAGCATATAAAGCAATGAATATTAATGTGTGAATTTCTATAGTGGGAAATGTAAAGAAAAAGTAATGTATATTAGGGGGTCAGTTTTTTATGTTTGTGGGCTAAATACTAGAGATGGCAGGAGGTTCACGGATCCGAAACCTGGATCTCGCAGATTGCCCAAATTATGCTTCCAAACTTTTTCTGAACTCGGTTTCCGAAATTTTAGAAAATCCTCAAATGTCGAGGACTTCATGACCGTTCTAGGATTGCGAACATGTGGAAATCATACGGATGGGCGAGAGACGAATTTCCGAACAGCCAAAAGTCCCGCGGCCCCACCAGGAAATTGTGGGGTAGCGCGGCTCAACCTGGGGACTGCTCCTGGGTCCTTAGAAGGACCATGTAAGCCCTTCAATGCCTTTTGGGGCTTAAGGGTTCAGGCAGCTAAACCAGGGACAACCCTCCCAAGCCGCTCTGAGAAGTGCTTTACGCCAAAATTTGCCATTTATTGGGGTCTTGTGTTCGAAAACATGACCCCCCCCTTGGGGTCTTCTTTCTTCAGCCAGCAACAACCGCACCAATGATATTGCCCCCACCGGGCAATGTCACTGCGGCCACCAGGTTTTCCATGTTCTTCTGGGGGGATGATGTTCCTTGACCAATTCTCAGGTCCCAGGAGCAATTACAAGTAAGTTAACAACTGCTATTTAATCATGATGTTAGCGAAAATTTCCAACCTTTTTCCCCTATTGCCTTTAATGGAAAATTTGGGGATTTTTGAATCGCAAATTTTTTCAGGAAGCGGGTGAATCGTCAAGTTTATGGGAAACAGATTTTTTTTGGAAAAGTTCGGCCATCTCTAACTTATACATGGTGCTGTAATTTAATGGTTTGCAGGCAGGCACTGCATAAAACGCTAAATATGAGTGAAACTGGTGAGTTTTTGGTTTGATGCAGTTCCATGGAACTTACTGAAGTTCTGAAAATCTGATTCGAAATCATGAATCTGAAGATTAGTTTTTATAAATTCAACAGCAATTTCTATGTTGTATAATAAAGTTTATCAATTTGATTTTAAAGTTTTAAATTTTGAATTTTTTTAAAATTAATTTTAGATTTTAAAAAGTAATTTTATATTTTTTGATGACAAGTTCTGAATTTAAAAATCTGCTAAACCCTGGATAAATAAAAGCAATTAGTTCAATAAGTTGGCCAATTTATTTTAAGCCCAGTCACCATGTCAAGGTTGCTTTCTTTAACTGGGTCCCCGAGCGATGATACGAGCGATTGATACGAGCTGGGACAAATGTCCATCGGTCCGTGGCCGAATTTGCAAACGATTGATCGTGTGGTCCCATAGGGAATTTACCGACACATCCGATCGTTCATTTGTCCGATCCGGACGAACGGACGGTCGGGTCGGTTGCAGCCGGCCACCCCAAATCAGCAGAATTTTGGACGACCGGTCGGTTGGCCGAAAATATCTGCTGGTGTGTACCCAGCCTAATGCCCTGTGTGGAATGTAGCAATTAATCTAGACTAGTGAGGAATCCCAGTTTAGGAATTTCGATTCAGAACTGCCTGTTTCGAAAAACCCTGGATCCAACAGATAATTCACAATTTTGGAAATCCGAAGCTTCCATGGAAAAAATTCTTAATGAAAATCATAAATTCCATATAAAATTTGGAAATTGCTATTGCTTTGGATTTTCAGAACTCATGTCACAACTTGCTTTCACAATGAAACTTGCCAGCTTTGTCTAATTTAGACAGGTCAGGCACCAGTAGAGAGATACTATTAAGGTGGTGGAATTCTTCTACTCAATGGCTTCATAGATATTTTGCCTATGAAGGATTTGGATATTAACATATGAAGACTAGTTGAATGAGCTTAAATGATAAATGTGTCTCATGAGGATCAGATTCACTGCATTTCTGCTGATGTTCAGATCACCTTGTTGAAAGTCACCACACTTAAATCTGTTAGCCCTGTTAGTGTCTAATCTATAGGTTTAAGTCACTCTCAACCCTGGCCATGAAAGAAGCTGCTGATGAGGCAGATAGAAACCAATCTTCCTAGTATTTGAATCCTATCCAGTAGGCTATAGCTTAAATATTCCATCTAAGATGTTATTTTCTTGCCTTTATTTCTCCTTGCCTCATCTGGATAAAAGTATACCTATGTATGTATTGATTTGGTTGAGCATTAAGTAGCTGAGTGTGTTGGATTATAAAATCCCCTTTGTAATGGATTTACTGTAAGAGTTTTTCACCCAAAGAGAGTTTAGATTGAAAATAGACTTTCAATGCTCTCATCTCAACCACTGAGGTCTCTACTTCAGTTTACTTTATTGACTAATAGTTCAAACCATATATACATTTGCTAACTGTACTTTGTTACCGTCTTTATTCCCTACAATGTGGTGGTTTGGGGAGGAAGCATGGGATGGTTGTAAAATCAATAATTATTGTGCTTAATAAGGTCAATACTGTACATCAAATGATTGCTGGTTTTAGGAGGGATTACTTAGGCAGTTAGTATACTGAATAATTAATTACCCCTTGGTTTGTAGCAAAATCATGTGTAGTAATAGGTATATAGTGGTGTTTAGCTGTGCAAGCAATACAAGTACTGAAATTTTGGGGGGAATGATTTTGTACACATACAGTGGGCAATACAGTTTATTTAGCTTTTTGACTTTGAATTATTTTTCCCATTAACTGTTCATGTCTTTTGACATTTAAAATTCATCCAGGCCATGGTATATAATGTTGTTCCTACTTAACAGATTTTTCAAAACTAGTTATTTTTGTGAAAAAGAAACAGAAAATATTGGCTAATTGTTTCTATGAAGAAGAATAATAAACAATGCAACCAAAGGATATTCTAACAACTGGTTAATGGATGAGTCCAACTGCGCATTGTCTAAAACAACCGAAAGGCTTTATATCTGTTTCATTGTGATGGAAGTAATACGGTCCTGCTCACTTAGCACCTCTTTGTCATCTTTAGACTATATGCAAGGCGGCATCTCTTATCTAAAAACAGATAAATGTATAAATTGAAGAAAAGTGTTAAAACAGAATTCACAAAATCATTAAATATTACATTATACAGGGTTTCTATAATTATATCATGGTACAATCCATTTATCCAACAAGCAATTGTCCAAAGTGAGAATGCATTACAGATTGGTAATGTTAATATAAATGCATGTAGGAAAGCCTTTTAACTCATCACAAGGATGTCTCCACACATCACAATAAATGCATTTACAGAACTTGTGCATTTACATAATAACATCAGTCCCTATTTAGCACAAAGTCATGTAATGGCAGAAAAAGACAGAGAAAGTAAAATGTAATTTTTGAAGGAGGTCTGAAAAGGAAGCAGATTGGGATTATGTGCTATAAGTAAGATTGGGTACACAACATGCAATCTGCTGTTTTTCGTGGGCAACCGTGAACAAAGTGAACATCCGGAAAATAATGGACCCCACGATCGGTCATACTTTTACTGAATCGGACAGTGATTGTGCTGGCCAACCATTTTCTAGTGGAAAATGGTCAATCGGACAAACAATCTGCTGGTATGCACCAGGGGAGATCAATATAGGCCTTTTCCGTCTAAAACCTACGTTAACACGAAGAACGGGGTTTTAGACGGATTTTAGAGCACAGCGCCATTTCCAAATGTTTTTTGGAAATAGCGCCGTGCATACATCCAAAACCCGAAGCATTAAGTTTTGCGCTACTTGGTAGCGCAAAACTTAACGCTAGTGTGTGGGAAACTTAAAACCACGCTCTTACCTAGCCCGTCCCACGATGTAATACCTGACATATTCTCGTTTACGTCAGGTATTGTATCGTGGGACGGGCTAAGGTAAGTAACGCGGCCGGCAATATTGAATCTCCCGACAGTTTTAAATGTTTATATATAGCCAAATTGAGGTGTTATCACTATACTGTTCAAACTATCAAATGAACTAGCTTTGCCTTACCTTCTGTTTCAATCAATGCTGTGGAGCCAGGAATGAAGATAGAACAAACTACCTTTGTGCGATCCTCTGCAGCAGCACTGAATTTCCCGACCGCTTCCTTGATCGTTTAACTATAGCTCGTGTTATTGCACATGCGCGCTATAGTTTAACAGAACCAGAAACCGATTGGGACCTCCTGTCAGTGCTGCTGCGGAGGATCGCATAACAAGTAAGTTTGCTCTAAGTTCGTTCTGCCTCCACTTGCATTGATGAGGCAGGGAGGTAAGGTCTAGCTCCCTATCCACCGGTCTTCAATCAATGCATTAAAGGAATAGTTCACTTTGGTACAGCAAGTCTTTCCATTTAAAAAAGAAAGCAAAAGCTCCTTAACCTCCAGTCTCAATCAATGTCTTAAAGGATTAGTTCACTTTGGTACAGCAAATCTTTCCATTTAAAAAAGAAAGCAAAAGCTCCTAACCTCCTGGTCTTCAATCAATGTCTTAAAGGAATAGTTTACTTTTGCAGGGAACTATTGCTTTAAAAGTAAAAAACGCTTCCCTGACTGTAAAACCCTGTGCTTTTCTGCTAATCTGGGAAAACTGAAACTATGTGCAGCACAGAAGAGTTAATTGCAAGAAAGTGCCCACGTATTAACTATATGTAAATGAAAAGATCAAAGCACAATTATGAAACATGCAGGGTTATTCAATAAAAGTTCTTATTGTTTAAAATGGTGCTAATTTTGCCCAACCAATCAGATTTTAGCTTTCAAATGTTAATAAGATCCGATTGGTTGGGGCAAAATTAGCACCATTTTAAACAATAAGAACTTTTATTGAATCTCCCTGATGGTGTGTAACCATGAGAGCAACATGCATTAGTACATTATTACCTTGTACACTCTTTTTAATAATTTAATTTAGAAACCAGGCAAGACATATTTCTAGAAATACTGCAAGATGTGGAATGGCTACTGGACTATTATCATATCATCAGACGTAGTCAGAATAATTATTTTACATTGCATTTTCCTTTTCTCATTTTCTAACTGATATACGCTGAAATGTTTTTTTTCCTGTTAAACATGGCATGATTGTACAGAATGTATCTCAAATCATTTCCTTCCAGGTACTTATATGTTCCCTGGGCGCTTTAGCAGAGTTTCCATAGACATTGGTAGCATGCTGATGTGCGTGAGCTGATCACTTTACTAGTGAATGGAAGTTCAACGGAAATGTAAGGTTATATAATATAACTGGCTCGGGAGCAGCTTTTGTTTGAATGTGCTCTTTATTGATGCAAAGCTGACTTTGAATTTAGCAGCTTAAAAAACATTTGCGTAAATAGATGGTTGTTATATAGATAGTACATTGAATAAAATGCACAGCATAATCTAGCTGTCATCACTGTCTGCATTATAACTAGCTCTGTTCTTTATGTTTAAATGCATAGATTCTTTTCCAAACAAGTCCTACAGGCTGTTCTCAAAGTGCATGTTCTAGATTTCTTCATTGCAGCACAGCTGGAGTTCAGATGAGCTTTACATTACTTTATGGGGCTGATGCAAAAAGAGTGCAAAGTGTCTCTGTGCTATTAACTGGAAGAACCAATCAGGTGGTTACTTTAGTTAGATAGGTCCCTATATATTAATAGTACTGGGAAACTTGTACACCTTTTTAACCAGCATTTTAAAGGGCATGGCCAGCCATAAATATTTTAGCTTTAAATGTTCTCCACCCCCCCAAACTCCACTTTTGCATGATTAAAATTTATCAAATATGCCCTTGACCTAGTACCTCGCTACTCCACCTCTGCTCTGCGGCTGACAGCCACTCCACCTCGGTTGTCAGTAAACAGCCATGACAGCGTGACCAGGAAGAAGAGCGACTGTCAGTGCAGAAACCCTCTGCTCCTGTGTTTCTTCAAAATGACCTTGCAACTGGAGCAGAGGGTGGCACTTAGACAGGAGGGACCAGGTAGGTATGTCTTCAGGGGAATTTTTGCAATGATTTATAATGAAAATTGGGGTTGGGGGTATGGAGAACATTTATACTTAAAGTTATTTTTTGATTGGACATGCCTTTTAAAACAAGATTATTTACATAGTGTAAATGGGTCTTTGCTAAAGGTGTCCATACAAATGCAACCTCTGCATAACTTATATCCGATGCCGATGGAATCAGATCATGAGTTTGCTGATGCGGGCATACACAAGAACACCTCTTTTATACTTTATATGGAACATTGTTCGAGCACGCATAGACGGCAAAACTGTATTGGCTTTCTATACTGTAGTATAAGAAGCCGATAATGATCTGCCAGAAATTTTTCATTTGGACAAATATTTAACAATGCAGGTGGTTATAGTTTATCAGCATCATAACCTATCCATACACAGGTCCAATGTTCAAACTCCAACCTGCAGAGGAATCCTAATGCGAAAAGCATACGAGTTGGAACATAACATAGGTGGTTCTACTGCTACACTCCCCTTGTCACCGAAGGTTGATACTTTAGCAGGTGCATTGGTCCCACTGTATTGCTTGAAGATATTACAGCAACTCTTCTTTACTTGCTTATTGGGCTCAGGGTGTACCATAGGATCTAGCACACTCTTTATTAGGAGGTGTAAACAGTGTATGATTTTAAGGGTGAAAGTATGACCCTCCATTTGTGTTTTTAAATGTTTTTAATTGTACATTTTGATATTGGAATAACATCACATGATAATTATTAATCTGATTTGGTTTGATACAACATCACTGTGTGCCTCAGGGTTCTTTTTTCCAAACATAGAAAAGATAATCAATGCACATTCCTAGGCCCCATACAAATCATATTATCTGCACACTGGCATACTTTATAAACAAAGTGGTTTTTAGTATACATTTCTGTGATACATGAATGAAAAGCCTTCCAACCATGTCAAGGTAACCCCCAGTCTGGAAGGTCCTAACTTCTAACCTTTTTTACTTCAATTACTGTTAGCAAACTTTTGCATTTCATAGTTGTGCACTGGATCCATATAACAGGCTCTCTCACATCCCCCAGCCCTTTGGCTTTTTAAAATGAGGAAAGAGGCCGTCCATCCAGTGCTTTATACCATTAAAGGAGCATGTTCCCTTCTTTTGATTGGTATATTTATAAGACATAGATCAAGTTTAGTCACATTACTTCACATGTAATTCTAAATTTGTCGTACGCATTAGTCTGCCCATGTAATTTGATTACGTTGGAGAGACTACATGGAAGGTGAAGTGTAGAATCACAATACAGTTCAGAGACACTCTAACACACCGCTGTTGGCTTGCTGCCAGACAATAGATAGGTGCTATCCCTCAGCTCTCTACCACGAGCTTAGATAATCCCAAAACAAAGATGCAAACGAGGGAGCACACTATATGTGTAGAATCAAGATTTATTGTGAACAACACACAACGTTTCAGGACTACAATGTCCCTTCTCAGGTATGATGTAGTCGTGTGTGTTCACATAAAATTTGATTCTACACATATAGTGTGCTCCCTGTTTGCATCTTTGTTTGGAAGTGTAGAATCACCCAACATAAATCTGCTATTAACTTAAGATCATGGCACAATCAGTGGCTAACCATTTTGTAAGCAAAGGACATAGGGCAGATGCTCTTAGATTTGTGGTATTGGAACAGGTACATTTTGACATTAGAGGCAGTGGCAAGTGAGTGTTGCTCCAGAAAAGGGAAGTCTGGTGGATAAATAAATTGGACGTGTCACCCAAAGACCTTAATAAGGATTATGACTTGTTCATCTTAGGTGGCTTCTTGATTTAGCCTTTAGTAACATGTCTCTCTGATTATATATCTATATTTTGTATTCTGTATGTAGTACTGTTTAGTATAAATTACATATTTGGGAATATAGGATAGCAGAAGTCGTATAAACTGACCCAGTCAATATATGGGTGAGTCAAATTGACCACAATATTAAAATATTGAATATATAAACTGGGGAGTAATGTACTTCCCATCTATCAGGGTTAGAGATGGGTTTTAATGTGTTTGTTGTGATATCCATGTTACAGGTACAAATACCTCATTTCCTGTTGGGTCCTTTTAAGTTGTGCTGATGTATGATGACATTGCAAACCTTTTGTGTGTGCGTGGTGAGGAAGGGACTGTGTCCCGAAATGTTGCACCATTGTGCAATGGTTGGTGTATTAAGAATATGCTTGTTTTATCTCGCAGAAATTGTGTGTGCGGCTCATTTTTATTTTTTTGTATTTTATATATACTGGATACAGCATCCGGTTGGAGTTCTGCACCACATACTGAGAAAGAAACAGAGTGCTGCTCTGGACACAGAAGATTGGGATATTATTGTACAGAATTTGCAGGACTTTGTCTTTAAAGGAAACATTTGTGATCCAAGCAACTAAACTGAAGAGTCACCAATGATAAATCAAACAATTAAGTGTTTCAACAGACTATGAATTCGGAAGTGTTAAAGGCCAAATCACAAGGTAAGAAATGGCGTTCTAATCAGTCTAGAATTGAGAGAGATGCATTAAGACTTTTGAGTTCAGACAAAAGAATTGTTATACGCCTGGCTGATAAGGGTGGGGGTATAGTGTTAATGGACTACCCTATGTATAGAATGGAACTATTAACTCAACCTTCTAATAAAGAAGTGCATCATGTTTTACTGGAAAATCCTACTAACCGGTTCAAGAGTAAAATTGACGACAGAACAATTGAGGAAGTGTTGGTAGAGGTATGATTGATAAACAATTGGGAGATTTTTACATCAAAACACCAAATACATCCTATTATATATACCCTACCTAAAAATGCATAAAAGTTCAACCCAACCGCCGGGAAGACCGATAGTGTCCAGTAGGGGGGAGCATCTTGGAACCTATAGAAATACATTGTTTTGTCCTACAGCGATAGATGATAGATAGATATGATAGAGTAGATGATAGATAGATAGATAGATAGATAGATATCCAACCATGAGATAAACTGCAGAGCACTCACAGGACTTGTGCAAAAGTTCAACTTTATTCCATGTGCAACAAAAAGATAGCGACGTTTCGGTCTCTTAGACCTTTCTCAAGCTATATCAGGTCTAAAGGACAGACCGAAATGTGCTATCTGTTTGTTGCACATGGAATAAAGTTGAACTTTTGCACAAGTCCTGTGAGTGCTCTGCAGTTTATCTCATGGTTGGATGTTATGAATCACAGCAGCACCCAGGCATATGAAGCACCTGAAGGTAGAGTGCACACCACACCCTATGTATGTATAGATAGATAGAATAGATAGATAATGTATAGATAGAGATAGATAGATAGATAGATAGATATAGATAGATAGATAGATAGATAGATAGATAGATATAGATAGAAGAGATAGATAGATGATAGATAGATAGATAGATAGATAGATAGATAGATAGATGATAGTGATAGTAGATGAGAGATAGATAGATAGATAGATAGATAGATAGATGCAGATAGATAGATGTGATGATAGATGATAGATAGATAGAGATAGATCGATAGATAGATAGATAGATAGATAGATGATAGATGATAGATGATAGATGATGAGATAGATAGATAGATAGAAGATAGATAGTAGATGATGTAGATGAAGAAAGAAATAAAAAGTCCCGAAAACTAACTATATACCAGGCACTGGACAGAGACTAAAAACTGGCCCCCTACCTGGAGAATATACAACACCCTAAAGAGAGACAAGTCCTGAGTCTCTACGATTGAGTGCACACAGCCTAGAAATAGAATCTAGCCGACAAGACAGACATATAAACAAGAGAGAACACTGTGCCAGCACTTGACCAGGGAACCTTAGAAGATGAAACCCACTTCCTTCTACACTGCCCCCAATACAAACAATACGGGACCCCCATTTCAAGATGATGTCGGACTTTTCCAGACTCAACTGCTTAGATGGAGAGAGAAAACTCTATATTCTGCTGGGAGAGGATTAAGCCACAGTAAATATTGGGGCACATATGTAACGGCATGTCACAGACTGAGAGAGCATAAATGAAATCAATGACCAAGGACTACTTGCCCAATTATCCCTTTATCCTTCCCCAATCGACTAAAGACTAAAACCCAATATACCCTTATAGACTGCCATATATTATTACCATTGATACCCATGTCCCCCTACCGTGAACCTCTAATACTAACATGTTTTATTATTTTATTATTTTTTGTTTGCTTTGGCAATGTCAAAATGTAAATTGATCCTGCCATAAAGCTCTTTTTGATTGATTTGATTTGATTATATAGATAGATAGTAGATAGTGATAGTGATAATAGATATAGATAGATAGATAGATGATAGATAGATGATAGATAGATAGATGATTGATAGATAGATAGATGATAGATAGATGATAGAAGATAGATAGATAGATAAATAGATATGAAGATAGATAGATAGATAGAGATGATAGATAGATAGATAGATAGATAGATAGATAGATATAGATGATAGATAGATAGATAGAAGATGAAGGAGACATAGTGCTCTACGAAACATTGTTCGTTTGTGTAATATAATAAACAGTTGAATCTGAGGATAAGTGTGCGCTTCCATTTCTAATGCTTGTGCTATAGATAGATAGATGATAGATAGATAGATTATAGATAGATAGATTATAGATAGATAGATAGATAGATACATAGATACATAGATAGATAGATAGATAGATAGATAGATAGATAGATAGATAGATAGATAGATAGATAGATGATAGATAGAAGATAGACAGATAGGTAGATAGATAGATATATATATAGACTAGATAGATAGATAGATGATAGATGATGGATAGATGGTAGATAGATGAAGATGAAGATGATAGATGATAGATAGATAGAAGATAGATAGATAGATAGATGATAGATAGATAGATAGATAGATGATAGATGATAGATAGATAGATAGATAGATGGTGAGTAGATGGATAGATAGATCGAGATAGAAGATAGATTATAGAAGATAGATAGATAGATAGAGAGATAGATGATAGATAGATGAGAGATAGAAGATAGATAGATAGATAGATAATAGACAGATGATAGATAGATTATAGATAGATGATAGATGATAGATGATAGATGATAGATGTAGATAGATAGATAGATAGAGTGTCAGTACAGTACGTAATTTAGACATTATGGGCCATATTTTATAGCGCAATATCACAATTAGCGATACCACACTTTATTGGTAATGTGCCACAGTGGTGCATTACACTAAATGTTCATTAATTAATGAACATTTGCTCGTAGAATACCATGCAGAGTAAACACCGCAAAGTATCTATGGGGATCGTAACTCTACAGCCGCATTATCGTAAATTCACGATCGTAATCGGTACTTCACGTTCATTTACGTTAATTAATTAATTAAACCAAATATAAATTAACAACCATTAAACTGATCGTTTAAAGGTCGTTAAACTAATTGTTAAAGGCGCGGTATCGTAAAAAGCAATACCGAGCCTTTATAAATATGGCCCTGTTTTCTTTACTTTTTCATTTCACTGCTTTCCTCTCTGTGGTGTTTGATTCTAATTAGAGTAATGTATTGTAGTGTCAATAGTGCTGGGGGCAAGAAAAATCAAATTGAATACATTCGTTTTTTTATGTTTTTTTTTAATTATCAGAAAGGAGGAGGAAATCAAGGCAGCACACTGCCATGCCATTATATAGGTGTAGGAGACTGACAATATGCACAGTTATGCGTGACTTGTTGAAAGTTCTGATAAAGCCCTAATTGTGTGAGTAAAAAAGAGAAATAATTAATAGTTTTAATTGTGGAGGTTCTCATTCATCCAGGTCATGGTATATCTGTTGTATTCAATTAGATCAACGGACTTGAAGTTTAGTTCTTGAGTCGTTTCGCTAGTCATCCGACTGGCTTCTCAATTCAGAATGACTTGTACAAGATCTGTGGCAATTATGTACCCTGGAAAATCCCAATTAGCATATCACGCAAGTGTTAAGGGGGGATTGGATAGGGCTAAAGGTGTTATAGGAACGCCCAGAGTAAGGTGTCAAAACAGGATTGTACATGGCAGACAGTTGTTGAACCCCCCCCACCTCTATTTAGGTTTGGTTTGTTTATTCAAGGAGGCCGTTTATGTGAAAATAAAGAAACCAAGCCTAAATGGAGGTGGGGGGGTTCGACACCATCTGTCTGCCATGTACAATGCTGTTTTGAACCTTACTGGGCGTTCCTATAACACCTCTTAGCCACTATCCAATCACGCCCTTAACACTGGCTGCTGTGATATGCTAATTGGGATTTTCCAGGGTACATAATTGCCACAGATTCTTGTACAAGTCATTCTGAATTGAGAAGCCAGTCGGATGACTAGCGAAACGTCTTCAAGAACTAAACTTCAAGTCCAGTTGATCTAATTGAATAACAACAGATATAGTTAATAGTTTTAAACATACAATAATAAAGCAATGGAATCTACCCAGCATTTCGGAGATAAAAAATAGAAAGAGCTAAAAAGAAAGGAAATGGAGAGCAAAGCTTTATTAATAGGAGATCTGTAAAAACAGAATTCTAGTGCACAAACAATTCTAATTGCATATTAACTACCTCCATAAGGTTGCTACTACAAACAGTCTGCTAAACCCTGGATAAATAAAAGCAATTAGTTCAATAAGTGGCCAATTTATTTTAAGCCCAGTCACCATGTCAAGGTTGCTTTCTTTAACTGGGTCCTAACCTACTGGTACTTGCCTTTTTGGCTACATGAGCTGACAGCTTCTCCTGTGTGGCCTGGATGCTTGAAGCTGAATCTCTAGTTTAAAGTACTTTGCTCAAACGAGCACATGACCTAACTCTGGGTGGAGTACAATTACCCAGAAGGCTTGGTCAAACCTTTAATGTAACACACATATATAGAAATTGGGCTGTTGTACATCCATATTAAAGTGCAACTAGAGACCAAAAAATAATACATACAAAAAATAGAATTCTAGTGCACAAACAATTCTAATTGCATATTGGCTACCTCCATAAGGTTGCTACTACAAACAGTCTGCTAAACCCTGGATAAATAAAAGCAATTAGTTCAATAAGTTGGCCAAATTATTTTAAGCCCAGTCACCATGTCAAGGTTGCTTATTTAACTGGGTCCTAACCTACTGGTACTTGCGTTTTTGGCTACATGAGCTGACAGATTTCCTGTGTGGTCTGGATTCTCCAACCAGAGCTAGGTCATGTGCTCATTTGGGCAAAGTACTTTAAACTAGAGAGTCAGCTTCAAGCATCCAGGCCACACAGGAGAAGCTGTCAGCTCATGTAGCCAAAAACACAAGTACCAGTATGTTCGAACCATGTCAAGGTTGCTTTCTTTAACTGGGTCGTAACCTACTGGTACTTGTGTTTTTGGCTACATGAGCTGACAGCTTCTCCTGTGTGGCCTGGATGCTTGAAGCTGACTCTCTAGTTTAAAGTACTTTGCCCAAATGAGCACATGACCTAGCTCTGGTTGGAGAATCCAGACCACACAGGAGAATCTGTCAGCTCATGTAGCCAAAAACGCAAGTACCAGTAGGTTAGTACCCAGTTAAATAAAGCAACCTTGACATGGTGACTGGGCTTAAAATAATTTGGCCAACTTATTGAACTAATTGCTTTTATTTATCCAGGGTTTAGCCCCGAGCGATTGATACGAGCGATTGATACGAGCTGGGACAAATGTCCATCGGTCCGTGGCCGAATTTGCAAACGATTGATCGTGTGGTCCCATAGGGAATTTACCGACACATCCGATCGTTCATTTGTCCGATCCGGACGAACGGACGGTCGGGTCGGTTGCAGCCGGCCACCCCAAATCAGCAGAATTTTGGACGACCGGTCGGTTGGCCGAAAATATCTGCTGGTGTGTACCCAGCCTAATGCCCTGTGTGGAATGTAGCAATTAATCTAGACTAGTGAGGAATCCCAGTTCTAGGAATTTCGATTCAGAACTGCCTGTTTCGAAAACCCTGGATCCAACAGATAATTCACAATTTTGGAAATCCGAAGCTTCCATGGAAAAAATTCTTAATGAAAATCATAAATTCCATATAAAATTTGGAAATTGCTATTGCTTTGGATTTTCAGAACTCATGTCACAACTTGCTTTCACAATGAAACTTGCCAGCTTTGTTCTAATTTAGACAGGTCAGGCACCAGTAGAGAGATACTATTAAGGTGGTGGAATTCTTCTACTCAATGGCTTCATAGATATTTTGCCTATGAAGGATTTGGATATTAACATATGAAGACTAGTTGAATGAGCTTAAATGATAAATGTGTCTCAATGAGGATCAGATTCACTGCATTTCTGCTGATGTTCAGATCACCTTGTTGAAAGTCACCACACTTAAATCTGTTAGCCCTGTTAGTGTCTAATCTATAGGTTTAAGTCACTCTCAACCCTGGCCATGAAAGAAGCTGCTGATGAGGCAGATAGAAACCAATCTTCCTAGTATTTGAATCCTATCCAGTAGGCTATAGCTTAAATATTCCATCTAAGATGTTATTTTCTTGCCTTATTTCTCCTTGCCTCATCTGGATAAAAGTATACCTATGTATGTATTGATTTGGTTGAGCATTAAGTAGCTGAGTGTGTTGGATTATAAAATCCCCTTTGTAATGGATTTACTGTAAGAGTTTTTCACCCAAAGAGAGTTTAGATTGAAAATAGACTTTCAATGCTCTCATCTCAACCACTGAGGTCTCTACTTCAGTTTACTTTATTGACTAATAGTTCAAACCATATATACATTTGCTAACTGTACTTTGTTACCGTCTTTATTCCCTACAATGTGGTGGTTTGGGGAGGAAGCATGGGATGGTTGTAAAATCAATAATTATTGTGCTTAATAAGGTCAATACTGTACATCAAATGATTGCTGGTTTTAGGAGGGATTACTTAGGCAGTTAGTATACTGAATAATTAATTACCCCTTGGTTTGTAGCAAAATCATGTGTAGTAATAGGTATATAGTGGTGTTTAGCTGTGCAAGCAATACAAGTACTGAAATTTTGGGGGGAATGATTTTGTACACATACAGTGGGCAATACAGTTTATTTAGCTTTTTGACTTTGAATTATTTTTCCCATTAACTGTTCATGTCTTTTGACATTTAAAATTCATCCAGGCCATGGTATATAATGTTGTTCCTACTTAACAGATTTTTCAAAACTAGTTATTTTTGTGAAAAAGAAACAGAAAATATTGGCTAATTGTTTCTATGAAGAAGAATAATAAACAATGCAACCAAAGGATATTCTAACAACTGGTTAATGGATGAGTCCAACTGCGCATTGTCTAAAACAACGAAAGGCTTTATATCTGTTTCATTGTGATGGAAGTAATACGGTCCTGCTCACTTAGCACCTCTTTGTCATCTTTAGACTATATGCAAGGCGGCATCTCTTATCTAAAAACAGATAAATGTATAAATTGAAGAAAAGTGTTAAAACAGAATTCACAAAATCATTAAATATTACATTATACAGGGTTTCTATAATTATATCATGGTACAATCCATTTATCCAACAAGCAATTTGTCCAAAGTGAGAATGCATTACAGATTGGTAATGTTAATATAAATGCATGTAGGAAAGCCTTTTAACTCATCACAAGGATGTCTCCACACATCACAATAAATGCATTTACAGAACTTGTGCATTTACATAATAACATCAGTCCCTATTTAGCACAAAGTCATGTAATGGCAGAAAAAGACAGAGAAAGTAAAATGTAATTTTTGAAGGAGGTCTGAAAAGGAAGCAGATTGGGATTATGTGCTATAAGTAAGATTGGGTACACAACATGCAATCTGCTGTTTTCGTGGGCAACCGTGAACAAAGTGAACATCCGGAAAATAATGGACCCCACGATCGGTCATACTTTTACTGAATCGGACAGTGATTGTGCTGGCCAACCATTTTCTAGTGGAAAATGGTCAATCGGGACAAACAATCTGCTGGTATGCACCAGGGGAGATCAATATAGGCCTTTTCCGTCTAAAACCTACGTTAACACGAAGAACGGGGTTTTAGACGGATTTTAGAGCACAGCGCCATTTCCAAATGTTTTTTGGAAATAGCGCCGTGCATACATCCAAAACCCGAAGCATTAAGTTTTGCGCTACTTGGTAGCGCAAAACTTAACGCTAGTGTGTGGGAAACTTAAAACCACGCTCTTACCTAGCCCGTCCCACGATGTAATACCTGACATATTCTCGTTTACGTCAGGTATTGTATCGTGGGATCGGGCTAAGGTAAGTAACGCGGCCGGCAATATTGAATCTCCCGACAGTTTTAAATGTTTATATATAGCCAAATTGAGGTGTTATCACTATACTGTTCAAACTATCAAATGAACTAGCTTTGCCTTACCTTCTGTTTCAATCAATGCTGTGGAGCCAGGAATGAAGATAGAACAAACTACCTTTGTTGCGATCCTCTGCAGCAGCACTGAATTTCCCGACCGCTTCCTTGATCGTTTAACTATAGCTCGTGTTATTGCACATGCGCGCTATAGTTTAACAGAACCAGAAACCGATTGGGACCTCCTGTCAGTGCTGCTGCGGAGGATCGCATAACAAGTAAGTTTGCTCTAAGTTCGTTCTGCCTCCACTTGCATTGATGAGGCAGGGAGGTAAGGTCTAGCTCCCTATCCACCGGTCTTCAATCAATGCATTAAAGGAATAGTTCACTTTGGTACAGCAAGTCTTTCCATTTAAAAAAGAAAGCAAAAGCTCCTTAACCTCCAGTCTTCAATCAATGTCTTAAAGGATTAGTTCACTTTGGTACAGCAAATCTTTCCATTTAAAAAAGAAAGCAAAAGCTCCTAACCTCCTGGTCTTCAATCAATGTCTTAAAGGAATAGTTTACTTTTGCAGGGAACTATTGCTTTAAAAGTAAAAAACGCTTCCCTGACTGTAAAACCCTGTGCTTTTCTGCTAATCTGGGAAAACTGAAACTATGTGCAGCACAGAAGAGTTAATTGCAAGAAAGTGCCCACGTATTAACTATATGTAAATGAAAAGATCAAAGCACAATTATGAAACATGCAGGGTTATTCAATAAAAGTTCTTATTGTTTAAAATGGTGCTAATTTTGCCCAACCAATCAGATTTTAGCTTTCAAATGTTAATAAGATCCGATTGGTTGGGGCAAAATTAGCACCATTTTAAACAATAAGAACTTTTATTGAATCTCCCTGATGGTGTGTAACCATGAGAGCAACATGCATTAGTACATTATTACCTTGTACACTCTTTTTAATAATTTAATTTAGAAACCAGGCAAGACATATTTCTAGAAATACTGCAAGATGTGGAATGGCTACTGGACTATTATCATATCATCAGACGTAGTCAGAATAATTATTTTACATTGCATTTTCCTTTTCTCATTTTCTAACTGATATACGCTGAAATGTTTTTTTTCCTGTTAAACATGGCATGATTGTACAGAATGTATCTCAAATCATTTCCTTCCAGGTACTTATATGTTCCCTGGGCGCTTTAGCAGAGTTTCCATAGACATTGGTAGCATGCTGATGTGCGTGAGCTGATCACTTTACTAGTGAATGGAAGTTCAACGGAAATGTAAGGTTATATAATATAACTGGCTCGGGAGCAGCTTTTGTTTGAATGTGCTCTTTATTGATGCAAAGCTGACTTTGAATTTAGCAGCTTAAAAAACATTTGCGTAAATAGATGGTTGTTATATAGATAGTACATTGAATAAAATGCACAGCATAATCTAGCTGTCATCACTGTCTGCATTATAACTAGCTCTGTTCTTTATGTTTAAATGCATAGATTCTTTTCCAAACAAGTCCTACAGGCTGTTCTCAAAGTGCATGTTCTAGATTTCTTCATTGCAGCACAGCTGGAGTGTCAGATGAGCTTTACATTACTTTATGGGGCTGATGCAAAAAGAGTGCAAAGTGTCTCTGTGCTATTAACTGGAAGAACCAATCAGGTGGTTACTTTAGTTAGATAGGTCCCTATATATTAATAGTACTGGGAAACTTGTACACCTTTTTAACCAGCATTTTAAAGGGCATGGCCAGCCATAAATATTTTAGCTTTAAATGTTCTCCACCCCCCCAAACTCCACTTTTGCATGATTAAAATTTATCAAATATGCCCTTGACCTAGTACCTCGCTACTCCACCTCTGCTCTGCGGCTGACAGCCACTCCACCTCGGTTGTCAGTAAACAGCCATGACAGCGTGACCAGGAAGAAGAGCGACTGTCAGTGCAGAAACCCTCTGCTCCTGTGTTTCTTCAAAATGACCTTGCAACTGGAGCAGAGGGTGGCACTTAGACAGGAGGGACCAGGTAGGTATGTCTTCAGGGGAATTTTTGCAATGATTTATAATGAAAATTGGGGTTGGGGGTATGGAGAACATTTATACTTAAAGTTATTTTTTGATTGGACATGCCTTTTAAAACAAGATTATTTACATAGTGTAAATGGGTCTTTGCTAAAGGTGTCCATACAAATGCAACCTCTGCATAACTTATATCCGATGCCGATGGAATCAGATCATGAGTTTGCTGATGCGGGCATACACAAGAACACCTCTTTTATACTTTATATGGAACATTGTTCGAGCACGCATAGACGGCAAAACTGTATTGGCTTTCTATACTGTAGTATAAGAAGCCGATAATGATCTGCCAGAAATTTTTCATTTGGACAAATATTTAACAATGCAGGTGGTTATAGTTTATCAGCATCATAACCTATCCATACACAGGTCCAATGTTCAAACTCCAACCTGCAGAGGAATCCTAATGCGAAAAGCATACGAGTTGGAACATAACATAGGTGGTTCTACTGCTACACTCCCCTTGTCACCGAAGGTTGATACTTTAGCAGGTGCATTGGTCCCACTGTATTGCTTGAAGATATTACAGCAACTCTTCTTTACTTGCTTATTGGGCTCAGGGTGTACCATAGGATCTAGCACACTCTTTATTAGGAGGTGTAAACAGTGTATGATTTTAAGGGTGAAAGTATGACCCTCCATTTGTGTTTTTAAATGTTTTTAATTGTACATTTTGATATTGGAATAACATCACATGATAATTATTAATCTGATTTGGTTTGATACAACATCACTGTGTGCCTCAGGGTTCTTTTTTCCAAACATAGAAAAGATAATCAATGCACATTCCTAGGCCCCATACAAATCATATTATCTGCACACTGGCATACTTTATAAACAAAGTGGTTTTTAGTATACATTTCTGTGATCACATGAATGAAAAGCCTTCCAACCATGTCAAGGTAACCCCCAGTCTGGAAGGTCCTAACTTCTAACCTTTTTTACTTCAATTACTGTTAGCAAACTTTTGCATTTCATAGTTGTGCACTGGATCCATATAACAGGCTCTCTCACATCCCCCAGCCCTTTGGCTTTTTAAAATGAGGAAGAGGCCGTCCATCCAGTGCTTTATACCATTAAAGGAGCATGTTCCCTTCTTTTGATTGGTATATTTATAAGACATAGATCAAGTTTAGTCACATTACTTCACATGTAATTCTAAATTTGTCGTACGCATTAGTCTGCCCATGTAATTTGATTACGTTGGAGAGACTACATGGAAGGTGAAGTGTAGAATCACAATACAGTTCAGAGACACTCTAACACACCGCTGTTGGCTTGCTGCCAGACAATAGATAGGTGCTATCCCTCAGCTCTCTACCACGAGCTTAGATAATCCCAAAACAAAGATGCAAACGAGGGAGCACACTATATGTGTAGAATCAAGATTTATTGTGAACAACACACAACGTTTCAGGACTACAATGTCCCTTCTCAGGTATGATGTAGTCGTGTGTGTTCACATAAAATTTGATTCTACACATATAGTGTGCTCCCTGTTTGCATCTTTGTTTGGAAGTGTAGAATCACCCAACATAAATCTGCTATTAACTTAAGATCATGGCACAATCAGTGGCTAACCATTTTGTAAGCAAAGGACATAGGGCAGATGCTCTTAGATTTGTGGTATTGGAACAGGTACATTTTGACATTAGAGGCAGTGGCAAGTGAGTGTTGCTCCAGAAAAGGGAAGTCTGGTGGATAAATAAATTGGACGTGTCACCCAAAGACCTTAATAAGGATTATGACTTGTTCATCTTAGGTGGCTTCTTGATTTAGCCTTTAGTAACATGTCTCTCTGATTATATATCTATATTTTGTATTCTGTATGTAGTACTGTTTAGTATAAATTACATATTTGGGAATATAGGATAGCAGAAGTCGTATAAACTGACCCAGTCAATATATGGGTGAGTCAAATTGACCACAATATTAAAATATTGAATATATAAACTGGGGAGTAATGTACTTCCCATCTATCAGGGTTAGAGATGGGTTTTAATGTGTTTGTTGTGATATCCATGTTACAGGTACAAATACCTCATTTCCTGTTGGGTCCTTTTAAGTTGTGCTGATGTATGATGACATTGCAAACCTTTTGTGTGTGCGTGGTGAGGAAGGGACTGTGTCCCGAAATGTTGCACCATTGTGCAATGGTTGGTGTATTAAGAATATGCTTGTTTTATCTCGCAGAAATTGTGTGTGCGGCTCATTTTTATTTTTTTGTATTTTATATATACTGGATACAGCATCCGGTTGGAGTTCTGCACCACATACTGAGAAAGAAACAGAGTGCTGCTCTGGACACAGAAGATTGGGATATTATTGTACAGAATTTGCAGGACTTTGTCTTTAAAGGAAACATTTGTGATCCAAGCAACTAAACTGAAGAGTCACCAATGATAAATCAAACAATTAAGTGTTTCAACAGACTATGAATTCGGAAGTGTTAAAGGCCAAATCACAAGGTAAGAAATGGCGTTCTAATCAGTCTAGAATTGAGAGAGATGCATTAAGACTTTTGAGTTCAGACAAAAGAATTGTTATACGCCTGGCTGATAAGGGTGGGGGTATAGTGTTAATGGACTACCCTATGTATAGAATGGAACTATTAACTCAACCTTCTAATAAAGAAGTGCATCATGTTTTACTGGAAAATCCTACTAACCGGTTCAAGAGTAAAATTGACGACAGAACAATTGAGGAAGTGTTGGTAGAGGTATGATTGATAAACAATTGGGAGATTTTTACATCAAAACACCAAATACATCCTATTATATATACCCTACCTAAAAATGCATAAAAGTTCAACCCAACCGCCGGGAAGACCGATAGTGTCCAGTAGGGGGGAGCATCTTGGAACCTATAGAAATACATTGTTTTGTCCTACAGCGATAGATGATAGATAGATATGATAGAGTAGATGATAGATAGATAGATAGATAGATAGATATCCAACCATGAGATAAACTGCAGAGCACTCACAGGACTTGTGCAAAAGTTCAACTTTATTCCATGTGCAACAAAAAGATAGCGACGTTTCGGTCTCTTAGACCTTTCTCAAGCTATATCAGGTCTAAAGGACAGACCGAAATGTGCTATCTGTTTGTTGCACATGGAATAAAGTTGAACTTTTGCACAAGTCCTGTGAGTGCTCTGCAGTTTATCTCATGGTTGGATGTTATGAATCACAGCAGCACCCAGGCATATGAAGCACCTGAAGGTAGAGTGCACACCACACCCTATGTATGTATAGATAGATAGAATAGATAGATAATGTATAGATAGAGATAGATAGATAGATAGTAGATATAGATAGATAGATAGATAGATAGATAGATAGATATAGATAGAAGAGATAGATAGATGATAGATAGATAGATAGATAGATAGATAGATAGATAGATGATAGTGATAGTAGATGAGAGATAGATAGATAGATAGATAGATAGATAGATGCAGATAGATAGATGTGATGATAGATGATAGATAGATAGAGATAGATCGATAGATAGATAGATAGATAGATAGATGATAGATGATAGATGATAGATGATGAGATAGATAGATAGATAGAAGATAGATAGTAGATGATGTAGATGAAGAAAGAAATAAAAAGTCCCGAAAACTAACTATATACCAGGCACTGGACAGAGACTAAAAACTGGCCCCCTACCTGGAGAATATACAACACCCTAAAGAGAGACAAGTCCTGAGTCTCTACGATTGAGTGCACACAGCCTAGAAATAGAATCTAGCCGACAAGACAGACATATAAACAAGAGAGAACACTGTGCCAGCACTTGACCAGGGAACCTTAGAAGATGAAACCCACTTCCTTCTACACTGCCCCCAATACAAACAATACGGGACCCCCATTTCAAGATGATGTCGGACTTTTCCAGACTCAACTGCTTAGATGGAGAGAGAAAACTCTATATTCTGCTGGGAGAGGATTAAGCCACAGTAAATATTGGGGCACACTATGTAACGGCATGTCACAGACTGAGGAGAGCATAAATGAAATCAATGACCAAGGACTATTGCCCAATTATCCCTTTATCCTTCCCCAATCGACTAAAGACTAAAACCCAATATACCCTTATAGACTGCCATATATTATTATCCATTGATACCCATGTCCCCCTACCGTGAACCTCTAATACTAACATGTTTTATTATTTTATTATTTTTTGTTTGCTTTGGCAATGTCAAAATGTAAATTGATCCTGCCAATAAAGCTCTTTTTGATTGATTTGATTTGATTATATAGATAGATAGTAGATAGTGATAGTGATAATAGAATAGATAGATAGATAGATGATAGATAGATGATAGATAGATAGATGATTGATAGATAGATAGATGATAGATAGATGATAGAAGATAGATAGATAGATAAATAGATATGAAGATAGATAGATAGATAGAGATGATAGATAGATAGATAGATAGATAGATAGATAGATATAGATGATAGATAGATAGATAGAAGATGAAGGAGACATAGTGCTCTACGAAACATTGTTCGTTTGTGTAATATAATAAACAGTTGAATCTGAGGGAAGTGTGCGCTTCCATTTCTAATGCTTGTGCTATAGATAGATAGATGATGATAGATAGATAGATAGATAGATAAGATGATAGATATAGATAGATAGATAGATAGATAGATAGATACATAGATAGATAGATAGATAGATAGATAGATAGATAGATTAGATAGATAGATAGATAGATAGATGAAGATAGAAGATAGACAGATAGGTAGATAGATAGATATATATATAGACTAGATAGATAGATAGATGATAGATGATGGATAGATGGTAGATAGATGAAGATGAAGATGATAGATGATAGATAGATAGAAGATAGATAGATAGATAGATGATAGATGATAGATAGATAGATGATAGATGATAGATAGATAGATAGATAGATGGTGATAGATGGATAGATAGATCGAGATAGAAGATAGATTATAGAAGATAGATAGATAGATAGAGAGATAGATGATAGATAGATGAGAGATAGAAGATAGATAGATAGATAGATAATAGACAGATGATAGATAGATTATAGATAGATGATAGATGATAGATGATAGATGATAGATGTAGATAGATAGATAGATAGAGTGTCAGTACAGTACGTAATTTAGACATTATGGGCCATATTTTATAGCGCAATATCACAATTAGCGATACCACACTTTATTGGTAATGTGCCACAGTGGTGCATTACACTAAATGTTCATTAATTAATGAACATTTGCTCGTAGAATACCATGCAGAGTAAACACCGCAAAGTATCTATGGGGATCGTAACTCTACAGCCGCATTATCGTAAATTCACGATCGTAATCGGTACTTCACGTTCATTTACGTTAATTAATTAATTAAACCAAATATAAATTAACAACCATTAAACTGATCGTTTAAAGGTCGTTAAACTAATTGTTAAAGGCGCGGTATCGTAAAAAGCAATACCGAGCCTTTATAAATATGGCCCTGTTTTCTTTACTTTTTCATTTCACTGCTTTCCTCTCTGTGGTGTTTGATTCTAATTAGAGTAATGTATTGTAGTGTCAATAGTGCTGGGGGCAAGAAAAATCAAATTGAATACATTCGTTTTTTTATGTTTTTTTTTAATTATCAGAAAGGAGGAGGAAATCAAGGCAGCACACTGCCATGCCATTATATAGGTGTAGGAGACTGACAATATGCACAGTTATGCGTGACTTGTTGAAAGTTCTGATAAAGCCCTAATTGTGTGAGTAAAAAAGAGAAATAATTAATAGTTTTAATTGTGGAGGTTCTCATTCATCCAGGTCATGGTATATCTGTTGTATTCAATTAGATCAACGGACTTGAAGTTTAGTTCTTGAGTCGTTTCGCTAGTCATCCGACTGGCTTCTCAATTCAGAATGACTTGTACAAGATCTGTGGCAATTATGTACCCTGGAAAATCCCAATTAGCATATCACGCAAGTGTTAAGGGGGTGATTGGATAGGGCTAAAGGTGTTATAGGAACGCCCAGAGTAAGGTGTCAAAACAGGATTGTACATGGCAGACAGTTGTTGAACCCCCCCCACCTCTATTTAGGTTTGGTTTGTTTATTCAAGGAGGCCGTTTATGTGAAAATAAAGAAACCAAGCCTAAATGGAGGTGGGGGGGTTCGACACCATCTGTCTGCCATGTACAATGCTGTTTTGAACCTTACTGGGCGTTCCTATAACACCTCTTAGCCACTATCCAATCACGCCCTTAACACTGGCTGCTGTGATATGCTAATTGGGATTTTCCAGGGTACATAATTGCCACAGATTCTTGTACAAGTCATTCTGAATTGAGAAGCCAGTCGGATGACTAGCGAAACGTCTTCAAGAACTAAACTTCAAGTCCAGTTGATCTAATTGAATACAACAGATATAGTTAATAGTTTTAAACATACAATAATAAAGCAATGGAATCTACCCAGCATTTCGGAGATAAAAAATAGAAAGAGCTAAAAAGAAAGGAAATGGAGAGCAAAGCTTTATTAATAGGAGATCTGTACAAAAACAGAATTCTAGTGCACAAACAATTCTAATTGCATATTAACTACCTCCATAAGGTTGCTACTACAAACAGTCTGCTAAACCCTGGATAAATAAAAGCAATTAGTTCAATAAGTGGCCAATTTATTTTAAGCCCAGTCACCATGTCAAGGTTGCTTTCTTTAACTGGGTCCTAACCTACTGGTACTTGCCTTTTTGGCTACATGAGCTGACAGCTTCTCCTGTGTGGCCTGGATGCTTGAAGCTGAATCTCTAGTTTAAAGTACTTTGCTCAAACGAGCACATGACCTAACTCTGGGTGGAGTACAATTACCCAGAAGGCTTGGTCAAACCTTTAATGTAACACACATATATAGAAATTGGGCTGTTGTACATCCATATTAAAGTGCAACTAGAGACCAAAAATATAATACATACAAAAAATAGAATTCTAGTGCACAAACAATTCTAATTGCATATTGGCTACCTCCATAAGGATGCTACTACAAACAGTCTGCA